>JAIUZE010000306.1:0-198735 GCA_022085475.1 Heliosperma pusillum | reverse complement strand
TTTTTTTTTTTTTTTTTTTTTTTTTTTTTTTTTTTTTTTTTTTTTTTTTTTTTTTAGCAACTTTCATTAAAATAAAATGAAAAATTCGCGGATTTTTTTTTTTATTATTATTATTATTATTATTATTATTATTATTTCTCTTAAAAAATTGAGGTTTTTAGCTGACTGGAAAATGTACCACGGTAAGCAGGTGGTTCAGGTTAACCTACTCCAAATTAGTTTAGAGATTTTATAGTAATAAGACCACTACTATTAAAAAGTACTTATTTTATATTGAAAAATAACTTAAAACTTTTTTTTGGTGCATAAAATAACTTAAAACATTTTTTTGGGTGCATAAAATAAGTTCAAATTTTTAAGGTTAGGTAAAGTTACTTTTCATGTATAACAAAGTAATTTTAATGGCGTCCTATGAAAGACGGTCTTATTATAATATAGTAAGTCTTGTTTAAAACGGAGTATCTTTTTTATCTCTAAACCGGATCCGAGGACAAAATTTTTGGTTTTTGTTAGCCAACTTGTCGTGTGATTTGATCTGTATTTGGCCCGTATTAAGGTTTGAAATGGTTATTGTTTTTATTAGATTAGATTTTTTGAACTAATGTTTTTTTTTTTTTTTAATAATAATTTAATGCAATGTTGAATTAAGAAATAGTTAATGTAGAATTGGAAGAAGGGAAAAAGTTGAAAGGAAAGTGTTTGTTTAATGGTGGTGTTGACATGTAGAGGAAAGAATGGGAAAATACTACTACAAGTAGTAGTATTAATGATAAAAGTAAGATGATGGTGAGTTTGGCTGAATTCTGTTGTTTCGGTTGCAATTGCCTACAGCTTTTATGGCCTCGCGTTGTTCTCCGTAAATTGCTCAATATCCCGTCTGGTGATTCCGATTTTGGAGCCGATTCTGAGATTGATGATTTTGATGATACTCGTACCGCTTTTGGTGAAGATGAAGAAGACCCAAACAATGATGATAATAATAATAATATTAATCAAGGTAATTTTGAGTATAGATCAAATGACTTACTTTTTTTTGTGTGGTTTAAGTTATTTGCTTGATTTGGAAGTGTTGTTGTTACTAAATGGAGGATTATTTTAATTTACTATTGAAGCATTGAAGAAGTTGATTATATAACTTATTATTTTCTGCTTTTAATGTCAACCCGATTTTTTTGGTTTGTGAACAATGAAGGATAGAATAGAACTTAGGAGTTGTAAACAATTAGCCTATTACTGCAAAGTAAATTTCGAGAGGATATACCAGAAACATCAACTTATTTCCCTGTTGCGTTGTTCTTGTTTCCGTCACGCTCTTAACTCCAACCCCTCTTACCTCTCTGTAGCTCAAGTCTTTGACACATGGAAATTCTAATTCTCTTTGTCTTGTCCAAGCACTTCAAATCGCCCAGGTCTCTTGAAACTTGGTTAGGGTTGCTTTAACAATCTCCATTATATATGCTAGGTAAATGTTTAGATGCATTTGATTAGATAAATCAATTATAAATATCGTCCGAAGGCATAATATGGCATTAAGAGCATTGTGAAAGAGATTAAACTTTTAGGACTTGTTTGAATATAAAAATAGGAGAGAAAAGAAGGGGAGGGGATGAAGAGAAAGAGAGAAGACGGTCAATGGATCGAGGGAGTTCTCCCTCCATCTTTCCGTCCCAACCTACTTGTTTACCAAACAAGGGATTTTGTATCCCTCCTTCTCCAATCCCCTTCATTTCCTCCGATTCTTCTTATCCAAACAAGTCCATATTGCGCTGATGTTTAGTGAGGAGTTTTCTTAGCATTTTCTCTTTTAGTTGGATCTTTTCCTTCTTTATTCCCATTTCTTACGGATGAATATAATGGAATACCTTTTCTTGCTAGAAACGAAAATTTAGCTGTGAGGCTAGTTATGTGTAAGCCATAAGTTAGTACTATTTATTTAAGTAAAAGTTTCAAATAGGTACATAATACGGAAAGAGTGGGTAGAGTTATGGTATTAAATCTAGGTTTGAGACTTTATGAAATCGGTAGTTGCAGTTTCATGTCGATTGTTCCGCCATAAATGTGGCCAGTACCGCCTCAAATGGCTATCATGGACGTTATGGTTACCTTCAAAGCCTTGATAACTTGGCCGTGATGTAGTTTCGCGTCAAATGTAATACAATGGGCAGAGATGTGGATAGCATTTTCTTCCAGTTCAGGACATAATTTGGAGAATCATCTTGATAAGCTTTATTCATTGTGTATGATATGATCCCTGTTTAATGTACTAAGCTGGTCACAAAGTAATTATATTTCAAAATTCTAATGTACCTGTAATGAAGTCTCATTATAGTGGTATATCTTGGAGGTTACTGTTGGATATATTGCTATCCTTTCATCATATCATTAAAAGGCATAGCTTTGAGTTTCAGACGACCTGCCAAGAATAAGACGGAGAAAGTCAGAGACTTTCAGAGCTCAATATATAAACACAAAGGACATCAGGTATTCATTAATTCATTCACTCATTCTTCTGTGAAGTCTAAGCGGCTACCTGAGTGTTGTCATTCAAGCTCTATCCACTGAAACTTCTGCGTTATGGCTCGTAGAGTATGTGTCGGGACATGGAATGTAGGCGGAAGTCTCCCACCTAATGATCTTGACATTGAGGAATGGCTAAATATTGATGATCCTTCTGACATCTATGTGATAGGGTAAGATATTTGTAAATCATGTCGATAAAATGTTCTGGTTTGATTGTGTCATCTATTTTACATGTTAAAGCAGCTCGAATATTTGCATGACTTTTCTTTTTCTGTTATGAACAAATTCATGCATCAAAGATCACGGGTTAAAGAGTTTTATTTCTGAATTATCTTTTTTCTGCTAGTGTACTTGAGCCTCTAGGATTGACCTTGTTGTCACATTAGTTTTGAATGTTACTATTATTGTTTTTGCGCAGTCTCCAGGAAATTGTACCCCTAAATGCTGGAAACATATTTGGTGCTGAAGACAACCGACCAGCTTTGAAGTGGGAAAGTCTCATTCGGGAAACTCTTAGCAGAGTCCCTCCAGTCAGGAATAGCTATAAAAGTTACAGCGACCCCCCTTCTCCTTCAAAGTTTAAGCCTTCTGATGATGTTCTTGATTTTGAGGACGAGATGCTACTTGAAACCGATAGTGATAATGATGAGGTTGTTCATCCTATTGATGAAGAGCCCGGTTGCTGTTATGAAGTCAGAGACAAAACAGTTGGTTCTGATACCATTTCGAGGGACAATATAATTTCAGATGGTGGTGAGGTTCTTCAATTAGATACTTATGGACACAAGGGAATGAGGAAGCAGTTTTCTTCTCCAAAGATATTTGATGAAAAACAATTCTTTCAATCGAGTCGTCAGGATGATGAGGACGTACCTTTGCTGAAATCAAGCGGTACCAAGTTAAAAAAAACGCTGAGTGGTACAGAAAAGATTGGCTTGAGCTGGCCTGAGCCACCCTTGAATTTGATAGCTCAGCGTGTCTTAGACAGACCATGTTCTTTTCAGTCAACAAGATCGTTCACATCCTCAAAATCATTTCGGAGATATAATTCTTTTAAGATATTTGGTGATCGTAGGACAGTATCAGATGCTACTGCACTAACAGAACTTGATCTTGAATCACTCATTCAGTGGAGGAGAAAGAAGCCAGAATATGTAAGGATAGTCAGTAAGCAAATGGTTGGAATATTTCTCACAATATGGGTTCGAAAAAGCTTGCGTAAACATATACAAAACCTAAAGGTGTCTACAGTTGGAGTTGGTGTTATGGGCTACATTGGTAACAAGGTCTGTCTTTTTTCTTTGTTTCGCTGTACCTAAATTCTTGTATTACTTTTGTCTGCTCCCAGTTTGCAGTAGTGACGTCCTTCTCGCCATTCCATTATTTTTTTAAGGATATTCTAAACTTTGAAATGTGGCTGTTTCTTGTTTGCTTTACATAGACTCGGATATTCAGAATGGTTATACTTTTCTCTGCTCTACGATTTTTGGTGAGAAGCTCCATTGTCCTGATCTTTTCTTAAACCATATGGCGATTTGGTTATTATTGTTCTGACATGAAAATTTCTTGAGGAAAGAATGTCTTAGATCGAGATATTGCCTTTACTGTTACTATTCGGTTTATTCAGGCTTTCCTTACCTCACAGAAACCAAGAACTGTAGCTATTCTAATAACCACAACTGTTTCATGCTTTCCTTGCCTCACAGAATCATTATTTAATTACAGAAAGTCTCACTTAAGACGAGTCAACCCGTCTTAAGCTTAAGACGGGTCAAACTCCCCTCATAAAGGGCAAGTGTGTGGGGTGGGGGGGCAAGTGGGGGGCTCTATTTGCCTCCCACTTGCTCTTTGTGAGGGGAGTTTGACCCGTCTTAAGCTTAAGACAGGTCGCCCCGTCTTAAAGAAGAATTTGTGATTTAGTTAATCATTTTCTGATGTCTGGTTTTTCTGATTAAATTGACATACTGTGCATATTTAATGAAACGACAAGTTTTTATTTCTTCAGGGAGCAGTATCCGTCAGCATGTCTATTTACCAGACACTTTTCTGTTTCATATGTACTCACCTGACATCTGGGGAAAAAGAATTAGACCAACTTAAAAGAAATGCTGATGTACATGAAATACGCCGCCGAACGATATTTCGCTCTGGTTCAGGTCTTGGAGCTCCTAAAAACATTCAAGACCATGAGTAAGTTTTGTATTTGACCAATTTTTGTTCCCTGTCATTGCTCATCTATCGGTTTCTTCCTCTCATTGCTTTATACTACCGTATTTCTTGAATAGAGACTAATCAAGGAAAGCCGTAAACAGGATCAAGGCACATACCCACAAATGGGTTACATAACTTTAAAATGTATGCATTTGCTGTTCTGAAAGTCTGAAATATATTCTGCTACTGTAACCTTTTTCAATTTTGCAGAAAAATTATTTGGCTTGGAGATTTGAATTACCGAATCAACTTATCATATGATGAAACCAGGCGGCTGATATCTAGAAAGGAGTGGTCCAAGTTGCTTGAGAAAGATCAGGTATCTGCAAACACCAATTAATATCTAAATTCCCATATATTAACACAAACGTAAAAAGAACTGGTTGGCGCTTTTGTTGGGTATAAATATCACATGTTAGATACATCTACAAGAAAATTAATCTATCTGCAACAATTTCTGAATATGAAGATTCCGAGCCATGCTATTTGTTGACGGTCTCATATTTTCTGCTTGATGGAGCTATGGTATTAAAATGCTCCTGTTATGTAGCGTAGTCCCTGTTGGCTGTTACGTAGAGAAATTTCATGCTACTTTTAACGTTAATTCCTGTTATGCACGGCCCTATCGGAAAAAGCCAGTTTTGTGGGTATAATGTAGAGATATATGCCACATGCCTGATTGAAAGTGTCTATCCATTTGTTAAAAAGGAGGTGGCATGTGGTATAGTATCGACCATAAACATAGAAAATCAATTCAATTATCATATTTTAAGAAGGGACGTTTATATACATCCACAACATTTCGATACGATATTTCGAGACTTACCTATATTGCATTTTAATACCATGACAGGAGCATTAGTGTATATCTGAATTTCTGGTATTTTCCTTTTGAACTGCTCGTTAAGCTTTTGCCGGAAAGAGAAAGCATAGAAATAGAGTTGTAAGTTAAATCATTATAGCGTGTCATGTTTAACTCGGTAATATAAATTGTACCCTCTTTTCTAGCTTTCTAGTTGTTATAATGGTGTTGTGACGGAATTACCACATTTATTCTCATTCCTGCATCGTTTTTAGTCATGTAATAACAGATGCCTAGTCCTTTAAATCTGACCGATTGAGAGGTTGCACAAGTGAGTTAAGTAATATGGGACTTTGTTGCTTTCACCCTTTATCATCAATCTTCCTATGCGTGATATCTCATATCTTCCTATACGTGATATCTCATAATTATTAAATCTTCTTCTC
Organism: Heliosperma pusillum; assembly: GCA_022085475.1. Taxonomy (NCBI): domain Eukaryota; kingdom Viridiplantae; phylum Streptophyta; class Magnoliopsida; order Caryophyllales; family Caryophyllaceae; genus Heliosperma; species Heliosperma pusillum. The sequence continues at coordinate 192,756 of JAIUZE010000306.1, read as the reverse complement.
TGTCTGTCTGAAAATGCGCTTGCGGTGTACTCCAAACGTCGATAATTCGGTCGCAAATCGGTGTTAATTAATATATAAAACAATGTGCCATCCATTTAAAAGTAATGACTAAAAATGTGCCAATATATTATAGTATTATTTGCACCGATTTAATGAAAAAGACTATTATACTTTTAACCGATTTCAATACCGAAAATCCATGTAGCCTCACACTAGCTATAGATGGAATGTTGTTTATCATCTGTCATAAAACTTATGTATGGATGATCTGCAGCTTGTCAGAGAGCTAAGAAAAGGACATGTATTTGCTGGGTGGTGTGAAGGTGTACTGAGATTTCCTCCAACATACAAATATGCCGTGGATTCAGATAATTATGTTGGTGAAGATCCATCAAAGGCGGGGAGGCGTACACCAGCTTGGTATGCATAGACAGTACCCTTTTTCCCAAGGGCTATTCAATGCCCAGTCTACTATCTGTTTTAGGCCGTCTGTTGTTAGTGTGATTTGGTTTATCTGAGTCATCTTTGGTTGTCCTCCATTTCACATACACCGCCTAGGGTTTTTCGTAGACTTCTCATAACTCAAATTCATTGATTTCCCTTGCATGATTCTATTAGGTCTCTTTATAAGGTCAATAATTTTAGTATGATGTCACCAACTATGGCTCAATTAAAACCCGCTTTTGGCTCGCAATCTTTCCCAGTTAACGCCCTCCATTTATATGGTTTCTTTCTTGCAAATGGTCATTGAATATTATCGTCATCTTCATCAGGAAACTATGTTCTTACTTTTAAGTTTGCTGTATTGCTAGCATTATAATTAGTTTTCATTTTTTAGTTAATTGGTACCTGATGAAAGTACAATATAGCTGCCAAGTGTTAGATTCAGTTGACCCTAGTTCTAAGCAAGAGACTATGCTCCTTCTTGCAGCCCAATTGTGTTATCTGTTTTTTAGACAGTTACGCAAGAATTAGAAAATGTTTTGTTTAGACGAAGCCAACGTGCCAACTACAATTGAGAGTATGTAGGTCCTGGACCACAATGTTCAGATTTTTAGGACTTTACCTCTGAGTGCTAGCTTGATATGGAGGTAATTGAATGATTCTTTTATTTACTTTGTCCTCTTCTACGCTACCAAAAATTGCTGTGATTCAGAGCGAGCTCGTAGTTCTATCTTTGTGAAGTTTTGTGACGGATTGAATTTAGATCAAGTTGACAGTCCAAGGGCATGAGTTATGGCTAAGATATCATTTTAGTATGGCTTTATGCTGTCCTTAGCTCACTTGCTGTTACTATTGCTGGTAATGCTGCTACCACTGTAAATCTAATGTTTGTTACTGAATTGTTGGTTTTACAGGTGTGACCGGGTTCTGTCCTTCGGAAAAGGAATTAAACTGATGAGTTATAGAAGATCTGAACTAAAGTTGTCTGACCATCGCCCTGTCACTGCAATATATGATATTGAGGTCGAGGTGTTCTCTTCCAAAAAGTTACAGAAAGCCCTCACGTTTACTAATGCAGAAATCGAAAATGATGATATCTTGGTTGATAAGCGAATGGATGCAGCATTAAGCAATTTCAGAATAGAAGAGGTAAGTAATGGGGCAAAAGAGCCGCCACTCTTCTGTGGTTTCATGATATGATGATATAAACTGAAAGTGGTCATTAAACTTATTTACTTTTTTGTACTGTAAAGTAGCGTAGTGTAGATACATTCTACGATGCAATTTTCACTATGGGTCAGCAGTAGCTAGGCCTCAGGGTTAAGGCTTAGTACATCTGTCCCTCCCTTTACCCACTCTCTTTACTCGTGGGAGTTGTTAAAGCACTGGAGGAATGTTGTTATTTTGATACAATACCACTAGCAATAAGATTACCCTAGTGCTTCAAGGGACCCTGCCAATAGCGGGATGAGGACTCGGATGCACAGAGCCTTACCCTTGCGTTAATTACACAAATAGGCTGGTTTTGAGTGACTAATAATGACAAATGAGTCGAGAATTGCAGTGAATAATTGTTACTATAGATTGGAAAAAGTGAAGCTAGTAGTGAGTGAGTTTACTTTATTTCATCATAATATACAGACCCGTAGATTAGTGAATCTTTACAATCGGTTGGAAAGTTGTTATACGTGTGATATTTTCCTGAAATGCATAAATGGTATCCTGCTTAGGGAATAAGGTTTTGTGCTTCAAATAAGATCCATTTTCATGATCTGCAAGTTCTTCGAAACATTAAACATATGACTGCAGAAACATTATTGGAGATGTTGGTTTAATAATGTCTGTAAATTGCTGCAGGACATGGCAGAGTGGTATCGATGATTCAACTCTTTCTTAATCCGTACGTTCCGTTAAATCATTATATCATTGTTGCACTTCCATTGAGATCAGTGACTCGTCGTTTGATCTGGTTAGAAGTAATGGCAAGCCCATAATTGGTACTACATCAGTTTTACACGTAAAGGTTTTGATTTATAGGTAGAAGCAGGAATTTTTGTGTGTTCCTATCTATATATACATACCTGTACCATTTTAATTTCATTTGACTTCGTTAAAGGTTAATTCTCAAAGACAAAGCCACTTCGGTAAATATGTAGATGACAAAATGCCTGTGATTCTCGATACATGTTATGTATGTTGATGAAGCTGTGTTATGCAATTCCCTACCCAAACTCGGTGTGATTTGAATGAGAATTCTCATAGATTGCTAAAGATTTGTACTTCTGTGTTATCAAGGAACTCTTTTTACCTGGGCCTTGGAGGTTACTCTGCTATTTTGAGCTCTCTGTCCCTGCTTGATCAATTTACTTAATTGCAGTTGGCTTCGATTTTTTTTTTGCCGGCTCCTGCGTTGAATGCTATTTTTTTCGTCGGTATTTGTTGCAGTATTTTTGGTGCCACTTTAACATGGCTTGGGTAAGTTATGTAACACAATATTTGTACATTTGTTTTTATACACGAGCCAAAGTCTTGAGTTTACATCCTTAGACTTGTTGTCTTCCGTCTTTTTTGGGCTTCGAAGATTTAGACTTCCAATGTGAAAATCTTCTATTTGCCCTCCTTTTTCTGGGTCGTATCATGATAATCTTAGTATATTGAAAGTCTTTCACTTTCGTTGACCGTTTGTATCCTTAGGGATGCTATAAGTTGATTTCGATTAACCTAGTTTTTTTACCTTATCAAAAAAATATATATACTCGTGGTTTTAAACAAAGCATGAAAGTATCAATTTGCTTCCCCTAATTTTAAAAATCCGTCAGCATCGAAAGGCCCCTTTCCCTGCAAATAAACCTGAAAGCCTTCTGGCTGTAACCGAAATTTACTGGGACGGAGAATTAACAAATACTCCGTATATATATAATGTATTTACAAAGGATTCTCAACGTATTAAGATGCTTATCACCGTTTATCTCTGTGACGATCAGGATTTTTTTTATTCGTTGTTAAAGTAGTCACAAGTGCAGTACAATACATGAGGTAAGGGAGTTTAAAACCTAAGACAGGTTGTTCATAATACCTCTGCCTTAACCGTAGTGAAGACTTCTTCAGTTAAGAAGATTAGGAATCTACATATGAAGTACGGAGTAATCAACATAAATCTGTGTTGAGTTTTTGTCAAAATTCGGTCTACAATGCAATGCCGGATAAGGATTTGAGAGCGGCCATTATTGAATCAATGATGGAATGAGATCCAGCAGTAGCTGTAAATGGCAAGTGCTTGGGTGCTTCAGCCCTGTCAAAGTAAAATCCACCAGACACCAATCTCTCTTTAGGCTGTAAAGCCAACCAGATGACAGTATCTGCTCCTTCTTCGCTGGTTCGAAGTTTCCCAGATAATCTGGCATAAATCAAAATGTAATTAAACTAGAATTAGGTTTGATTCTTTAGAATCATACGCAAAACTTGGATCAACTTTTCATTAAAAGGGTTTAACATGTCAGTTCCGCATTAAGTACGTATTAGTTTTGGTCTCTAGCTTTGATTCGGATTTCCTGGCCTTATAACAAGTATTACGCCATAAACATAGCTTCCCATTGTGGTTGAACAACTTTCGGTATCAAAGCAGTAGCGACTCCTGGCACATATATAACGCCATGGTTTCCCTATATTAAGTGATGTGTACTCTGGCATTCAGAGGTTCAGATACGGATATCTAGGCATTAAGAGGATGTAGCTCAGCTCAACCCCCGACCCCACCAGGTCCTCATCCTGAATGACACTTTCTGAGCACTAATAGTCTAGTTAGGATCTTCGTGACAAAGCTAAAAACAATGAGTTCCGGCTCTTACTTTTCAGCAAATCCGGGCATGCTTTTCGTAACGCCAGGCGTCTCTGCCCAACCTGGATGCATAGCATAAAATCCTATCTTTTTATCCTTGTACATCTCGGCCCATTTTTCTGTTAATGCAACCTGCGACGCAGAAAACAAATAATATAATCTCTCATGAGAGATATGATAGTTTCGTAATACATCACCTGCTAGAAATATCTAGTTTATCAGCATGTGAAAATTTACGGGGTAATATTTATGATAATTGCATGGGAACGAGAGTTTAGGAGTGATGGACTAATCACCAATAGTTGATATTAACTTGACCCAGCATTCCTTCTAGAGAAGATTTAAGCCTTACTGAAAGAGTGAAAGCAGGACATTATATAAACAACATTAATAAAAATAAAAAGTTGCGTACCTGAACCCGTTTGTTTCGAGCATACTGCATTGTGCCGTCAAAGTTTTCTTCACTGTACTTCATTAAGATGAAACAATGACATGCTACAGATAGTTTAGGACCAAAGTAAAAGGAAACGAGAAAGAGAGAGCTAATGGGACTATTGTTGCTTGGATTTTCAGTTACCTGTAAATCTGAAGTCAATGGAGAAGTATACATGCCACCAGAAGCTACAGTAATAACTCGAGAATCAGGAGCAGCCTTCTCCATCAATGGCAGCATCGCTTGTGTCATGGTATAAGTTCCCAACACATTTACAGCGAAATTCATCTCAAAGCTGGAAAATGAAAAAAAACTTGTCGATCAGAAAAACACATAAAGCATGTGCAAATGTTTCAGGAATAGAGTGGGAGATTTCTAACTAGAGAATGTCCGAATTACCCTTCTGGAGTTAGGGTGCGTTTATTCTCGAGAATGCCAGCATTATTAACCTGTAGAAGCCAAACAATGGATTTTCAGTTAACTTGGTAAATTAGAGTAGTGTAACTATATAGAGTACGCGAAGAAATTACAGCTCATATGAAAGCAAGCTTACTAAAACATGAACGGGGATCTCCTTAGAATAAAACTTTGCAGCAAGTGTTTTAATTTCATTCACGGAAGAGAGATCACAAATCTGTACAGAGGAATCAGGAAACAAATGCAATCAGTAAAATAGCTACGGAGTACATTTTAGAGGAGTGATCATGGGCTTGCGCCAAGATGTTAAAGGTGGCCCAAATTATGAATCAGGCCAGGTCAAGCCATTTGTGAGGATTTATTTGGCCACCACAACTACAGCTGCAAGTGGGGTAGAACGGGTTTCGAGACCAGGCCAGGTGTTTGGGCTCGAAGCGCCTGGTCTGGAAGCAGTTGTGCTAAATTAGCCTACAGTCCTACAGAACTTCACCTTGAAAGCTTGATTTCAGTTAATAAAATGAAAGCTGGTGACAGCTTGAACGCACGTGATATAAAAATTTCGTATACCAAGTAGCCAGCACAACCAGCGGAAAATAAACTATATACCTACAGACTAGCCTAGGGGCATATGGAAATTTTCCATACAAGACACATGGTACGCTTCATACCTCTAAGTAAACATTCTGGTTTCCTGTAGCGGATTGTATTTTAGAAAGAGCAGCTTCTCCCCTCTCCTTGCTGCGACAGACCATGTACACAGATGCTCCTCTGTAAAAACAAAGAGCATAAATAATGGCGGTAGTTCTTTGTTTCACTTAGAATCTATCTAGGACCACAGGAATGTGTAAATATAATAGATAACCACAAAGAAAAACTGATGAAGCACAATGTCTGGGTTTAAAGACCTTGAAGCAAGGCCCTCAGCAGTCGAAAGCCCAATGCCAGAATTTGCGCCGGTAACAATACAATTCTTCCCATCCATGCGTCCTCGCATATCTTCCAATTTAAAGCTTTTTGAATGTTCCCTTCATGATGGACAAAGATGTTGTAGATCATGGTGAAGAAAAAGGTTCATTAAAATAAACATTCCTTCGGAGCATAATCAAGTATACAACAACATTACCACACCCCAGTACCTCAATGGCTCCAGCAAATTGCGGGGTAAGTAAGCTAATATAAATGAGAATTGCTACTCACCTCCTCTTTTCTACCTTCTCCTCTCATAACCGGTTAACTTGTTATCAGACCCCACACGATATACATTAAATTAACGAGGGGAAAGGGCGAAGGTGGGAGAGAAGTAGATAAAATCTCTCAATATAAATTGAGCGATAATGGGAGCAGCCGAAACCACAGCCACCATATTCCCCGTAATTCAACTAACATTGGTAGTTGGTACATGTTGCATTCCACCCATTAGGTGAAATGTTGTAAAAATGTAACTGTTCCTAAAAACACATGAAAAATGACCCATTCCAATTTACCAAATTAGCGAGTCATTTTGTTTAATTCCATTGTAATTCAAAGTCGGGTCGGGTTTAATAAGCAACAAAATAAATGAAGTGTAGTTGAGAATTGACATACAAGAAGCCAGATTTGGTGAAGTGAAGGTAACCATAGACACCAAAAGAAGCAGCTCTCCATGCCTACATAATAATAATAAAATGAAACAGATTATTAAAACAGATAAACAGAGATGGATTAAGTTGGGAGAATATTCAGGTACCTTGACGAGAAACATGGTCAAATTTGGAAGTGAAAGATGCAATTGTAACTGTAGTTGTAGCATCAACAGGGTTTATAACAGATATATGAAAGATTAGAAGATCATACATAGTACTCCCTCCATTCAAGTCCAAATACAACATTTCTTTTTTTGACACTATTCATGAGTGAAGAGAATCTTTACGATTTCTTGCAATATGTAAGATAAAATATGGTCATGTGGGATCTTGTTTGATTCGCATTTATAAGTACAATAAGATTATCAAATTTTTATATTTTTTTATAAAGTAAAACTCGAGATATTTACGTTACAATTCGTGCATTGGCAAACGTGTAAAAGAAAAATGTTGTATTTGGACTTGAATAGAGGGAGTATGAAGTAATGTATATACGTTATTAAGTTGCAGCCTACTTTTCAAACTCAATCACAGGTTTCAGAATCAGCCACGTAGTTAGCTAGCTACATGCCTACATATATGGTGGTTTCATCCTTTTTGCTTTTCAACAAATTAATGGTATATCCGTAATTCCGTATCCATAAGCAGACACGGTAAACAGGTCACTCGGGTAGGGTTCTCAATTCAGGTCAGGTTTATTCGGGTTTATTATATTTTCGGGTTCGCAAATTCTTATTTCAGATGGATCATTTTCGTCTGAAAAATAAGACGGGATTATATTGCCACTTTTTGATAAAATGTAACCACAACTTATATCAACTTGTTTTCAATAATGGTTACATCTAACTGTAAAGTGGTTACAAAATTCCGTCTTATTGTTTCAGACCAAAATAATCCGTCTGAAGCAAGACCAACTGTTTTGGGTTAGCTCGGGTTTTTCGGGTTTCGGGTATGTTGGTCGGGTCAAGCGGGTCAGGTTATATCGGATTACCGGGTCCGTTATTTTTTTATCAGACGATTTTCGGACCGGGTTAGTGATTAAGCCGGGTTATTTTGAGTCAGGTCATTTATTTTATTTTATTTCTTTCGTTACTTTAGATTACTTCAATTGAATTCCTTAATATCTGAGTATATTGTATTCTAAGATATTTTATTTATAATTTCTAAATCCCCTACTACTAAAAGATTAAGTCAAGCTCTAATTTTCCCATTTAAAACATAAAGTTTATAGTTGGGTTGAGCTTTATACTTATAGCTTATAATATGTTTGTTAGTAATGAGCCCAATTTTTTAGATTGAAATCCCGCTTATAATGTAATTGAAATATTTTACTACTTTTATTTTAAAAATAAACGTGATGGTCACGAATACTTTTCTAGGAAACATTTTCTAATTAATTCTAAAATTCTGTCTTATTATACAAAAATACTAAAAGTTGAGAGTATTCATAAATTATTTTTATATCTAAAACGAAAATTTTACATATAATATAATATATATTTTCTTATACTTTAGCTTATTATCTGTCTCTTCTCCATGCTATATAAACATTTAATTTTGGTTAATTTTTTAATTTAACATGATAAGTATATTTATTACAACACATATCTTATCTGGTTGTATTATTAAGGTTATTACTTAACGTTTATGTTACTTCTTTAGTTTATATAATAATTTAATAACATATTAAAAAAACAGGTAACAAATAGTTTCAGTAAAAGCGGCAATCTTATATGACGGAGTAAAAGTGTTGAGCCTTCTCTTTTTTTATCTCTTAATACAAACATTGTTATTAACAAATTTTATAATTACATCTCAAAGGGAATTAAATACAACTATACCAAGTATATAATTATTAAATTCTTTAATATTACTATTTAAAAAACCGCGCATTCGCGCAGATTCTATATTAGTTGAGTATTAAGATCATAAACAAATGTCGGTCCTTGGTGTCTTGTGTTGTAACGGAGGCGTGCCGTCACCCAATAGTTAGTTGATTTGGATGATAAGAACAAAAAATAGCGAATAACAAATAAAAATGACACATAGATTGTAACAATAAATTCGTGTAGATCTGCAAACAAGTAGAGACAACACAAAATAATGCAACAAAGTAAATTTTATTAATTTGAATAGTTTCGGGTACAATCTACTAGTTATTCTACTGATTCGATTTCCGCGATTTCGACGAACAGACGAATTAATGGAGGGTCTTGATTTGAAGACTTTGTTCTCCTTCGCTTGATTTGATTTCTCCTCTTCAAATGACTTGCAATGAACGCTTGATGTCGGATCGAAGAGTAGTCTTTCTCTATATATTTCTCTGGGAAGAGGTTTTTGTAGAGAGATTTTCTTTTTAGAGAGGTTTGTTTCTCTAGTGTAATTTTTGTGTTTGAGTGTTGATTCTTTTTTGTGATTAGTCCCAAAAATGAGAGCTAAGTGGGGTATTTATAAGAAATGAGAGGCTTGGTTTTTCCATTCAATGGACTTGGTAGTCTTTTCGGCCCATATGAGTACGTTTGACCCATCTGGGTGAGATTGACCCGTCTTAGTGAATTTGACCCATTTGACGGGTTTTTGTCACTTTAATAAGCGAGCCGGATTAAAAATAACTAAAAATGGACTAAATTAATATAATTTTGTCCAAATCGATTATATTAGTTTATTTTCCTTTGACGGGTCAACATTTTGACTTTTGACTTCCGACGTGGCATTTAGACAAATTTTACGTGCCTACAAATTGCCCCTTTGAGATTCGGTCATGTACACGTCTTGAGTGTTTAAGCACGACCGGGTCTCGACTCATCGAGTTTTATTAAACTCCGTCCGAACTTAATCTTTTGTCTGCTTCTCGACTTTGATCAAATTCCGTACGTCGCATATAGTAACTGTGAGCGTGTATCTGTCTTATGGCTTTGCTATTGATCAATTGACTGCTTGGCCCTTGCTTTGACGTCAAACTTCATGCCATTGGAAAGTAATAAAACTTTTATTATTATTTCCCACCACTCTTTTCCGGAATCCGTTTTTAAAATAATGCTGAAAAAATAAAAATTTATCGTTTTGGATCGGTCTAAAAAGTATTTATCGTTTTGGTGTCCACGTAGGCTCGGGATTTGGGAGTCAATATCGAGGCAGAGACACGCCATTGCGAATGACGTGTCTATTCAGCTAATTTTTTGGACTCAAGGCACAAGTTTCAGCTATATGTCATAAGGTAGACACGCCATTCGCATTGGCGTGTCTATTGAAGGAGACACGCCATTCGGAATGGCGTGTCTTTAACACAGATTTTTTTTTAATATACAGGAGGTTTTGCCCTTTGCCATAAGAAAGACACGTCATTCGCATTGGCGTGTCTCCTTCACAAGACACGCCAATTCGAATGGCGTGTCTTTGCAGTGAATTTTTTTTTAAAAAAACTTGGTACCTAGTCACTCTATTTACTTTCATAAGCAACAATAAAAGATTACGCAATTTTGACAAAGAAAACATTGTTTTTATAAGATTTAAAAAAAGTTTTCACACACATAAAAGCGGCACAAGGGGTTTCGAGCTTAGTCTAGTTACTAAAATATCGATTACACGTCCTAAAAAATATTAAAACTGCTTCAAGTCTTCTTTTTCCCACGAAGACGAGACCAAATCCGTTTTCCCTTTGAAGGCTCCGGGGTTCCTTGTTCATTGATTAGCGACATTGAAGTATTGGTGCGCCTTGACTGTCGTCTGAACATTTGCAAGGTCTCATCGTCTTCCGCCGTTGACTCTTGCATTGTCGAACCATCTCCCCTATCTTCATGTTGTTCCTCTACTTGGGTTTCTTGCGTCGGTTGGTCAAATTGTTGAAAAAGATGTGAATACCCAACATGTTCAAGAGATTGGGAAGTGTTGTCCCGGATGTTAGACATGATGTTACGGTAATGAGGAGGCACCTCTTGAGGCATCGCTTGTATCTCCGTATTGCATGTCCTATGGACTTCAGCAAACCCATGAGCCTGAAAAAAATTGTTAGTGTTAAAAAATAATAATTTATGAAAGATTTTAAATATTAATAAAGATTCATATTAGTAAAACTTACAAGATAAGCAGTGGCTCCTAACGGTGCTTGGTAAGCTTGTTGGAAGGTAGGGCTGATGAATCGGCGAGTTTGATCCCGGTACCAAACCATGTAAGGGTCATTGTAGCCCATGTCACTGTTATCCTCAACACCAAGGAACCTAAATTGGGTCCTCCTACCCCACATAGCTAGGTCAGGTGAATGATAATCTGCCCAATTCCTTGAATGGGCACCCCTTTTATCCATTTTATGCAACTTGGGTTCGGTATCAGCAGGTTCAGGGATATTTTGTTTCCACCCAAATTGACGAGCGACCCTATTAGGCAAATGTCACTCAACAATATCGAAACAAATCATAGGTGATACCACAGACCACTCACCCGAGTCATCATAACAAGCTTCAGGCAAAAAAGAGAAGATGGCTTGGGGGTAAGGTTGCCATATAAATTGATTGGGACGCATGTTATCTAAAACATCCCTATACCCGAGTAGAGTGGTTATGGTTGTGCCTTGAGGCCTCCTACGATGCACGCTCAACCACCTACGACCCAACGAATCAACTCGTAGTTGATGTTGTGAACCTAATGGATATGGTCCTTGAATAAGGGGTGGGTTTTCGGGGCCCGTGACTATAGGTCGAGCAATCATAATCCGCTCTCATGCCCACAATTGTAATAAAATAAGAGGGCCTCTTATATCTCTTGCCTTCATGTTGCTTGACCTACATAAATTACGATATAAAGTGGCAAGAACGGCACTACCCCAAGAGAAATCATCAATGGTTGTCAAATCCCTCAACAAAGGCAAATATACAACTTGAATATCATTGCCGCTCTTGTCCGGGAACATCACAGTTGCCATTAAAATAAGCAAGTAAGCTCTTACATATTGATGTAGAACTTGTTCGTTTGCTTGTTCCGGAAGACCACTAAAATTTTATGTCAACCAACCAATCCTCAAAGAAGCCCCTTTAAGGTCCTCTTCCCCCGGTGTTTGACCTAACAGTTCATATATCAATGCTCTCCAATTATACGCGGATGACCCAGTACCAACATCTCCTCTAATCCTTAACCCCAACAACACTTGCACATCTTGCAATGTCACAGTAGCCTCACCAACGGTCATATGAAAGGTATGGGTCTCTGGTCTCCATCTCTCAACCAAAGCAGTTATGTTATCTACATTAAATTTTAAACCAACTACTCTATGGATAAAGTAAAACTGAGACTACCTAATGAAGTCAACTACACGATCACTTACCAAAAACCCCTTGTGCATAGCTAAGTGTGACCTACATATGAGGGAACCCTTTTCGTCCCCGTCCCATATTGCCTTGCTCCGGTGGGTTTCTTGTTGTGTGAGAACTTCCGGGTTGACCGGTCCTGGTTGTAGACGGTGTTCCATTGATCATGCACATGTATAATAACTGTTAGTTTAACATAAATAATACAATTGTTAATTAAAATGAATACGTAAAATACAATGTAAGTTTAACAAAATACCCTTGGGAATTGTTAACTCTCATGGCACAAGTTTTTTTATTATGCCCTATGCCACGACACAAACTACATGACACCCTATTCTTGCATTTCTCATCCATTTCATTGCGAAATCTTTTACCATGTGGTCTACCTTTTGCCCTTCTTTTGAGCTCATCACACACTATTCTAGGACCATTATAATGACCCAATAAGCCTCATCTTTCAAAGGCTGAAATTTGCTAGCATATGAAGCCAAATGCTCTCCCGTTGTGTAGCTAATGTCCACAAATTGGCTTGCATTTAACTTCATTTTTTTACAAACCGCGTACACATGTGAACAAGGGTACTTGTACGTTTGGAACTTGTTACAAGTACATGTCCTCTTTGACAAATCAACGGTGTGCAAATGGCTACCACGTGACACATTTCTTGAACCTCTACGTGTTGTCATTTGGTACAACCCTCCAACATGATCAAAAGATACAACCTTGTAGTATGCTCCTTTCTTGCAATTTTCTTCTAACAAATGTGTGATTTTACTACTATAATGTTGACCCCGCAACAAACGTTTCCTTGCCTCTTCACGACGCTCAACAAAATACGCATTGACTCTAAAAAATATACATTGCACAAGTGCGTTGATGGGAAGAAAACGTGCTCCTTTAAGCACATTATTAAATGCCTCAGCCAAGTTTGTAGTCACTATGTCATATCTATGACCACCATCATGATAAATTGACCACTTCTCTATTCCTACATCAGCTACATAATGTTGTGCATCCCTATCCATCTCACCTAGACGGGCAAATCCAATGTCAAACTTCTTTTCTTGAAATTACATAGCCGTTGAACCAAACATATTTTTAACTTGTACATTCCTAAATCTAATGTTAACATTAGAAGCCAAATGACGAATGCAAATCCTATGAAAAGCATGAGGCTCCTCCCATCCAGTACCAACTTCACTCATTGCTTTCATTATCCCTGCATGTCTATCGGATATGACACACAACCCACTTCTTTTTGTTACAAAGAGTCATATACAAGCCATGAACCAAGGCCAACTATCACTATTTTCATATTCAACAATAGCAAAAGCAACAGGAAAAATCTGGTTATTAGCATCAATTGACATAGCCGTCAAAATTGTTCCTTTGAACTTCCCGTACAAGTGTGTTCCATCTATGGTTAAAACAGGCCGACAATGTTCAAACCCTTCAATGCATGGTTTAAATGCCCAAAAAACACGCTTGAATGTATGCACATTTGAGTCTCCTATGGGTGTGGTTGACCATTGGACTACTGTACCTGGATTAGATTCTTTCAAACCTTGCATGAAATGAGGTAACATCTCATACGATGCATCCCAATCACCGAAAATATCCCCAATTGCTCTTTGTTTTGCATTCCAAGCTTTGGCATATGATATTTTGTAACCACTCTTATCTAAAATGAGTTCAACAGCAGACATCACCTTATATCCCCAATCCCCCTCAACATAGTTACGAATCAAATGACTTATGAAACCTCGTTTCAAATTAAAGTGGTCTCGAGGAACCATGTCACCAACACACGAAGAGTCATGAGGACCTTTGTATGTGACAATTGTAAATGCTTGAGAATAAGGGTCTTTTCTTGTCGCTCTTAACCGCCAATTGCAAGGGTTAGGAGATCGACCACATTTATAAGTGACAGTGTCAGGCTTTGATTCGGCAACCTTGAAAAATTGATTTGCTTGAACACTATAAAATGTCACCTCATCACTTATTGAAGCTTTGTTTGTGAAGACTTGTCCAACGACAGACTCTTTCCCTTTTTCATATCGAACCATACTCTCCCATGTTTTCCAACTATTCAATTCATCCTCATCTAATGGATCAACCTTATTAAACTCAGCAATTGGTGCACTAGCAAAAACAAGATCATCATCACCATCTTCTTCAATTACCATCAAATTCTCATCAAGTGTGGCGAACTCTTCATCAAACTCATCACCCTCTAAGTTCCCATCAAATTCCCCCTCATTTATATCATTAGCCTCAAGAGATACAAATTGAGCAACATCATCTAGCCTAAGAGAAATAGTTGGTGTAGGGGTCACAATTTGGCTTGTGGAAACTTCAACAAATATGTCCATTGACGGAGCATTTGAATAACGAACACTTGCCCATAATGCTTTAAAGGCTCCCTCACAATTAAGTGGTACAACTTTAAAACACCCGGAACTTGGAAATTTCATTTTCACATTTAATTGACTACTCATACTTTGAATACCAATTCCCTTATATATTTCTTCAACTAATTCCAAATATGTCATCTTTGTACTAGCTAAAATAAAACATTGATTCCCTCCTTTATAGCAAACATACCCATTTTGATCCACTACCTCTCCATCCCAATAACACGTAAGAGGATAATCACAAATTTCCATTCTATACAACAAAAATGCAACACATTTAGTATAAATCAGCAATTAGTTGTTCAATTATTCCCAAAACACATAACTAAACATAATTATACCGAAACCACAAATTTCTATATAATCACAACAAAATTAACAACAATGGCATAAATTTCTATATAGTAGCTTCAATTGCGTTTTTTAAACAACAATGACATAGCTAAACCGAAATTATACCCAAAACACTAATCTAGGGTTTGAAGATTTGGGGTTTTTCAAGCAATGGCATAAATTTCTATACAATAACTTGATTTAAGCACAAAAACAACAATAACAACAAAATTAACAACATTTAAATCAATTAAAACAGAAAAATTGCATAAATCTAAACAAATAACTACAAAAATTGAAAGGAGATGTAATTACCTTGCTAATTAGGAATTACAATTAATAATTGAAAGATACGAGGTGAGAGACACGCCGGAAATGAATTGTGAGATGGTTTGAGATGAGATGAAGTATGAGGTGAGGTGAGTGAAAGTATCGGATTTTAGAGGTAGAGGGAGAAAGTGTTTGAAATAAAATGAGGGAGGAGGGCCGTATGTCTGATTTTAGTGGAAAAAAAATCTGGGCATTAGACACGCCATTCGGATTGGCGTGTCTTCTTCAATAGACACGCCAATGCGAATGGCGTGTCTTATGCCCAGATTTTTTGCTGAAGCTTCTGCCTTGAGTCCAAAAAATTAGATGAATAGACACGCCATTCGCAATGGCGTGTCTACTGAAGGAAACACGCCATTCGGAATGGCGTGTCTCTGTGTTAACATATTGTTGAATTAAGCTTCATATGTTCATTTAAGACACGCCATTCGCAATGGCGTGTCTCTGCCTCGATATTGACTCGCAAATCCCGAGCCTACGTGGACACCAAAACGATAAATAGTTTTTACTCCGACCCAAAACGATAAATTTTTATTTTTTCAGCATTATTTTAAAAACGGATTCTCTTTTCCGTAGCTTTCCTTAAAGTGTTTGAATTTTTTTTTCTTTTTTTTTCTTTTTTATATTCACTTGCTAAAAATGCGATAAATTATTTTTTTGTATGGATTTCTGTGAAGAAACCCAATTGTTCACATGTGAGTGTAATCTCACATTGAGAAAAGAGGGGAGAGTTTACCACTTTATAAGGCAATGTGCTATTACCTCTATAGCCAATTGGTTTTAGAGTGGAACCCCCATTGGGTTTATAAAGTGTTATTCGTTATGAAATTTAACAATTTAACAATTGGGTTTTAGAGTGGAACCCCAATTGGGTTGGACCCAGGCCCGATTATGAAATTTAACAATTTCCATAGCATGGCTCCGACGATATCTCGTTACCAAAACTCCGTCTTGTTGTTCATGTATATAAGGGAAAAAAAAGCTTTACAATTCAACACCATCACCGTGCAAGACACAAGTGTTATTCGTAAAGGGCTGTAACGAGAGATTAAAAGATCAGAAATATAATAAGTTTTCAAATTGTTACAGCATAAATATAATAAGTTTTCAAATTGTTACAGCAGAAATATAATTGGTGGGTCAGCAAACAGAACAATGTCGTCTGTGTTGTCAAAAAACCTTCCTGATTTGACCAAAATTGAACCGTTAGATGGAATTAATTACAAAAGATGGTCACAAAAATTGCTTATGTTTTTTGAACAACTTGATATCGACTATGTTCTGTTTGCTGACCCACCAATTCCTTTTTCCGCTACTACTTCTATTGAAGAAACCCCTCCTGTTGTTGCTGTCATTAAGAATAATGAACAGACTGTTAAGAAATTCGACAAGGACAATAAAACTGCTAGATATCATCTTTTAAACAATATGTCTAATACCTTGTTCGATTTATTTATGATTCACAAGTCTGCCCGTGTCATTTGGGAGTCATTAGAATCTAAATATGGGGCTGATGATGCAGGGAAAAAGAAATATGTTGTCGGGAAATGGCTAGAATTTCAGATGGTCGATGGAAAACCATTTATGGAACAAGTACATTTATATGAAAACTTGTGTGCTGATGTCATTAATGAGGGAATGAAATTAGATGATGTTTTCCTTGCAAATGTTTTGTTAGAACGTTTTCCCCCTTCCTGGTCTGAGTATAGAAACCACCTTAAGCATAAGAAAAAGGATTTGTCCCTCAAAGAACTTGTAGGACATATGAGGACCGAGGAGGCTAATCGCCTTAAAGATAAACCTGCTAGTTTTCCTGTTAATACTGCTAAGGTTAATATGGTTGTGGTCGAGTCTGGTGGTCCTTCAAATGCTGAGAAGTTCAAGGGTAAAGTTAAGGCCAAGGGTGGTCAGGCTAAGAACCAGGGTCCCACCAAGAAGAATGGTCCGGGTCAAGGGAACTACACTAAACCAGTTGCCAAAATTCAGAAACCTGCTGGACCTCTTGTTTGCTATGTTTGTGGTAAGATAGGCCATAAGGTCTACCAATGCACTCAAAAGAAAACCGCTGAAGCTAATGTTGCTGTGACTGATAATGTTATTGCTGTTGTGGTTGTCGAAGCAAATCTGGTGGGTAATGTTGCTGAATGGGTCTTGGATACTGGTGCTTCTAGACACCTCTGTGCTGATAAGGGGTTATTTGCTGAGTTCGAGGAGGTAGCTGATGGGGAATGTGTCTACATGGGTAACTCTTCATCTGCAATGATCACAGGCAAAGGCAAGATCTTTCTCAAACTCACCTCGGGGAAAACACTTGCTCTAACTAATGTTTTGTATGTACCCTCATTGCGTCGAAATCTCGTGTCTGGTGCTTTATTGAACAAAGCTGGTTTGAAGCTTGTTTTTGAAGCTGATAAGGTTGTAATGTCGCGTAATGGGGATTTTGTGGGCAAGGGTTATCTCTCTGGGGGTTTATTTGTTTTGAACTCTGAATTCAGTTTTTAATAATATTGCATCTACTTCTGCTTATATCGCTGAGTCTATTGATGTTTGGCATGGTAGATTAGGTCATGTGAATGTTGACTATATTAAAAAAACTTAGAACAATGAGTCTAATTCCGAGTTTAACAAGTAAAGAATTCTCGAAATGTGCTAGCTGCGTTGAGGCTAAATTTACAAAGAAACCTAGTAAACCTGTCAAAACTAGGAATACGAGTCTTCTTGAATTAATTCACACCGACCTAGCTGATTTCAAAAGCACTGCGAGTATAGGCGGTAAAAATTACTACATCACTTTTATAGACGACTGTTCGAGATACACTAGAGTCTATTTGCTTAGGACTAAAGATGAGGCTGAATAATCGTTTATAACGTTCAAAAATGAAGTCGAAAATCAACTCGATAGAAAAATCAAAAGGGTAAGGTCTGACAGAGGAGGCGAGTACGGGTCTAACTTTTTAATCAATTTCTGTGCGAAAAATGGATTAATTCATGAGTCTAGTCCACCTTACTTACCTCAGTCTAATGGAGTAGCTAAATGAAAAAATAGAACATTAAAAGAAATGATGAATGCTATGCTTTTAAGTTCTGGTCTTTCTGACGATATGTGGGGGGAAGCGATTTTATCGGCTTGTCATATTCTTAACCGTGTACCTCATAAGAAAATTGATAAGACACCCTACGAGATTTGGAAGGGCTATCCTCCTAACCTGAGCTTTCTTAGGGTATGGGGGTGTTTGGCTAAAGTGGGCTTACCTGATTTTAGGAGACCTACCGTTGGACCAAGAACCTATGATTGTGTGTTTATTGGTTATGCTCAAAATAGCTCTGCTTATCGATTCATGTCTTTGAATGATCGTTCTATATCTGAAGCTAGAGATGCTGAATTTTTTGAGCATGTTTTTCCATTAAAAAAGAATGTTGTATCATCTCCTAGTTTACCTATTGCATCTACTGATTTGTCTTCACATGCTAGTAGTAGCACTTATATTGATCATACTGCTCAACCTAGAAGAAGTAAGAGACCTAGATGTGCAAGAAACTTTGGTGATGATTTTGTTACAACTTTTCTGTCTGAACATGGTTACACTGTTTGTGCTAGTGATGAATTTGTTTCAGCTTTTTTAATAGAAGATGATCCAAAAACGTATAGTGAGGCAATGAAATCAATTGATGCTAATTTTTGGAAAGATGCTATTAAAAGTGAACTTGATTCTATTGTGTCTAATCAGACTTGGGTGTTGATTGATTTACCTAAAGGTAGTAAACCCATCAGTAGTAAATGGATTTTTAAAAAGAAATTGAGACCTGACGGTACAATAGAAAGGTTCAAAGCTAGACTTGTGGTTAAAGGTTTTACACAAAAGAAAGATATTGATTATTTTGATACTTATTCTCCCGTGACTAAAATATCGACTATAAGAACTCTTGTTGTTGTAGCTGCCATTCATAACCTTATTATACATCAAATGGATGTAAAAACTGCTTTCTTGAATGGTGAACTAAGGGAAGAGATTTATATGTCGCAACCTGAGGGTTTTGTGATTAAGGGTCAAGAGAATAAAGTGTGTAAACTAAACAAGTCACTTTATGGTCTGAAACAAGCACCTAAACAGTGGTATGAGAAATTTAACAACACTTTGGTGAGTAATGGCTATATGGTTAACAACTCTGATTCATGTGTGTATTCCAAAATGATAGAATCTGATTGTGTGATTATATGCCTATATGTTGATGACATGTTAATACTTGGTAATAATTTGGATGTGGTAATTAAAACCAAAGAATTTTTATCATCAAAATTTGAGATGAAGGACTTAGGAGAAGCTGATGTTATCCTAGGAGTTAAGGTTATCCGAAACTCAAATGGAATTTCTTTAAGTCAATATCATTATGTGGAAAAAGTGTTGAAAAAGTTTAACTGCTTTGATGTTGTATCTGCTAGAACTCCCTATGATGCCAGTATACCTCTGTGTAAAAACCTGGGTAAGAGTGTTTCCCAAGAAGAGTATGCTAAAATTCTAGGTAGTGTGATGTTTCTTATGAACTGTACTTGACCAGATATTGCTTATGCAGTTAGTAGACTGAGTCGTTATACTCATAACCCCAGTAATGAACATTGGACTGCTCTTCGTCGTTTACTAAAATACCTAAAAGGAACAGCTGATCTTTGTTTGCATTATAGTAAATTTCCTGTTGTGTTAGAAGGATATTGTGATGCGAATTGGGTGTCAGGTAACGATGAGATTTGTTCAACTAGTGGTTATGTCTTCACCATGGTGGAGGTGCTATATCGTGAAAGTCTTCTAAACAGACTTGTATTGCACGCTCTACCATGGAATCGGAGTTCATAGCTCTTGAGTTGGCAGGTCAAGAGGCTGATTGGTTGAAAAACCTACTAGCAGATGTACCAGTGTGGGGAGGACGGCAGACTCCGATCTCCGTACATTCTGATTCACAAGCAGCCACTGGTGTTGCTAATAATAGTGTCTATAATGCGAAAAAACGACACATCAGAATCAGGCACGTTGCAGTTAAACAACTCCTTGAAAATGAAGTGATCGCTTTGGACTATGTCAGGTCCGAAAGCAATCTTGCTGATCCCCTTACTAAGGGGATGACTAGGAGATTAGTCGCTGACACGTCGAGGGGAATGGGGCTAAAGTCCTTAAGTCAAGTTATAGAGTGACACTTGACTAGGTCTAAAGTTCTGTTCCTATGGCGTTGTATGATTCATAGCCCTAACGGTGGTGCTTTTGAGACGCACTTGATGAATTGTACGTCAGGTTGGACTTGTGTCCTTAATGGCTCGTGTGAGAAGTGCTTTTGAGAAGCACTTGAGCCACCTATGTGGGTGTGATGATCACCAAGACTATGAGAAGTCTTTTGAACACACCTATTAGTACCAAGGTAAACAAATAGCCTCTAAAAGGCACGTTGCACGATGAAATCGCGGAACGATCATAATTTGAAGGTATGATATGTGTTGTGGGGGGTATCGACCGAAGCTCAGTTAGGAATTCAAATCGCAAGATATTCTCTCGCTGTAAGTAAGTTGTTTCCTCATTTCACTAAAGTGTCAATTCAAATCGAAAGATATTGATACCTAAGTATCCAATCCTTCCTTTACCCAGGAATCCTTCTTTCTCTGACTTGGGCGCCTCTAGTGGGGGATTGTTGGAAATAGGGGCTTTTAAGCCTTTGAACATATTTTCTACTATCCCACATAGGAGAGGAAGGGAAGTGTGCATGTGTTTATATATACACCACTTCCCTTACTTATCACTAGTGGGTAAAGGGATTCTTTTGTAGAGACTCTGCGAGGTGCTTAATTCAGCTCGCACACGCGCGCGTGCCCGTGCCCGAGCCCGGCCCGGTTCCGGATCCGAGATCCGGGATTTGGGAATTGGGAATCGCCTGCGGCGGGCTATGCCTATCTTTTTGGGCCAAGTCCGAGTAGTATGTTTTGTTGTGTCCAGGTTCATTTGTCCGGATTCATTTCTGCTAATTGAGTCAGTCAAGTAACTGTTAGTGGGTGAGATTAATTCTTCCCATTTACAGCCTTGACTGCTGTGTTTTAGGGACTGCTTAAACTCCCTAATTGCTCTATTTTTCTGTATAAATAGAGCAGTCTGCACAACCAGAACAACAACAACAACAACAACAACAACAACAACAACAACAACAACAACAACACTCTTCTCCTCTCTTCTTATTCTTCTACAATAATTTCTGGGTAGAGTACAAAATCGTTCCAGGTATGTCAGTCTCGAGTGGGAGAGCCTGAAAGACGACAGTAGTGTAATCCTTAGGGAACTACCGGTCAATAGCTGATCGCCACCACGGTCGTACCGGAATAAGTTTTCAAGGCATTGGCTCTTTCACGTCACTACTCCTGTTCGGTATTTCTGATCTTTTAATCTCTAGTTACAGCACTTTACGAATAACAACAAGTTTGCTGCAACTTCCGACGACGAATACTCTGACACCTTCCTGTGACCAGTTACACCCTCACCAAGTTCCGACTTCCGAGACGAGCTAGTAGTCTTTCTCATACAGCAGTGAGCAAAACTTGACATACAGAGGTGAGCAAAATTTAATTTACTGACCCCTTTTTTTTTATTCAGCACATATATTCTCTGACGTCGTAAGCGAACTTGGCATGTCACCACGGACTTACCCTTGACGAAACGACATTGGTGCCTTTAACATCATGACTATCAAGAAGATAGCCTAATGCCCATCGTCATCTCGACGCGGTCCAAGGTGTGTGAACTGCGAAACCGAGGTGGTCGTTGAGTTTGACGACGTGAATTTCACGTTGAGTTCTTATCCTTGACCGGTACGGTCAGCTGCCAATAATTGACGATATGTCCCTGAATACGTTTCACTTGCCTTGACACTGAATCCGACGGCACTGAACTCGGCGCAGAGGCAAATCAATCCGCCACTTGCCAATTGTCGCCCCTGATGGCGGTGGAACCCGAAAGTGATTGAAGACTGAACCGACCTTGACGAACGTCATTGGAGAATGAAAGCTTACGAACGTCATTGAAGGGGTTTAAATTGGCTTGATTTTGATTTTAAAAAATTTGCTGTGAATAATTGGATTTAAAAATAGAATAATTGATACAGTGGGCTTTCATTTTTGGTGGAGGAGTCAAATTCCCATGTGCTTTCACTTTTGGAGTATATAACTAGTTTAATTGCCCGTGAAATTCACAGTTTCGTTTATGATGCACGTTTCTCTTTTGATTTTTTGGTTTCATCGACAGTAATGGGTGAGATACTTTTTCCGAGTTCCATTTTCGACGTCAAAACATTATTTTCGATTCCACATTATGAATCTGTTAAAAAGATGTATAAAAAATGTAAGCAGTACAAAGCAATATTAGTCATGATTCTCAATTTGATTTTATAACCGAGACTCGCATTGAGAGGTAATACACTAATAACATACTGTCGAATGTGTAGTTAAACTACCAGGATCGTCCTGATTATAAGGCAAAAATCATGCTCTATCACATTATAAGTGTAGGTTTCCTGGCATATCTAATTCAAGGAAGAGCCCCAAAATCACTTGTATTGGACTATTGGTAAAAACTACATTTAAAATTTGCGTTGTTATTGTACGAATATAGAGATAAAGCTCAAAATGATGGCAAACTTACAATATGTCATGACATCGCTCTGTAAATATAACATGACGGTTCAATTATAAAAGTTAATCAACTACTCACAAGGACTTCTTTTCTCATGCGTCAGTCTCAACAAAAATAGGCATGTAGCAAAAAATAATAACAGTGGAAGTGCTTAAAATAAAGGTAATGTTACAACACTTTTGGTAAGCATAATCAATACAACTATTACATAATACTCTAAGTTACCAAATAGATTCTCATCCCTTAAATTCAATCCAACTTTTATACTTGCCCTTCATGTACCGAAGATTGAAGCCCCGAAAACACAAGGGAAAGATTAGAAAATATGTAATAAAATCATAAAAATAGTGCCTAGAGACCAACACCACAACAATTAATAACAAACTTAATTAAGGTAATATTATAAATCGCGATCAAATCAAATCACATAGAAATAAAAGGGGAAGCTATAGAAAAATCAAAGGATGAGGCGATATACAAAATTTAGAGTGCAAAAATAAATTAGAGAGGAATTGATGTAAAATGGGTTTTTATAAATGAGAAATTTGAGAATTCTCATTGTGTTTGCAATATCTAAATGACAAGAAATAATAAGGCCAATTGTTTCGTCTTCAATGTAGTTATTATTAATTACACGAAATGAAAGGAATTATAATCTATTAATGCTGCGATAATGTTTATTTTAATGTTAAAAGAAGGTGAAGAGTCTTCAGTTAGTGGGAGCCTCAGACGGATATGAAAAGTGTGCAAAACTCACGTAAGCTATATGGAGGTTTGGTTAGATGCCAATGACGCCAGGTCAACGTGGCTTCAACACATCGCTCAGTTAGACTTTTTATAATACTGTATAGATTATTTTTAATTTAACATGGAATTGTACCTCACCATGTATCATTCTATTAGCTACTCAATGTAGCCTTTTTATGTTATTGTATAGAGATATTACAAAGAGTTGGTAATGAAGATGTAATAATGGGAATCAATTGAGATGTTTAATTTGAAAATTGAGTTTTTTTTTTTTTGTATCAAGGTATACAAAAAGACAAGAGAAATTGAAATTAAAGTACAATAATTATGTAGGTTTTTTTTATTATTTTTGTTAATTATAGAGATGACATGTGGCAAGAAGTGGAGATGTGACACGTGTCACTTTAATGGAGGCTCAACAAGCATTTTTATATTATTGTAAGATGTGGTTCACCAATTATCACGTTGTACTCGAATTATGTCCCTTTTTAAAAAAAAAAAGGAAAATAATTTGGTTTGTTTATTTGTCGTAGGAGACGACATGGTGCACTTTAAGATGGGCAAATCTCAAAAGACCAGTAAGAAATGTCTAGTGACGGTCGACCTTGCCAGTGACGTAGCAGATGCCAAAGTCAAGCACGTCATTTTTCCTCCTATGACGGGTTCTTTCGCCGTGAGCAAGAACGCAAGAGCTTGATTTTGCCTTCCTTCTGCGATGAAATCCCCAAGCCTCATCACCAGTCTTGAGCATGTACTCCAATTGACTTCGTGTCCGAGTTGCGGAATTCGTTCTCGGACAGAACCGAGCACCAGTCTGAAGTTTATAGGTGAGCAATATTTGAATTTTACTCACCAATTATTTTTTTTGTATGTTTGCAGAATGCCTTTTCTTCGATGCTACAATGGTGCTTCACATCATCACGTACGGAGTGCTAAAGCCCCAACGTCAGTGCTACTGACCGATTTCCAGCGACCCGTCAGTGAATTGCTTCGTCTTAGACATATGCCCAGTACTCATCGTTAAATCGGCGCGGTCCGCGATTCTCAAAGTTCAAAAGTCACCCCTCTTATTTGGCGTATGAACTACGAAATCAAGGCGGTCGTTGAGTTTGACGACGTGGTAGCAATTTGGTTCTATTAAATCAGAGTTTTTATAAAATTAAGACGGAATGACGGCAAAATTTGACGACAAGACAGTGACACCGAAAAATTTGGCTCGAAATCATATCCGTCGGAACAAAGCTCAGTCCACGACCGGCTCCTTGACGGTGACAAATACGAGCAGCGAAACCGAAAAACTTGGCTCGAAATCATATCGCATCGACCTTTCAACTCATTTGTTTCGCCTTGTCGGGCTCTGTTTTTTGTGCTTCCTTTTAGCGACGGCGAAACCCGCCATCAGCCTGATGATGCACTTGATACCCGAAAACTCGACGCTTTTCTTGCTTTCCTCTGCTGGCCGCTCCCATTAGTGGTGACCTAATATGTCGTCCTCGGAAAAAATGATAAAGTTGTATTTGAGAGGAAACCTTGAGCAATCGTTTATCTCAATTATGAATTTATGGGTTTGAATTTGAAAGAGCTAAAAGATCAATTAGCCTTTAATTTTGAGTTGAATTTTTCTCTGTCTTTGGTTTGCAGGAAGGCATCTCTCTTGTTTATTTGAGAGGAAATTGCCTTAATTTGTTTGACAACCACAAGATAATTATCAATGTTCATTATTCGACTTTACGACCAAGGTCTCGTGCTTGAGAGCTTCCTCGAGATCTAAATCTACAAATCTTTTGACGAAGAATTAGCGTTTGTGAATCGCCATATTTTATAGCAAGGCTCCGGCACTTGTGAGCTTTCTCCGGAGACAGATCACATTTCATCGTTTAATTATGTTGTAGTTTTGGTGATGGTGACCTTTCTCCGATTGTCAATCGTTCAGTTTTAAGACAAGTCTCGGTGCTTAGAAGCCTTTTCCGA
The DNA here is from genome assembly GCA_022085475.1 of Heliosperma pusillum. Classification (NCBI taxonomy): domain Eukaryota; kingdom Viridiplantae; phylum Streptophyta; class Magnoliopsida; order Caryophyllales; family Caryophyllaceae; genus Heliosperma; species Heliosperma pusillum. The sequence goes on along the minus strand of JAIUZE010000306.1, from coordinate 167,246 downwards.
ATTTGTATATCTTTGATCATTCGATGAAATTCATGGTGCTTGAGAGCTTTCTCCATTTGTTTTTTCATCATTTGAGTTTACGGCATAGTCTTAATGCTTGGAAGCTTTCTCTGCGACTTCGCCAATCAAGAATAATAATTTTGACGAACGATGTGGTGCTTAAGAGCTTTCAACAAATCTTCGAAGTATTAGTTCTTTAAAGACTCTTAGTGCTTGAAAGCTTTCTTCAAAGTCTTAAGCTTTACTTCAAATTTGACATTGAAAGAGAGCAAGGATACAATTTGGTGTATTCCTAATGCCCCCAATATATGGACTTTGACACAACCTTTTTTTTTCATTTGTTTGATGTGGCTGGACTTGAGCAAGACTCAAAGTTGCCTACGTACTCGTAAAAATAAGAAATCATTCCACAAGATCAAGCCAACGTAGTTCATTTTTTTTTTTTTTTTTGCAGTTTGGACTCGTGCTTAGGAGCTTGGACTTGCAGTTTACCCTCTTGCTTAGGATTATTCTTTACCCCCAATATTTGACGAAGGCCTTATTTTTTACTGGAGAATTGACCCTGACCTTGACGGTGGCCATACCTTATTGGGAATCCTCCATTTTTTGCATTAGTTTTAGTGGCGGAAAAGTTGTCCCTCATGACTTGCGATGGTGAATTGGTGATCTCCATGCCATGAGCCCGAGTCCCCAGTTCTTGAAATGTCCTTGGCTTAATTCCTTGAAGAATATAAACCAAGTCCAAGTTTATGCCTTGGACGCACATCTCCACAACTGAAATCTCGCTGAGACGCTCCTTGCACTCCAGGCTTAACGCGCGCCACCTATTGATGTAGTCGATGACGGGTTCATCCTTCCATTGTTTTGTGTTGGTGAGCTTCGTCATGCTTACAATACGCCTAGTACTGTAGAATCGATTGAGGAATTCCTTCTCCTTTTGATCCCAACTGTCGATGGACTCGACGCTTAGATCCGTATACCAGTCAAAAGCAATGCCTTTCAACAAACGAACGAATTGCTTGACTAAGAGATCTCCCTCAGAACCCGCAGTGTTACAAGTTTCAATGAAATGAGCAACATGTTGCTTGAGGTTGCCCTTTCCGTCAAACTGCTGAAACTTCGATGGTTGATAGCCGGTGGGCATCCTTATGTAGTCGATCCTCTTGCTATAAGGCTTGATATAACGATGATTTCCCGAATTAAAGCTCCCGTTGAATTGACTTTTGAAAGCTTTCGAGATCATCTCCTGGATGTCTTCAGCGGTGACCGATTTACTTGGCTTCCCACTATCATCGCCGATGTCACTACCGTGGTCACTCATGTCACTGAGATATGACGACGCATGCCGTTTTCCCAACTTTTCCGTCAAGGTAGCCATCTGTTTGGTCTTTTCCTCATTATCCTTCATGAGTTCGTCAAGAAGGGTTTTCATTTTGTTAAGTTGTTCTTCCAGAGTGTCGGTCTCAATGACCATAACAGACGCCACCATGGAATATGACCGCTGGCTTGACGTCTCCTGATTAGTTCTTTGTGGTGAAGACGGAGACGATCCAACGCTACTTTGGCTATCCTCCACGATGAATGGTCCGAACAACGGACTAGCATGAGCATTCCTCTTCTCCGAAGCGTCGTGCGCCTTCTCCCAAAATGATGTTGATGAGGAAAACTTAGGCTCGTCGACTTGGACGTGGGAAAAGGAACCGAACTTTGGATATCCATATGGCCTAGAGTCGCCGCCACCATATTATTTCTTGAGAGTAGAGACGGAAATGCCAGATTTGCGGGGTCTCGTAGGCACAGATGCAGAACGGAGTCTTGCCGTGGCAGCGCGAATGAGGGTAGATCTGGTCCTACTCCTTGTGGAAACACCGATGCTTTGTTCGTCAAAAGGTGCACCAAGGCGAGTTGAACTTTCGTCATCAGATTTGGATGACATCCTCTTCGACATGGTGGAGATCTTCTTGGAGGCCATCGGAAAGAATGATTTGAAACTTGATTATTTGGAAAAAGAGATGAGTAGTAGAGATGTCCCACCGAGCGTGCCAAATTTGTAACAATAAATTCGTGTAGATCTGCAAACAAGTAGAGAAAACACAAAATAATGCAACAAAGTAAATTTTTATTAATTTGAATAGTTTCGGGTACAAACTACTAGTTATTCTACTTATTCGATTTCCGCGATTTGGAGGAATTGACGGATTAAAGGAGCGTCTTGATTTGAAGACTTCGTTCTCCTTCCTTTGATTCGATTTCTCCTCTTCAAATGACTTGCAATGGATGCTTGACGTCGGATCGAAGAGTATTCTTTTTCTAAATATTTCTCTTGGAAGAGGTTTTTGTAGAGAGGTTTTCTTTTTTAGAGAGGTTTTGTTTCTCTAGTGTAGTTTTTTGTGTTTGTGTGGTGATTCTTTTTTGTGATTAGTCCCAAAAGTGAGAGCTAAGTCGGGTATTTATAAGAAATGAGAGGCTTGGCTTTTCCATTCAATGAACTTGGTAGTCTTTTCGGCCCATATGAATACGTTTGACCCATCTAGGTGAGATTGACCCGTCTTAGGGAATTTGACCCATTTGACGGGTTTTTGTCACTTCAATAAGCGAGCCGGATTAAAAATAACTTAAAATGGACTAAATTAATATAATTTTGTCCAAATCGATTATATTAGTTTATTTTCCTTTGACGGGTCAACATTTTGACTTTAAACTTCCGACGTGGCACTTAGACAAATTTTACGACGTGGAAAAGCCAAGTCCATTGAGTGGAAAAGCCAAGCCTCTCATTTCTTATAAATACCCCACTTAGCTCTCATTTTTTAGACTAATCACAAAAAAGAATTAACACACAAACAAAAAAACTACACTAGAGAAACAAAGCACTCTAAAAAGAAATCCTCTCTATAAAAACCTCTTCCAAGAGAAATATATAGAGAAAGACTACTCTTCGATCCGACATCAAGCGTTCATTGCAAGTCATTTGAAGAGGAGAAATCAAATCAAGCGAAGGAGAACAAAGTCTTCAAATCAAGACCCTCCATTAATCCGTCTGTTCGTCCAAATCGTGGAAATCGAATCAGTAGAATAACTAGTATATGGTACCTGAAACTATTCAAATTAATAAAATTTACTTTGTTGCATTATTTTGTGTTTTCTCTACTTGTTTGCAGATCTACACGAATTTATTGTTACAAATTTGGCACGCTCGGTGGGCCGTCTCTACTACTCATCTCTTTTTCCGCATAATCAAGTTTCAAATCATTCTTTCCGATGGCCTCTAAGAAGATCTCCACCATGTCGAAGAGGATGACATCCAAATATGATGACGAAAGTTCAACTCGCCTTGGTGCACCTTTTGATGAACAAAGCATCGGTGTTTCCACAAGGAGTAGGACCAAATCTACCCTCATTCGCGCTGCCGCGGCGAGACTCTGTTCCGCGTCTGTGCCTACGAGACCCCGCAAATCTGGCATTTCCGTCGCTACTCACAAGAAATCATATGGTGTTGGCGACTCTAGGCCATATGGATATCCAATGTTCGGTTCCTTTTCCCACGTCCAAGTCGACGAGCCTAAGTTCTCCTCATCAACATCATCTCGGGAGAAGGCGCATGACGCTTTGGAGAAAAGGAATGTTCACGCTAGTCCGTTGCTCGGACCACTCACCGTGGAAGATTGCCAAAGTAGCGTTAGGTCATCTCCGTCTTCACCACAAAGGACTAATCAGGAGACGACAAGCCAGCGGTCATATTCCATGGTGGTGCCTGTCATGGTCATTGAGACCGACACTGTGGAAGAACAACTCAACAAAATGAAAACCCTTCTTGACGAACTCATGAAGGATAACGAGGAAAAGATCAAATAGATTGCTACCTTGACGAAAAATTTGGGAAAACGGCATGCGTCGTCATATCTCAGTCACAAAAGTGACCACGGTAGTGACATCGGCGATGATGGTGGGAAGCCAAATAAATCGGTTACCGCTGAAGACATCCAGGAAATGATCTCGAAAGCTTTCAAAAGTCAATTCGGCGGAAGCTTTAATTCGGGAAATCATCGTTATATCAAGACTTATAGCAAAAGAATCGACTGCATGAGGATGCCCACTGGCTATCAACCACCGAAGTTTCAGCCGTTTGACGGAAAGGGCAACCCCAAGCAACATGTCGCCCATTTCATTAAAACTTGTAACACTGCGGGTTCCGAGGGAGATCTCTTAGTCAAGCAATTCGTCCGTTCGTTGAAAGGCATTGCTTTTGACTGGTATACGGATCTAAGCGCCGAGTCGATCGACAGTTGGGATCAAATGGAGAAAGAATTCCTCAATCGATTCTACAGTACTAGGCGTATTGTAAGCATGACGGAGCTCACCAACGCGAAACAATGGAAGGATGAACCCTTCATCGACTACATCAATAGGTGGCGCGTGTTAAGCCTGGAGTGCAAGGACCGTTTAACGGAGACATCCGCCGTCGAAATGTGCATTCAGGGAATGAATTTGGATTTGGTCTACATCCTTCAGGGTATCAAGCCAAGCACGTTCCAAGAGCTAGCCACTCGAGCCCACGACATGGAGATTACGATCGCTAGTCATGGAGGACGGCTTTTCACTCATTCGGAACCAAAATCCGAGAAAAAGGAGTTCAAGAAGGCCGATAAAGCGTTTAAAGGCACTTCAAAGGAAGTTATGTCAGTCTCCACGTCAAACCCGGTGAAAATAATAACGCGACCTAAAACGGACAAGAAGGTGGCGACCTATTCAAAGGATACACGAAATTCTCGACCTACTTTGAAAGAGCTCGAGAAAAAGAAATATCATTTTCCGGATTCCGACTTAGCCAGAATGTTAGACGATCTTTTGGAGAAAAATATAATTGAACTTACAGAGTCTAAACGACCAAACGAAGCTGGGCGTACGACCGATCCGAAGTATTGTCGATATCATAGGGTTGTGAGTCATCCATTGGAGAAATGCATAACCCTCAAAGAGAAAATAATGCAGCTGGCGGAAGACGGGAAAATTCTCCTGGATCTAGATGATACTGTTGAATCCAATTGCATTGTGACACGTGTCGACGCTGAAAGTGTTAAATCATGCCCTCATTCTGCAAATAGTGAATTCGTAAAAATAATTCAGTTTGGAACTCTTGATCCAGTGATCGTCGTCTTGCCCGCAGAGCCTAAGTCTTTCATGACATCAACATTTGCCGTTCAAGATCAAGAGAACGCTAATGAAGGGTGGACACTTGTGACTAGGCGACGACGAAGAAAGCAAAACAGTCAAACGCCACAACTCCAATGCCGAAGGTCAATTCATCAAGAAGGAAAAATATCTTCGCATAACAAGGAAATAAGAATCGTTGTGAACTCGTCACTAGTCGCCACGACACCAAAGAAAATCAAGTCGAAATCACGTCAAATTGTGACGTTAGAAGACTATCTTCCCAGATCTTACCTCCACCCAGTTTCGGTGAATACCGTGTCTTCGACCATTGACGAGACAGATCGCCATGAAAATGATGCGACGACTAAAGAAACATCCCTAGATTCAAACATGGGTGCTAAGATCGATGCAATTTTAGACGCATTACCTGCGCGTATGGGATGGCAACAAATGTTCCACTTGCCCGAAGAGATGCGTCAAAGGTTGTCCCTGGCGATACTTCAACCAGAAGCATACGCTGATAAAATTAAAGCTGCGGGAGAACCTGCCGATCAGTCAAAAAAATGTGTCTCTTGTAATGTCGCTCTTGCATTTACTGATGAAGATTTGCTTTTAGGGTCAAAGCTACACAATCGCCCTTTGTTCGTGTCGGGATACATTCGTGAGAAAAGAGTGGGTCGCATCCTTGTGGATGGAGGTTCAGCCGTCAACATAATGCCAAAAGCCACTATGGAAGAAATTGGGATTTCCGTGAACGAACTCGCAAAAAGTCGTCCATTGATACAACGTTTCAATCTCGGTGGACAAAGAGCAATTGGCATGATCCGTGTTGAACTCGTGATGGGAGATATGTCATCCACCATACTTTTTCACGTGATCGATGCCCGAACGTCATACAAGTTGTTGCTTGGGTGACCTTGGCTTCACGAAAATGGCATTGTAGCGTCAACTTTGCATCAATGCCTGAAATACTATAGTGACGGTGAAAAGAAAATAAATGCTGACGTAAAATCCTTCTCTACATTGGAGTCTTACTTTGCAGACGCTCGGTTCTATGAAGAGAATGACATGCCAAGCGAGATGTTACCATCAACGATTCTTTCAACAGGAACCAAAGTTCCGAAAGAAATGGACGACGAAGTCAAGAATCAAGTCGCAAGAGAGTCGATGGCGATTGAACAGCATGAAAGCACCTTCATGGAAACCAAAACAAATGTGAATTCGGCTACAAAGAAAGCTACTCAAATCATGCAGAAAACAACGCCAATTCTTCGTTACGTGCCAAAATCAAAGCGTAAAGATGGAGATGCTCCTTTCGCAGATAGCGCAACTCGAAATGAGGCATTCAAATCAGGTAGAACAATTAATGAACACGATGAAAAACTATGTCGTCGTTCCTGTTGCAAGAACAACCCGCTTTGTAACAACTTTACAACCTCTACCCGGATTTATGGCAGCCTCAATGAAAGAGGATCAAACGACTGTCGAAGATTCAAAAGGGGGGCGATTCGATCCTAATGCTTACAAGCTCATGTCGAAGTCCGGGTATGATTTTGAAAATCCAACTCCACTAGGGCAAGTGATCGAAGTCACCCCGTATGGTCTGAATCAAACGCAAAAGAAGTTGCATCAAAAAGGGAACAAGCTTGAAATTGGAAGGGTTGGTATTGGCTTTTCACCTTCCGAACCGGTTAAAATTTCTGCACGGCGTAAGGAAAGACAAGCTTCGTCACAATACATCGTGGCAGATCTTGCGGAAAGTGAATGCGACAACACCGAACTGTTACCCCAAAGGTCCGTTTTCGATAGATTGGGTCAACCGACTAGGGGTAAGGGAAAAGACTGTCCAAGTACAATTAACATCAAATCCTCGACACAAAATGCCGAGTATGTCGGTGTTCACTCGCATTGGGGGAAAAGACGTCAAGAAATCAGTCTTTAATCGCATCGATAGCTGAAAGGTGCAGAAAAGGCGCCGAAGAAATCACAAGAAGTCTTCGAAGACGGAAGTTGCAATTGACCTTAGCAAAGACATTCATAGTGTCATTCCTTCGCGAATGAGACGCCATCGTTAAGTGGAAGTAACTATGGATAAGTCACTGAAAGTAAAGGAGCGTACAATTGTCTTCACAAACCCACAAAAGAAGACGAGTCGGAAGAAAAACACTCACTATCATGTCTCGTCTAGCCATGTGACGGCGCAAGAGTACCCAGATTCGGATGATGAAATAGAGGTTGGTGAAACTCTAAAAAATTTTGAGGATGGAGTACAGGCGACAGTTGATGACTTGAAAGAAATCAACCTAGGCACGAGTGAAGAGCCGCGACCTATCTACGTGAGTGCTCTTCTGAAGGACCAAGAGCAATCAGAGTACGTGAAACTACTTGTGGAGTTTAAAGATGTTTTCGCATGGAGCTACAAAGAAATGCCTGGTCTAAGTCCAAAGATCGCGGTTCACCGACTTGCCGTCAAGAAGGGAGTTTCTCCAAAGAAGCAACCTCGCAGGCGATTTCGGTCAGAAATGTTGCCGTAAATTGAAGCGGAAGTAAAAAAATTGATCGAGGCAGGCTTCATCCGAGAGGTCAAGTACCGCACGTGGATTGCTAACATTGTTCCCGTGAGAGAAAAACGGACAACTCCGTATTTGTGTCGACTTTCGAGACTCGAACGACGCATGTCCAAAAGATGATTTCCCACTCCCTGTCACGGAGATCGTGATTGATGTCACCACTGGACATGAAGCATTGTCATTCATGGATTGCACCGCTGGGTATAATCAAATCCTAATGGCTCCGGAAGATGAAGAGGCCACTACGTTTCGCACACCTAAAGGCATATTTTGCTATAAGGTAATGCCTTTTGGCTTGAAGAATGCGAGAGCTACCTATCAACGAGCTATGCAGAAAATATTCGATGATATGATGCATGACATCGTCGAATGCTATGTCGATGATCTGGTCGTCAAATCCAAGAGAAGAATCGGCCATGTGAAAGATCTTCGAACAATTTTTGAGCGGCTACGAAAATGCAAGCTCAAGATGAATCCTTTGAAGTGTGCTTTTGGTGTTAGCTCCGGCAAGTTTATGGGCTTCATCGTACGTCACCGAGGAATTGAGATAGATCAAACCAAAATCAAGGCGATACAAGATATGCCTGAACCGTCTAAACTCAAAGATTTTTGAAGCCTTCAAGGTCGTTTAGCTTACATACGCCGATTAATCTCCAACTTGGCTGGACGATGTCATTCGTTCAGTCATTTGATGAAGAAAGGGGCTCCTTTTGAATGGGGCGAATCTTATAAAAAGGCGTTCGAAAGTATCAAGAAATATTTGTCAAGCCCTCCTGTCTTAGGAGCGCCTATTCAAAGGAAGGCAATCATCTTGTACATTGCAGCCCAAGAACACTCGATGGATTCCGAGCGATGTTGCTTCCCCCACCATAATGACAAGCACGGAATGTCAGAACGTAACCCAATGGTTATCTCATCGTCAAACTCAACTACCACCCCGATTTCGCAGTTCACACGCCAAAATAAGGGGTGATTTTGAACTTTGAGAATCGTGGACCGAGCCGGGTTAACGGTGAGCACTAGGCATATTTCCGAGGACGAAGCAGTTCACTGATGGATTGCCGGAAATCAGTCAGCAGCACTGTCGTTGGTTCGTAAAAACGATTGCAGTCTAATAAAAAAACTATACTGCATACATACCAAAAAAATTGGTGAGTAAAATTCGAATTTGTCACACCTACAAACCTGGCTCGGTTCGGAAGTCGGTCAAGCGTCAACTAAGAAAGGAACCGCAGGAAGGACGCAGAGCTCGGAGTTTTCGTCGCCGGAAGCCGAGGTAAACTTGAGTTTTGCACAATGATGATGTACAATTCTGAACCCCTTCTTGGCCTTTTATACATGAGCAAGAGACGGAAATATGGAAACGACGATACATCATCGGAACAATAATATGGAAATTCTTTGGAAAAAGGCATATATTATTGTGACTTTTCGTCAAGAGTTACCAAAAACGCAGCAAAGAAATATAACTATTACACTCCAATTATTTGGCGGTGTCGCACGTAAGGAAAATTTACCAAACAAAGAAAAACGGGGAAAAGGAAATGTAACATATTATTACTCAATTTTTCAAATTGTTTAAAAAATTGGGAAAGTGACCCAATTACAAAGTGGAGGTAAAATATGGACGTAAAAAAGGTCCCCAGGTTAGTGTAGGACGGACACCCGCTGACACTAATTTACTATACGCGACGTACGGAATATGATCAAAGTCGAGAAACAGACAAAAGATTAAGTTCGGACGGAGTTTAGTAATAAAACTCGATGAGTCGAGACCCGGTCGTGCTTGAACACTCAAGACGTGTACATGACCGAATCTCGAGGGGGCAATTTGTAGACACGTAAAATTTGTCTAAACGCCACGTCGGAAGTCAAAAGTCAAAATGTTGACCCGTCAAAGGAAAATAAACTAAAATAATTGATTTGGACGAAATTATATTAATTTAGTCCATTTTAGTTATTTTTAATCCGGCTCGCTTATTAAAGTGACAAAACCTGTCAAAAGGGTCAAATTCACTAAGACGGATCATTCTCGCCTAGGTGGGTCAAAGATACTCATATGGGCCGAAAAGACTACCAAGTCCATTGAGTGAAAAAGTCAAGCCTCTCATTTCTTTTAAATACCCCACTTTGCTCTCATTTTTTAGACTAATCACAAAAAAGAATCAACACACAAACACCAAATTTGTAACAATAAATTCGTGTAGATCGGCAAACAAGTAGAGAAAACACAAAATAATGCAACAAAGTAAATTTTGTTAATTTGAATAGTTTCTGGTACAATCTACTAGTTATTCTACCGATTCAATTTCCGCGATTTGGACGAACAGACGGATTAATGGAGGGTCTTGATTTAAAGACTTTGTTCTCCTTCGCTTGATTTGATTTCTCCTCTTCAAATGACTTGCAATGAACGCTTGATGTCGGATCGAAGAGTAGTCTTTCTCTATATATTTCTCTTGGAAGAGGTTTTTGTAGAGAGGTTTTCTTTTTAGAGAGGTTTGTTTCTTTAGTGTAGTTTTTGTGTTTGTCTGTTGATTCTTTTTTGTGATTAGTCCCAAAAATGAGAGCTAAGTGGGGTATTTATAAGAAATGAGAGGCTTGGCTTTTCCATTCAATGGACTTGGTAGTCTTTTCGGCCCATATGAGTACGTTTGACCCATCTAGGTGAGATTGACCCGTCTTAGTGAATTTGACCCATTTGACGGGTTTTTGTCACTTTAAAAAGCGAGCCGGATTAAAAATAACTAAAAATGGACTAAATTAATGTAATTTTGTCCAAATCGATTATATTAGTTTATTTTCCTTTGACGGGTCAACATTTTGATTTTTGACTTCCGACGTGGCACTTAGACAAATTTTACGTGCCTACACAGATATATGTGATTTACCAATCAAATAATTAGTTACTTTCACATTGAAAGAGAGCAAATTCACTATTGGGGAGATAATAGTACAAATGATTAGCAAATTGGTTATTATTTTACAAGCTCAATGATTAACAACCCAATTTTCTAAGCATAATCTCGAATGTTATAAATTCCGACACGTAGACCAAATAATACAATGCAAGCAAAAGTTTCTAGATTGATGCATTAATCAACAATTACATTCACTGAAAACATCAGGCACCTGTTGCAGGACTATTTACATGCACTAGTACACTCCAACTTCTAGGCCTTTAGCTACCTTATAATTTTTCACACATTGTTCAACTTTACAAAAATATTAAAATTCAATCAAGCTAGTTTAATCTTTGTAGAATTAAGGATCATCAAGCTTCGATATCATCAAGTGGAACTAGAGATGGACCAAGGAGTTGAGGCTTCTTTACCCTGTACTGCTGGAACCTCTGCCTTGCATACTCCTTGTAATCGAACTCGATTTTATTCACATTAGCCTGTTAAACCAAGGCCGATATTATTGTGCTAATATTAGTATAAAAAGGGTATGTATTTGTTTATAAGATTGGAATGTAGATAACTCAGGAAGTTGCGTACCGAGATCAAGCCCCATAGCCCCCAGAACAGATGGTTTGCAAGTGAGTACTTCTCAACAAGTTGTAAGAGGTCCTCCACTTCACTGTCACTAGCTTCTTCTCCTGTTATATATGACAAGGATGGTATTCATATTCATGTTATTGAAAATGTTAATCTTGCAGAATATATACCAAGTTCCAAAATTTGAGATGATTGAAACGGATGAGTGAAACCGACATGAAATTTCAGTATGAAATATCTGAATTTACAGAAAAATTTGGTTTAGTCATTGTAATGTTGTCTAATTTCGGGGTCAGCTAGGTAGGTAACACTTTATTGTCAGATGTGACCTTATGCAACTACCATCATACGGAGTATTTACAAAATATGATGAATAAAACAAAAATGGTAATAGCAGTTGGCCGAGTCAATTCTCAATGAAATTTCATCATAGAACCACCGGAAAACAACCTCTGTGTGATTTTAACACAGGGGTTTAGGGTTAGATTGCGCATACTCAACCCATTATTTCGCTGTAAGGTGGAGCCTTTGAGGTACTGGGTAATGTCTGAATTTCCAACACGGGTCATCTAGAGAGACTTTTAGTGCTTTCACTGATAAGACTGCGTAAGTCCTATCAGTTCCCGCAATTTTCGGGATCTTTGGGACACTTGATGAAGTTATAAGAAATTTAGGCCAATAAGTTATTACTGCAGGAATGTTATTTGTTAATAACAGCTAGAAAATGGTGAAAACTGGAATTTCTACACTAACCTGATGAGCTCAAATAAGCACAGACAAATCTTCTACGCTCCTCCTCATCTGTGTAACATGCGAATTAAAATGTCAGACTCACAAATCACACGCAAATTAGAGAAAGAATCATTGGTGAAATGTTATACTTAACTAATGTGCAGATTTTCATAAACTAACCTGGATATTTACTGTAGTCCAAAATGTGAGGCATATCAGAATGATAATTGGCGACCATCTCACAGAAATGATTAGCAAGATCATAAGCAACAGGGTTATAGCTTGAATACTCATAGTCCTGCACAAAACCAAGAAATTTATATTGGATGGAAAGAACAACTTCATCGATAGTAGGTCACATTACATGTATAAAGTATGTCAAAGTGACTCGATACACATCTATAAAAATCGAACAAAACTCACAACCTTTAAAAAACATTGCTAAAATTGAAATACACAAAAAACAACATCGTAAACTTTGCATTAACATTTATAAAAGGGAGGATTTCGAAATTGCTTACAATGAGAGTGATCGATTTAGCCTCCTCATCCATCATTATGTTGCCATACTGCAGGTCATTGTGGCAAAATCCAACTTCCTGATCATCTTGTGTGATCGCCTTTTCAAGCAACTGAATCTCATGGTCTAGACTGTCTAATCCAAACTCCTTTATGTCTGACGGTGAACACAAGTTCTTTGCTTTCCTTAGCCAACGCCTACATAGACCAAAATTAAACGCCAAATTAAACGCAGGAACTTGTCAAAAAATGTGAAAGTGTGGGTTGCAGACTTGCAGTAGAAGAAAGTGTAGGAGTTTGATTGGGTTCACAACCTGACTCTGCTCCAAAGGAGAATAGCTCTTGTGCCAGGCATGTCAAGGCTGTGAAATTCCCTCAATTTAGCTGCAATCAGAGACGATATCTCAGGGTCACGTAGATCGTCTGCTGATAATGTCTGATATCCCCAAAAAAATTGCAGTAGTTTGTCAGATAATTTACTTAACCAGTACCCATGCCCGACACTAGACACTCACAAATAAAGAGGATGCCGCTTGAATACATCATATAAAACCGAAAACACAAGTATTTTGCTGACTTAGACATTGTGTAAAACAAGTGTTTATTTAAGAATTCAACAGAAACTCTAAAAGATCAGACACAGAATTTCATGATTCACACTTTTTGGGACAAACAAACTAACCAACAAACAGCAATATACAACTTTGATCATAAAATGCAATTGCCAACATAAAACTGTTTCTTGGAGCATACCCTGGCATGGATAAACTCTTCAACACGGCCATCAGCGAATCGACCAAGAAGACGAGGACCCTGACCGTGGTGAGACAAGCATTCAAAGGTTCGTATTTCATCTTCGCGGTTAAAGAAGATATCGACACCATCACCATAAATTCTAAGCAGAACTTTCCTATGAAGTTCAAAATTTTCAGTAGGCCAAGATATTTGAAAAACTTGATTAGTCATTGCTCCACTTAATGCTTTAACTTGAATATCATTCGGGTTATCCACATCTTCCCATGTTGATGCCACTGTTACCAGAATTTGCATCAGTTCTTCCGGTAACGACCCGTTTAAGAACCCGTTTGTCTCGATTGCCATTTTAATGATTATTGTTGGTATGTACCTTCTTGAGTTTGAGTTGAAGGGTTTTATACCTTTATACAAAGGGAAACAAAATATTAAGGAGTTGGAATTTAAATATCGAATGACACGATCAAGACTAAAATGTAGTAGAGCGATAGTGCTTATAAGTTCAGTTCAGAGTTAAATTGTATCAACTTCTAATGTCGAAAATGATGAATAGACGTAAGAATATGAATATGATGCTCTGTGAATAAGTTGACTAGCAAAGAAAAAATAATAGAAGACTTTTTATATTAATCGTTGCTTTAACTAGCATTCATCGTCCAAATTGCTTCAATAACAAGAACACATTAAAGTTTTACAGCTTTTGGAACAAAGATACAATCTTTTGTTTTATTCTAAAGAAATCTAAAGTAATCCAAGCAAATCATACATCATACATGGAAAAAAATACGAAAAATGCATGATATTTTTGAGAAGTTAACTCACCAAGAAATATGTTTGTAGGGTGAAAGAAATGAAGTAAGTCAGAAAGGTAAGTTGTTGGGAGAAATCCAATTTATAATTAAAAAAAATGCAGAATATGTTTGAAAAGTCAACATTGGTATAGTATTTATTTATTTATTCATGGCCCAATATTAAAAGGTGCATATAAGTAAACACCTGTTTTCATTTAAGATGCACACTATTGGTATTAAGTTTCAGATGGACCAAATAGCAAGCAGTTTCATAAATAAGACAAAAGTAAACTATCTAAATTTTACTCCCTTCGTCCCGGTCAATTGTTTTCCTTTTATTTTGGCACAAAAACCAATGAAAGAGTAGAGAAGCATGTGTGGTTATACTTAGTGAATAATAAGTGGACAATAGTCTCATTGAGATCAAATTACTCATAGCATACCTTCCTAATCTAGAATAGACAATAATTGACCACACCCAAAAAAGAAATAGGACAACAATTAACCGGGATGAAGAGGGTAGCAAATAACTTGTTTTTATCGATGTAAATATAATTGTTTGACTCATTTTAATCTTAAGACGGGTATATTCGTTTTAGGAAACACTTGCCGTAAAGTAAATAAGGAATGGGGAAATGGACAAGTGGCAAAGTGTGATGTCATAGGAATCTTGGAAAAAAGGAATGAGAAGGAAGAGATAAAGAAAGAGGGAATCAAGGAGGACGATTGAAAACTGTAAAGGTGGTGGTCGGACTGATTTAGTACTGGCTGCCTGAAATAGTTGAGTAGTGTTAAATGGTACATGGGTCACTCACACAGTCACACGTGTTGACTCTATCCTATTTGAGGTTACGAATTTATGACGGTAGGCCTATGGTGGACTTGAGCTACTCCACTTGCTAACACTAGTAGCAAACTAGGTAGCACGAAAACGGACACGGACACGATACGGACATATGATACGGCATCTCGTGAATTTTAAGACACGGGACACGGAATTTAAATTTAATAAAATACTTCCTCCGTTCCATTGATTTGTTTACGTTTGCTTTTTGCACAAATACTAAGAAAATGGCAAAATAGGTGGGGTAGGGAGGCATTTGGCAATTAAATGACATTACTACCCCTGATTAATTTATCAGTTATTATCACCTACTGTTGCCCACCAAACAGACAAACTAACCCACAAACTCCTTCTCTCCTTCCTCACTAAACTTCATAGCCACCATAGTAATGATTGAACCGTTGAATCACCATGCTCACCATTAAAACCAAAAATTTCAACCACTGTTTTCCACTTTTAAACCACACCACAACTACCTGTACTCCTTTTCCACAACGTTGCGGTCATACCTTCATCATAGCCATCGAGCCGATTGGATCCACCATAGCAGCCACTGGGTTCGGAAATCATGACGACGGCATAGACTCGGACGTGCACATTATTCAATGAACTAGGCGTCGAAAATGGTAAAGTGGTGGTGGTTGGTCGGTGTAGAGGCGGTGGGTTCGTATGACGGAGAGTGGTGGCTGGTGGGTTTGGATGGATCGGGATTATTGTTATGGTGATATAGAAGTGGGTAGGTGGCGGGGTTGAAGAAAATAGAAGTCGGACTCGTTTGTGGTGGTGGTGTTGGTGGTGATCGGTCGGTGGGGATTTCAGTGGCGGTTGGGCGGTAGTGTTAGTGGCAGTTGAAACCTTGATGGTGTCAGCGATAGTCGGTGGTTAGGTTGGGGTGAAAAAGGGCGACTCTTGGTTAATTAAAAGTAAGGGCAGTTTGGTCATTCATAAGCTCATAACATGTCCAAAAATAGAAATGTAAACAATCAAATGGAACGGCCCAAAACGAAATACGTAAACAACTCAATGGAACGGAGGAAGTATGAAGTATATTTTATAGTTATAAATAACGTGTAATTTTATTTTTATATTGGTATTTGATATGAAATGTAAAGAACTGAAAGTAAAATTTGGCTTTGAATATAATTTATTCTCATTTCCCACCCAACACATCTTCTAATCAATCTTTTTTAATCTTTCAACCTCACATTCCTTATGTATAGGTGTCTGTGTGTCGGATACGATGTCTGACACAGGACGGCTAATTAGGAGGAGTGTCTGTGCAGCTGTGCTACCTAGGTAGCAACTAGCGTCTACCAACAATTTGTCTTTCATCTTATCTTCTTCGCAATAGTTAATCTTTCTTAAGAGGGGTATTCTTTTTACGATCGGTCTCATTGAACACGGGCACTATTCGTCATAAGTTAAAGACGGATATATAATGCCATTTTCACAATATACAAGTGAGAGGGCAATGGGGTATTCATTTGCCCTCTCCACTTGTATATTGTGAAAGGGCACTGTTCGTTTTCAGTTTGTGACGGATAATGTCCGTCTTCAATGAGAATTGTGTTCTTTTTAATACTCACTCTGTCCTAGTCAATTATTCTCTATTTCTATTTTGGGTGTATCATTTGATTGTTATCCGTTTTCATTTTTGGTATAGATTACACAAGTTGTCAAGTGGATATCAAATGTGTGCAAGTGGACTTGTGAGATAACCCTTTAGTTTTATCGTTATTTCTCTTTACTTTTTCTGATTTCCTTATCTTTGTGCGAGAACGAATTGATAACAAATGAGCGAGACGGAGGAAATATAAAACGGATAAAATATCATCTCATTTGAATATACGAGATAAACTTTTACTTTTTTTCCTATGCACTATGTTTTTGTCTTATTCATCCTACATAAACATATTTTAGCCCTTTGAAACTTAAGACAAATACTTATAAGTGTTTATTTTCACGCATTTTAATCATTATAGTAGACTTTTAAGTGGTTTACCCTTCTCATTTATCCCAATTCGAACACCACCAGCCACCGCCACCCCTGGCCACTAACCACCCTCGCCCGTCACCATCCCCTATTTTTGATTCCCGTATCCCTGATTTTGCAGAAACCCTAGATTCCTTTATGCACAAATGCCCAATTTTTTTGCGGGGTAGCCAAGCAAACACATAATACATCAAATTCACTTCAGTATTTCACAAGTTACTTCACTAGTTATTGACATTGATTGATTAATTTTCATTTTTCAATTCAATGATTGAAATTGATAGAAGCGATTGACGAAATGTTGTAGCAAACGGCAGAGCCTTTATGATTATAATTGAAGATGATATAATCGATTAAATTTGTTCACAACCTACATTTAGCAATTTAAATAAATGTTCTAGGTTAATTTTTGTATGTATAATTTTAGAAATTTAGTTGATTTATTAGGTTTAACTGACTGAAAAATGTTTAATTGTTGGGGTTAGAAGAAATGAGGTAGTGATCTTTTTTTAGAGAAGGGTAAATAAATGGAAAATTTTGGGTAAAAAGTAATGAAATTAGTAAAAATACGGAGTTTATTTTCGCAGTACGTTTTTTTACTCATTTTAGTAATTTTTACTCCAAACTTTCCATTTGCTACCCTTCACAAAAAAAACACATCCAAGCAAATTCCCTCAACTTCCTCTCTACCTTCTCTCTACGTCTTCACCTTCGTTAAACTCCATAAAATTATTCTTCAAGTATGAACGATTATTCAAATGTAGAACATGTATTTAATACGTTAATCTGATATTATTAAAAAAATCAACTCTTTATCTTATTTAATTTTTTGGTTTCTTTTTTATTAGCTTTTTTGTCTAAATTATTAAATTGCTAAGGGTTTTAATTTATTTAGTAATGGCAGTGACCGAGAGGGATGGTCGGAGTTAGGGTTAGACGGCCGGCGAAGGGACGGCCGACGAAGTGACTACACGAATAACTATTAACCTACTATTTAAAAAAAAATACTCTTTAGTACACTACATTGAAAGGGTACACACTGAACAATTACAATATTCAATGTAATTCTCAATAAAGTAACAGACCACAGTGCAGCGATAAATACTCAATGTAGTACTGCAAAACCACCACCGTAAAAGGTACCGCAAACCCCCACTGCCAGCTCCTCAACCAACGCATCCCCATCGGCGCATCACTACCGTCGCATTCCACACGGCGAAACCCACCGGTGCCGCATCCCCAACAGCGGCGAACCTCCCCACCGGCGGCGTCCATGCCGATGTCGACAACAACGAAATAAGTATATGCTTTGTGAAATTTAAGATGAATCAATGTTTTGACATTAGAGAGAAAAAATTAGAAAGAGGTTAGAGAGGGAAAATAAAATGGGAAATGAGAAGGGTATAATTGTCATGTACTATAATGAGCAAAATGTGTACTGCGAAAATCAGGACCCAATTTTAGTGGCAATAGTTTTCTTATTTTATTGGTTTGTTTCACATGCATTGGTTTGTGAAAAAAATACTCATAATAGATAACAATTGACTAAGACATAGAAAGTATGTTTGACTTAATTGAGGATTTGCCTTTAGAAATGGTAATAAATCAGGTTTGATCCTTCGTCTAATCTCTCTAGGATTGGGAATAAATCGGGTTTTAAGATCCGGGAATACCTATTCGTTATCCATCTATTGCTTTAAATTTTAATGACAAATTATGTGGTGTAACCCTCGGGTTTTTCAGTTTCTAGAGGGTACCCCTCATTATCTCAAATCATCAAATATATCCTTGAAAAAAATTTAAAGACAAATAATTTTTAAAAATTTAACTCTTTAGGATAGCATTAGAAAAACTACATAATGAGAATTAAAGCCTTGGCGCGATACATGGCCTATTGCATGCCGTAGTATGTTGGGCTAAGTCGTGCCAAGTCGTATCATGTCAAGTTCACTCGAGCACAAGTGTCGTGCTTAGGTGTGCTAGTCCAATAACCCACGTACCAAGTTCCATCTCTAATTTATTGTACTCGACTACTCGTATTTAAAGCTTGCAAGTCTGACCCGAACCTGAGGAAACTCCACCTACAGCATCATGCTCAACTGCCCTGGAGGGGCTCGTCCTTAGTCGCATGCTGGAATAAAGGGACTGCTCATTAAACGGATAGAACCCGAGAATTTTGCGAACCAAAACCGACTCGACCCGACTCGATGGCGACCCGATTATCAGTGACCCGAGCCTGAACCAGACCTAACCCGATTTTGACCCGATCTGATATTGAGCCGATTAAATTGATGACCTGACAGTTCTTAAGCTTAATATTGATCAAAATGAAAGTGATCAGTGTTTAGATTTAATACGTTTGACTTAACAATGAAGTAACCGGATCCGATAACGACCTGACCTAAACCCGACCCGGCCCCATACATTATTCGACCTGAGATGACCCGACCCAAACCTAACCTGACTCAGCCCGATTGGGTAGGCTGACCCGACCTGACCCAAACCCACACTCGAATTGAGCCGACCTGACTAGACTCGACCAAAACCCAACTGACCCCGATTGCCACCTCTACCCGTAGTCTAGTATTAGTAAGGGGTTTGCTATATACCGCCCCCCATTTTACTCATCCCGCCCCCTACAATTACTTTTTTGTCCTTTGTTATTTGACCCACCAACTTTTGTTCTTTCCCCTTTGTTATTTTAATTTAAAATTCGTATTTTAAAATCGCTTCAAAAATAAACCGCATAAAGTTAATTTCAAAACAATGGAAATATTAAACAACATTAACGTGTTAACGAACAACATTATCGTTTTAACGTTAATTTTTGTATATTATTTAACGATAATTAATATAAAAAACGCTAACTAATAACAATTATTTGATTTTTTATCAAAAAAATTACCGATTAAATACGGAAAAACTTCAAATGGCCATAACTTTGCGCTCGGACGTCCGTTTTCGATGATTTTTTTTTTCAAATCGCCTATCTCGACGAGACGAACGCAATGGTAAAAAATTAAAAAAAAATTGTTTTCAATGGCCCATTCGTGTAGAACACACGAATTGGCCTGGGCCGATTCATGTGGTTTACACGAATGGGCCTAGGCCAGCTCGTGTAAATCACACGATTGGGCCAAGGCTGACTCGTGTGATTTGCACGAACTGGCCTAGGCCCATTCGTGTAAACCACATGAATCGGCCCGGGCCAATTCGTGTGTTTCACACGAATGGGCCACTGAAAACAATTTTTTTTTTCCATTGCGTTCGCCTCGTTGAGATAAGCGATTTGAAAAAAAAAATCATCGAAAACGGACACCCGAGCGTAAAGTTATGGCCATTTGAAGTTTTCCGGTTTTTAATCGGCATTTTTTTGTAAAAATTTAAATGATTGCTAATTGTTGAAATTAATTATCGTTAAATAATATATAAAAGTTAACGTTAAAAAGATAATATTGTTTGTTAAAACGTTAATGTATTCGACATTTCAATTGTCTGAAATTGGTGTCGTTTACTATTGTACGAATTAAAAAAAAATCGTAAAATAGATCACCGTCACTCATTTTTGATTTACCGATAAAAAATAAATTTAGAAAGTTGATATAGTGAGAAGGGCAAACTTGGAAAAAGAAACGAATTTTAGGGGCGAGATGAGTAAAAGAGGGGCGGTGTTTAGCAATTTTGATTAGTAATGTCCCGAATTGAGGTGTGTGAACTCAGCTAGATTCAGGGTGAAACTCCTGACGTTGATTGAGTACCCAGAAAAAAGTTGCAATGGATCCCCAAACAACTGGAAATACATCCTCTGGTCTGCCCATTTACCCTTTTTCTTTTCTACTACACTCTTCTCTTCTTTCTTTAATTATCTCTGCTTTTTTTTTTATTCTCTGCTGTTTGCACTTTGATTCAACTGTCAATTAATCAACCAATTCAAACATGGGCAGTTGCTAATCACACTGATTTTTACTCCTATGATCAATTATAAATTGAGTGACACATTATATTGACTAAAATCACCCCATTAGATAATGATTATTGACTTACTGACTAATCAATATTATGGTTGAACAAGTCAGATTAGGTGATTCGAATTCGCATACTGAGTCATACATTTTGCCGACTTAGTTCACCCCGTTTCCAAGTTTGGGGATTATAGTTATTTTTCGCTATTCGCTGTCATGCCCGACTCAGCTTAAAGTGTATAATATACCCGAAATGAATTTGCCCCACCCAAAGCCCCATTATCATGTCTGATGATGCATGTACAATATTCAACACTTTTAATAGCTCCGTATAATAGTTTTGTTCTTGTACTTGAGGACGTCGGCCGTTCTAGGTGTTTGGACCTGTTGACAATAATGACCTGGTGACTGGTGTCTTATATTGTCATTGTTGACAGTGTCAAATAAAATCTGTTAGCTGAGAAAGCAAACTAAATGCCATGTGATTTATACGGAATAATAGGATTATCCTCCAACTGTCGGATATTTCTTTTCTCATGAAGCAGGGACAAGGACTAAATATGTCCAAGATGTACCTGCTGGAAACATGCAAGATAATAGTGATGCCATTTTACCAGTTGTAGTTGTTCCTCATTATTTTTCACATCTGGGTTAGTGTCCTTTTAATAGCCAAAATAAGGCGTGATTCTGGAAAAATAAACCTAGATGAGGTGGTGCGTTCAAGGGGGGGAATGTAGACCCGTGTTCAAACTTCAATTGTGTTGGTAAGAAACAGGATTGGAATAAAGGGTTAGAAAATTAGAAATCTGCTTCTAGTTATGAGGATCTTGATTCAAATGAAAGCCTCCTCATTAGCTATTTATATGCATTCTACTTTATGGAGTTATGGACATTCAGTGAGTAGTTTAATCGTTGACGGCTTCTTGTCCTCTGCCCGTCTGCCTGTTGCTTTTATTCTCTGTTCATTCAATACTGTTTTTCTTGTGAAGAATAAAACTCGCTAACTTACTCATGTAGTTGCTCATCAAACCTGTTCTTAAAACCACTTTAATTTGGCGCGGTGGTGTAGCACAATGACTTCTTTTGTTGTAGCGTGATAACAACTGGTTGAAGGCTTGAAGCTTGGGTAAGAAGTAGATGTAATCTAGGAAATTAAGGAAATTTTATGAAGTATGGCTAGGTTTATTTTGCTCTATATTATGATGGAATAAAAAAAATGACACTCTTAACTGGATACGCTTCCTTTTATCATGAAGGCGCAGTCATTCTATGCTATTCTCAATTTTATTTCTAACAGAAGGCTAAGGTTGCACATATCCGATCCTGCCTTTTCCTGCAAATTGGAGGAATGTCGTTTTTGTTGTTGTTGTTGTTGTTATATGGTTAGGTTTATTATCATAGCACACGTCTGATGTTGTATCTATAAACACTTTTCTGAGTTGGACCTAGATTTTATGCTGTTTCTTCTTTTCATTTACCCTTTGTAGCTTCTCTTTTGTTTTGTTCTATTTGCTGTTTATGTGCTATGAACATTGCTTTACCCAGATGCTTTGAGGTACCAAGTAAGTTCTCTGGCTGAACAAGAGAAGTTTTCTGCATCTAACATCATCATAAAAGAAAAGCCGCTAGATTTCTTACAATCTGTCTATGGTACGTTCCTTCATTCTTGAAAACTCATGTTGTAAGTGTGTAGGCAATGGAACAGATTATACCTCCAGTCATTTGAAATATCAAGTGCAATACTAATTTACCGGTATGCTAGTAGAGATTGGTAAATTTCTCAGGAGAACAGTTGTGCCTGCTCTTGTGAATAGCGTAATCCTTCAGCAAATGAAAAATGTGTATGCATAATGATTATGAGCCTTCACTCCCTTCAGTGTGTGTCTATTATCACCCGTCTTTCTATGTTTTAGCAAAATTGACAAATAGTCTAAATTTCTACCAAACTTGAAGGCGCATTTCCATAGAAAATTCACGTACTAAGTAAGATCTTAAAAAAGGCTGTTGAAAAGACTATATCTCGGTCTTATATTGTTGGACCTTGTATGAGTATAATTCATCCTGTTCCAATGTTTTCCTTCCTCAAAATTTATCATGTTCTACTTTTTTATGCTGAATTTTAGGTAGAAATTAGCTTGATTGAAATCAATCTGTAATATCCTTCACAGATGCTGCCATTGCTGGAGCTGTTGCCGGGGTTGTTGTTGAAACTGCCTTATATCCAATTGATACAATCAAAACTCGGCTTCAGGCAGGTCTATAACTACCACATTTGTGTTCACTTCTTAATATTAATTGTTTATGAAAACAAATATTTTATGACATGAGCGTAACAATTGAGATGGGACCTAGAAGCTGATATTTCAGAACAACCTAATATCAAGATGTGCCAATAAAAATGAAGTGGGCTCCATCTTAATTGTGATTGAGTGTTTATTTATTTACTTATTTATTCCATTCATATAAGGTACTTCAAATACTTCCTCTCTTTTTAATTTCCTTGGTAAATAACTCTTAAATTCTTAACGCATGATTTTGCATCTGTTATTATTATTATTTTTATTATTATTATTATTATTATTATTATTGAGAACCTGAACAATCTACATTGGTAGTGGGGGACACTCTGTAGTGTGAGAATTGCAAGGATTTGTTGGATTTTTATGCAATAGTAGTAGCCGTAGACCATAGTAGGTACACACTTCTTCCTTCAGTGATATACTCCCTCCACTTCTTAAAGATGTTCCACATTGCCTTTTTTAGTATATAATTTGTGGTTCCCATTATTTGTGACCCCACATTTTTTTTCCAACTTTCGTTTTCCTCCACATTCTCATTCTTCTTGGTTTCTCCCAAAAAGCAATGTGGAACATCACAAATTGGAGGGAGAATATTCCCTTGTATCCGAGTTTTTAACCAAACTTGACTGGCAAATTGCAACTTTGTCATCTTTGTCTTAATATTGACAAGGAACCGTGTGGCTTATGTGAGCAACATGATCCCAAGCAATTTATAAAAGTTTGGGTTATGGCGCCTTTTCTTAGTTTATTATCTATATTTTGTACATCAGCAGTCAGGACTGCTTGGACTTCTTTCCTTCATGACTCAAGGCCTTTGTTTTTCAAACAGGAAAAATAGTATTAACGAATCAATTAATAGACAATGAATGAGAAAGTTAATCTCCCTGGCGGGATTAATATTGCTTCAGTACCTTTATAAAACAGTCACGCTTCGGTGTTGCAGCCTTGATTTAAAACTATGTATACGGACGTAGGATTAAGGCGTGAAAGATTGTCATATCCTCATTCCTTTTCATTAATATAATGTGGCTAAATGCAGCCAATATCGCCTCAAACTGCAGCCAATTAATACTTTCCAATAATAATATTGGCTGGGTTTTTTTAATTTTTTTCTGGTGAACTGTACAAAGTGTTTCTTTCTTCCAACTTTTGGCAGCGCATGGCTGTGGGAAAATCATATTGAAAGGCCTCTACTCTGGACTGTCTGGAAATTTAGCTGGTGTCTTACCGTAAGTATTTTTCTTCTCTCTCTCTCTCTCTCTCTCTCTCTCTATTAATTATTGTTCTGATGTATGCACGTGCATGAAACTTGCACGTATGACATATGTTGTCTTCATCTGACTGCATATTTAATATATATGACGACGGGAAGGTTCATACTGTGTACATGCCTGTATAAAACTCCTTAAGTCCCAACAGTATCTATATTGGATCCTCACTTCAGTGTGCTATCTAAAGCTTCAATAAAAAAATTTATCAAACGGTGAAATTCAGATAAGATGGCTAAGAGTCATGTTTTTACCTTTATTATAGTTGTTGCCATTTCATACAATTTATGGAAAATTACATTATTATCCTTGTACGACATTATCTCACTGCCTCCTATGGTGGAGTTATAAAGGTGGATGCACGCAATTATCTAGGTTGATTGGATAAATGATGTTTCCATTCAAAATGACATTGTTTGGCTGCTACTTCTATAACTTTCTGTTTTATTCTCTTTTCATCAATCACTGCTTCACTGATATCTAAACTTCTAGTCGAGTGTGACTTTTAACCATCCACGACCTTTTCAAGCTTCTAGTTGCTTTCAAAACTGGTATTAGTTTTTCCCATCTCCTGTTACTATACTTGTCATCGCCTATTAATGTACTATAGCCGTGGAAAATGATTATTTTCTGACCTTGCATTATTGACATCGCTTGAGGATGACATACACTGACTTTTTCAGGGCCTCTGCCATATTTCTGGGCGTCTATGAGCCAATTAAACAAAATTTGCTTACGACTTTCCCTGAGAAATTCAGTGCTCTCGCTCATCTTGTAAGTTTTCTAACTGCGCTGATAGTAAAGCAAAGATTTTTCTTAGAAGACTATAAATAAAGGCCTCATTGCTGAACTATGGTTTTCCTCCAAGAAGCCTCTTCTTGCTCCGTATTTTTGTGGTATATAATTGGAGAAAGGTTCATCAGTCATTTAAGCACTTTGTAATTTGTAGGACGTTGAACATGTCCCGCTAAATTGTCCTCCATATTTATTGTTGTAAGAAGCACAACCTTTACTCTCTGTTAGCAATAATAATGGGTCTTTTTTTTTTAAATATCAAGGTTAAGTATTTAATGGTCTTTATTCTTTGGCTGGGAGCCTTTGGTACCCTGGCATATGTGGGAGCTTTGTATAGGTTAATTAGTAGAAGCTGTTGCAAGTAAATAAGTAATGAGAACGAGAATATTAGTTGTGTATTTAGAGAGTTTGACATGAAATCTTAATTTGTTGCCCAAGGTGATGCAGTTCTCACAGCAAGCACATATAATTCTTTAATGCTTAGCAATTGAAAAGTAGATGGTAGTATTTGGCAAAATGGAGCCGCATTGTCATGCATTTCACTGTTAGCTATTGTCGAGTTTCACTTGAATTTCATTATTAGACTTGCGGAAAACAAGCCTTAAGTTGAAGCAGGAACGTCTCATAGTTAAAATGCGTGTTAGCCTGGGTAACTATACATTTGCAATGGGTATTGATGACTTATGTCTTATGGTGTTTTAAGATTTCACTGGCATCAAATCTTCTCGACAATAGGAAGCTGAAGTTGGTTTATCCAGCACGGAAGGACTTAAGACCAGCTACCAGACATATTTCATCCAGAAAGAAAAAAATAATTTCAAATCAGGGATTATTTATTGAGAAAGAGAAAAAGGGGTTCTTTAGATAGGGTTTTTTTAACGGGGTTTACATGTCTTTGAGGATACCTTATCTTCTTCTTTCTCCTTCGTTCGTAATGCAATCTTTTTACTTGTATAAAAACTTTTTTTTTAAACTTCATGACCCATTGCTTGGATAGAGGGATTTGGAGTAAAGCAAGGTGAGGGAAAAGGAGAGATGCAATTTCCCTCATTGGGTAGCAAGCTGGGTTGGAGGGAAAGGGGTGGATCCATTTTTCCTTCTACAAGCCCGATGAAAGAAAGATTTTGAGGGGAAACACCTTTGCTCTATTCTCCTTTCCCCCTCCAAAAATGTTATCCAAACACACTGTTAGTCTGCAGGTGCTATAGCTGGAGCTGCTTCCTCTATCGTCAGAGTCCCAACAGAGGTATCAAGCTCCACCTTACATTCTCTGTAGGGATACTTTTGTCTATGCACGTTAAAATCATTGAACATAATTTTCTAGGTTGTGAAACAAAGGATGCAGACCGGTCACTTTACGACAGCCCCCAATGCAGTACGCATGATTGTCTCTAAAGAAGGGTTTAAAGGCCTTTATGCTGTAAGTCAGATTCTTTGACTGAACTGGAGAAGATCACATTTTGTTTCGGTAGTCATTCTTCCTGTTGTTTATGTGCACTTTTGATGTTTACCAAATATCTGTCTAAAAATTATGCAGTCCTTTTAAGAAATCCCTCCATTCATTTGGGTTCACTATATTTTCCTATTTGGAACACTCAAACTAACTCACTACATTTCCACTTTTCACTGAATTTTGACTATGAGAAGACAAAAATGCCCATTCAAGAATCTCTGTATTTTGACTATGAGAAGACATCCCACTTTCCGGCTACCCAAAACTTGTGACATTTGAACATGTAGTGAATCCAGATGAATGAAGTATGATACAAGACTCGTTAATTCTATATTCTTGAGTTTGATGTATTCTTATCTGTTGCAGGGATATGGATCCTTTCTTTTGCGTGACTTGCCATTTGATGCTATCCAATTTTGTATCTATGAGCAGATACGAATAGGTTACAAGCTTGCGGTGAGCTAATCTGCTCTGTTTTGTGTCTTGATGAGCCAACTCATATTGTGCTGAGATATCATTTTCATAATATCTTCTCCATATATAGTTATGCCATGTTAACTGAAATGGTGGGATTTATGATTTAAGGGTGTTAACACATTGTCATTACTAATAGTGGCTAATGTTGTTTTGGTAAGATCTTAGCATTCAAAAAAGGACATGAAGTGAGTGACACCCGTCAGAAAGACGCTATGGGGTGACACTCGTGTACAAAAAGAGAGCAACGTAATTAAGCTCTCAAACTATCTTTTGGATAAACTTATCTTAGAGAGAAGAAAAAGCAAGCATCTATCCAAGTGAAAAACTTGACCTCTAGAAAAAGAGTCAACTGTGGCTAATACTTCAACAGCCTCTTTTGAAGATTTGACTGAAAATTCCATTTTTTTTAGCCAAGGTCACAAATATATCACAAGTTTGACTATGTCTCGAGTGATATAATTATGGAGGATACATGATAGGGCAAGAAAAGTTGTTCCTAGGAAGTCAAAAAAGAAGATACAATCTGATTTAGTCGTCTGTGATTGTTGTTGGTTTTTTTTTCTTTCTTTTTCTGTGTGGTAGTTCATTTTATTTTTTCGTTTCCAGTGGAGCCGAAAAGAGTCACTACTTTGAGGTTGTGGATTATGATGGAATAGAGCAAAACGAGTCACTAAAGTAGTCGAAACGAGTCAATTTGTGGTCAATTTTTTCTTTCTAGCTAATAATCTAAGATTTGCGCCTGCCTAACCAACAACTTTCATTGTCTTGGTAGGCAAGAAGAGAATTGAATGACCCTGAGAACGCTTTGATTGGTGCCTTTGCAGGTAAGTTTTGTTTAAAAAACTGTTCGCTCAAATGTAGGAAAAATGGGGTTCATACTTCATAGTATCAAGGTAAATTCACAATTTCACCCTTATATAAATCACTTTTCTAAACTTACTACCTTATAAAAAAAAGTTCAAAAAAGCTTAAGTGCATACAAGTTGCTACCAAATTCATTTTCCGGTGACTTAAAACGAAATATTCTGACACAGTTTGATATTTTCCTCTAAAGCATAAAATTTCTGACCAAAATACACGAAGGAGGTTTGACAAAAAGGGAAAAACCACTTCTGTTTCAGACTTTTCCAAGTCTGATCTACCTTGCGCTATTAAATTCCCAGTATTTGAGAAACTTGAGATAAAGTTTGAGTGGATGTACAGGAGCTATTACAGGAGCTATCACGACACCACTTGATGTTATCAAGACACGGCTAATGATTCAGGTATACTAACTTCCCCTTTTTTGATTTGTAACTCCTTAGAGAGTTAAGAGTTATGTTCCTCTTCTCTTTGTCAAACACCAATCTCCAGGGATCAACACAGAAGTACAAGGGCATATATGATTGCGTGAGAACCATCATGAGAGAAGAAGGGAGCCATGTTTTCTTGAAGGTGAGATATATTTGTTAATGTGCGATGTGTGATGTTACTTCAACTCTTCAAATACTTCGTGTAATAATGTCCGACACCATGACCTTGCTTTTTAAGTCACAAACTGGGGCTTTGTTATAAAGTAGGTAAGACTGAGTGACTGACACTTGAATCACACCTTTGGTGAATATTTGTAAACATGTTGAAGTAACACCTCCTTGCTAAAACTTAGATGCGCTAATCAGTCTTATTGCCAATTGTAGGGTATGGCGCCTAGAGTTATATGGATAGGCATAGGGGGTTCAATATTTTTTGGTGTTTTGGAGAAGGCGAAACGAGTACTTTCTCAAGGGAACCCGAGTATTCCGAATTCTGATTTGATTTGTACTGAGCGGTTTGACAGCAAGTGATCCTTTTTTTGCTAGCTAGTGGCTACGGTCCAAGAAAAGATTCACGTACTTTTGTCCTACGGTTAACTGAAGGACCATTTTCTCTATTTTTTTTAATGCCATGTTTACCAGAACCTGAAAGAGTTACTATGATGTTTTTTAGAGGAAATCTTTGTTGCTTTTAATTCAAATGTAATATGGTTGTGCTTTGTTGAAACTACATTTTCGGGATTTGTAAAAGCAGTTGTTTTGCATGCTTCATTGCTTTGGCTAATTATATGGCTGTTTGTCAGATGGAGGCTGTTCTTTATTTCGTACTTAGTTGTGTATTTTATACCGCCACATAAGTCTGCATGGACTCTTGTCATCTTACCGTCTCAGCCTTTGAATAACATCGAAGTGACGAGAGTAAAGGAAAATAGACAGTAACATCTCATGTCTAAAGCTGATACATGAAGACATGCATGTAACTATGTAAGACCTTCAATAGGCTAGCAACCCTAAAAAAGAAGATTTTGTGTGCTAAAGGCGGGCTAGCCGGCTAAACCACCCCATCCGTTCTGCGGTGCTGCCAGAGCCTGAGAAAACCTTCCTCTAGTTGCCCAAAAAAAAGATAGCAAGAAACACAGTGACGTATTTTTTTGCTTGTTTTGCATCCCCCGTTCATTAGTTCTATTTCTATAGAGGTTGTAGTTGTGGGTTATGCAGTCCCATGAAAGAGATTTTTTTTTTGAGTTGGATTATGGCAAGAGTCACTAAAAATGATGGTTTAATTTAATTAATGTATACCCCTCTCTCCTAGTGAATAGTTTACACTTCATTTATTTTGTGATGGGAAATAAAGCAAATGTAAACTATTGACCGAGACTAGAACCCAGTTTTTCCCAATCTGGTCCTACCTTAAACGGACCTGTACAGTGACTCGTAATTTGACTGACAATGATTCAACCAGGATGATAGACAAGTAGCTTTATAATGATCCTTAAGATTAACTTCACAATTAACACAAATTTTCAACTAGGAAAAATAAATTGACTTATTGATTGATTAGTAATTACCCTCCTTTGTTCATCTATATAAATCTCACATATTTTGAACAAATGTATGGAAATGAAATGGCGCATAATAAATAGGGAGTTGTTAAATCCTGCACACAATTTTACTTAATCACGCACATTTTTTCACCGTATTTCGAGTTTACCCCTTCTATTTCTCACATCCATCCGGAGAGATTAACAAAAAGGAAAAAAAAATCATCCATTTCGTTCCCTCCCTGCCAATCACCTGACCACCTTCCTCCACCCTTCTCCCTGCGCCGGCACGCCTCCCCTAGCCGCTCATGTCGCCAACCACAAACAGCCGAACAACCTCTCCCTTTCCTAACCACCGCGGTACCCCTATCCGCAGCCATAAATCCTATCCGCAGTAGAAGACTACTCCGACGACCACCATCGTAAACCAACGACCGCCTATGACTGCAACCACCATAAATTGTAGGCGGCCGCCGACCGACGAACCATACTCCGACCGACCTATGACTGACAAAACATCAGATTGAATGAACTCTTCAACAAAAAAATCAAACCCTAATTTCATTTTTCTTTCAAAAAGCATTTTTTAAATCGATTAAAAGACGTTTCTCAACATATATTGTCGATAAAACGAAAAATTTACTTATGAAATGTGGAAATTAAGATCCATAATTGATAAATTACTAGTGAATTGGGTTAGTTTTGAGAGGAGAAAGGAGAGAACTTTGTTGACCTGTTTTTAAAAAGAGGGGTAAAATTGGAATGTAGAGGTAAAATGTGCGGGATTGAGTAAAACCTTATGCGGGATTTAACAATTGCGAATAAATAATGCTCCAAATGTAAAACAATTGTTCAATAAGTTATTCACAATGTCGAAGATGGTGGAGGGTATTGATTTCCTTTTCATCCTGATGTCCAACCAAACATTAAAAAAACAGGGTAATTAAGGGGTAATTCCATTCCTTACAGCTTGTTTTTTTTTTCCCTTAACGCCCCGTAAATCCCTTCATCCAAAGGGCAAGGATAAGCGGAAACTTAATTTGTAGAATCTCGACACTTTGTGTCATTTTTGAGCTACAAACGAAGAGATATAATAAACAAATGAAAACATCTAGTTATACAATTAACACAAATAATCAACTTGGTGTCGTTATTTTTGAAAAAAATTTAGTACAAAACCTAATGTCTTCTAACAATGTAGCTCATATATTTTCCGCATATATTTAGTCTTTCCTCTATAGTGTGGTATTTGAGGCAGTCAATGGCGAAACTTTTAACTTTTTCATACTATGATTGGTCGCTTAGACACGGCCAGTTGCCTCTGCTTATGGGGGTTTAAGCAGAATTTTCTCGTCAATAATAACAAAAGGAACGCAAGTGTAACAAGAACTACGAGGGAGACCTCCAGTTGAGGATGAGCAAGAATGTCAACCACTTCAAGATTACTTTTCGTGGTCCCGGTGCAGTCACACACTGTTTCTAGTACTTTACCCACACGATCAGCCTCGGGATCAAGAATAAAGTCGAGTGCCGTAACTTCTTCTAGCATTATAGTGGTCGATTTGGACTTATACCCAGGCATGGACGCTTTAACTGCGACAAATATAGCACAATGAGATTTTAGTCACTTGAATAATTGAAAATGAAAGGAGAAGAATCAAATGATAAGATTGTGGGCTTGGTTGCAAAGGCTTATTATGACCTGAAAAAAACTCTTGAGAAGGAAAGGTAACGACAATATAAATTATTCGGCTAGTCGTATGAATTCTAAAGTAAAATTTTCAACTTAAAGTTGTCAACAAGAAAAGAGTGAAGCACAATTGTGACCTTTAATGAACAAACAGTCTGAAGCATGGTTACCAGATTCGCTATGAATACGTCCTTACCGATTCGCGATTCGCTCTTATAGAATGTGTGTTATATGTATTTTTAGTAAGCAACATGATAGAATTCGCTTTTTACGATTCACGATTCCTAGGGTACCGAGCGAATCCGGTAACCATGGTAGTACTCATGGTTTTGAATATCGACCAATACACAAAGCATTTCAGCTTTAGCGGTGTCATGTTATGTACTATATAGATAATCAACATGACTTGTAATTGAAATAGTATTGACTCACTACTACTAAAAAATACACGAAGTAGACAGTTTAGCGAGTCCTCCAGAGGCTGGAAGTTCAGTCCAAAGTCCAAGCACAGAAGTCTTAATTTAATTTGACCAATTTATTTACTACAGTACTTACTCTACATTCTTCGTGAAGAAGGGGCACAATACTTCAGCCGAAAGTAAATTTCAAATAACTCATCGCGAGATGATGAAAATACTAAAGAAATTACCTTCATACTTCATCTTTGGAGCTAGCAAACGATGATAATCAGCAATTCCAACTCGAGCTTTCATCTATTATACAAAGAACGGTACTAATCAGTGAAAGGCTTCTGCAAGCTACAAGTTGACTTGAAAGGATAGGTAAAGAAACTATAGTACAGTAGTAGTTGAATCACGTGAAATAAACTATAGTTGCTAAAAGAAACCATGCAACTTGCTAATGTATGTTTGTCAAAATGCAAGTGAATAGCATGGTTGCTTTGTGTGTTTGTCAGAAATCAAGGGTCGTTTGGACGACCGGTCGCCAGCACAATGTGAATCTATATGTTTTTGGTTTTAAGTTTGCCAACCGAGGTTTTTAAGAACACCAATAAAGGTGGTCTTAGAGATGATCATGGGTCGGGCTAAGACTCTATTTGCTAAACTAGCTCTGAAAACAGAAAAGCTAGTTAAAGACTGAAAAGCTAGTTGATAGATGAAAAAATAGCTGAATATTAAGAGCTACTCCCTCCGTCCGAGTCAACTGGTATTTGTAAAAATAAGCTACTATACCCCAGGTAGCA
Source organism: Heliosperma pusillum (assembly GCA_022085475.1). Classification (NCBI taxonomy): domain Eukaryota; kingdom Viridiplantae; phylum Streptophyta; class Magnoliopsida; order Caryophyllales; family Caryophyllaceae; genus Heliosperma; species Heliosperma pusillum. Next base: position 134,408 of record JAIUZE010000306.1, on the reverse strand, counting down.
TTTCATTTCAGCTTAGCTTATTTTGTTAAATAAGCTACTTACGATACAGACATAAGATAGATGAAAATTTGGTCAAATAAGCTACATAAGCTACTCTGATAAAATAAGCTAGCTTAAATGGCTTGCCAAAGAGAGCCTAATGCTTAAAACCAATCCTATGGTGCAGGTAGTACTAGTAGTACTACTAGACTATACAAACCAAGCCCCGCCCATGCAAACAGGCTTTTCAAAGCACGCCACGCGAAAAAAAAAAGGATCACCTCCAGTAAAACTCAGTGGTCATGGTTTAGTAACTTAAATAATAAGAACAAACATTTAGTGGCCTACAAATTATACCATAAGAAAGATCCACAACCATACCACCATCATCAATTCTACAAATTATTTTCCTTTTCTTTTTCTTCTTTGGGAGTGAGACTAGCTTTGTGGGGGCAGACTATTCGATAAGTGGTTCGGACTAATGTCGGGGGAGTTAATTGAAGAATTTGGAAAGCATACAAATATGTATATGAGACAGGCAACAATGACCAAAGAACTCACAGTCTGATTAATGCCTTCAACCATGATAGAGGCAGGCAATGGTTTCCCGTTGTCTGATGAGAAAATCCTACCATGGACTCCAGTCTACAAACAATTACAAAATTAAGTATATGAGACCTATTAGTGGTAGTGAAGAAACATAGTTTAACAAAACGCACACACACAAAAATTCATATAAACAAAATACAAAAGAGTCCCTACATTGCTGCAGTTAACTAAAGGTCAATTTTTTGTAAAGATTAAAAATTTGTAATGTACTAGAAAACGCTGACATTCACCCAGGACATACGAAATGAGCGCGAAGACACTTCTGAAAGTTTAAGAAATGTATAAGGCTGGCAGTAAACCATGTCCACACTGCATCTGAAGTGTCAATAGATAATCGAGTAGGTCTAACGTGGGACTTCTTGTGACTTTGTACTTTGGATAGAAATCTATTCCTTTAAAAATCTCAAAGACGGTCAGCATAATGATGGAAGTGTTTTAATCCAAATATAATAACTTACCTAGCAGGGTTACCCAAACAATTTCCCCAATCTCTTGGGAAGTTAACCTCACAGGAAATTCCACATGTACAATTTTCTTTAACCAATCAACTCCGGTTTTAGGTACTTTTCAGAAAATTGGGAATAGACTGATTTAATGTCCAACGAAGCAGACAATATAATTAGTCAGCTTGTTAAGCTGTACTTTATTGCCTCAAAGGCTCCAAAGTTGGTGTGGTACGGGATGGGGTTAGATACTTAGATGTATGTAATCTAAATCGTGTGCTGGAACCTACAATCTACGTTAGTTTAATGTTAAACCTTGATCGTGTCCTGCGTGTAAGGCCGGTATTATTTCCAGTACCTCACCACAATTCGAGACTCGATTATGAATATTTTACAAAACTGCCTCGCACGAAACTTCATCACCACCTGCATCCCCATCCGAGGCTCAGTAACAGATCGGTTTAAAATGACTCCAAAAAGAAAATTTTAATAGGGAATTACATTAACGACTGATACTTCACAATACGAGAAATGTGTGAAATCTAATGATCAATTTTGCTTTATTAATCATATTCCAAGCTTTTCATTAAATTCCCAGTTTTAGTCGCAGTAACGGTATCGGTTATTGACTAACGTGGCCTAATATTCGCTAAATGTGATTAATATCACCACAATATGCGGTCGTGACAAACTCTAAAACCTTGATATCTCTCGGTCGTGAATTAGTGTCATGGCCGAAATTTAAAACCATGATTAGAATGACAAAAAATAGCGAGTCGTGAGAAAGGAAAAAGGACATTTACATATTAAAAGCAACATTCACAGACAAACCGCTAAATAAATAGAAAAAAGAATATTTCGCATCCTATACCTTGGCTACTGCTGCTACTAGATTTAACATGCTCATTCTGTTGTACTCCCAAATTGTTGGTAGCTGCACATTTAGAGATGTCACGAAAAAAATCAGAAAGCTTCACAATTACCCTGAAGTCCAACATAAAGCAATTAATCAAATGTGTGCAAGTAAGTGAGAGGTTCATTATAAGACAATAAATAAATAAATGAGCAAAGAACGAGACACACATCATGGGTAACAACCACAAAAAAAAAGGGCCTAATCTGGAAGTAAAAGGGAATCGTGAAGTAAGCAAGCTTTATAACTAATAGCCATAGCCAATCGAGAGTTGGAGACTGGTCACAAATGAAGAGTATGAAACAAAACATAGCCCTCGATATGTGTTATTTATTCATCCTTACATTTTTATCTGAGATGCTGGGGCCAAAAACCTAAGAAGAATAATAAGCATGGTATCCAATATGAGCTGTGAAAAAGCTTCATGACTGCTTTGTAAAGGCTTAGAGGTCACAGGAAAATATCGATCTCAACAAACAAGATTAGGCTGAGATTTACAATTAATTCAATTCCATGATTGAAAATGAGATTTAGTACATTGATAGTGCGTGTCAAATTAGAGCATGAATGAAGGACAAAAACACAAGTATGAAAACAAATTGAAGAATAATAAACAAGAGAAAGACATGGGGAAGACAAGGACCCATTTAAAATAAAGAGGATAATTAAATTCTCTCATTTTGGTGCATGGAGCCTGGAGAATCTAAATCAGCAAAAGTAGCATTAAACTTGGGGAAATTTGGTACTTCCCACCTATTTTGTCCCAGATTTTACATACTACCACAGTACCACCTAATATGTCCTTTCTTACAAACTACCACCAAAGTTACAACCTATATATCCAAATTCACGCCTATTTTTCATTCTGTTGACGTTTATGCTTAACACCCAACTCTATAACTAAATAAATTAAGAAATAACCACAATGCTTAGACTTGAGTACTAACGAAGTCAGATCAAAGAGGAAATCAGATTGAGATGCCAGATGATATGCAAAGACAGTGAATGGAGCAAGACTAGGGATTGAATTCATTAGAAATCATTTGGAGAATGGTTTATTGATTATAGTATACTTACATTATACCAAAAATAAATAAACAAACATCAGCCACCACCTAACATCCCCCCCCCCCCACCTCCCCTAAACGCCCAAAACTGACAACCACCTCAATCACAGCACCACCTCTAACACCACGAACTCCGACCACCAACCATAAACCCACCAGGCCACCATACCACCACCTCTCCGCTTCCACTTCCACCCCCATAAACCACGTCCGGAAACACAGCCACCATACCCCCACAGCCATCTTCCCAAACTGCTGCTGGAATCCACCCTCGCCGGCTGAAACCCTCCGTTCCGAAACCAGACGACAATGACGTTTCACAAATCAGCAACTGCGGCACCGATTGGGATTGCACATCCTGCACATTCTGATTACTCCCAGCCACATTTCCCCCCTTCGAAGTACCATTACTACTACTACCATTCCCAAAATGAGGGTTTCCAACAACATCAACATCTCAATCCAACCCCAGCAAACAATCAACTGCATTCAGATTCAAAAACCCACAACGAAACTAGACCTAGGGTTTTCATTGGTAGGGAAAGGGGTTTCCTTGGGGGAGAGTTTAACGTCGACATGGTGGGTGGGATTCACAGTTGACATGAAGGGTGACGTGGTAATGGTGGTGGTGGTGCTCGCGATGATGCGGCGTCATAGTGATTGACACAGTTTTGTGGGAGCAGTTGTGGTGGTGATGGGGTGGGTTCGTGGTGTGGTGTGTACAATGGTTGCGGTGGTCGGCAGTGGTTGGGTGGTTGGGGGAGGTGGGAGTGAACTAGTGAAGTGAGGTGGTGGCTGCTGATTGGTGAAGTGTGGGGGAGGTGGTGGTTGTGGGTTTTGAGGAAATATAATAAGCGTAGTGCGGGTATTCAACATATGTTTCAGTGATTCATTAGTAAACTGAGATGATATATAAGTAAAATCGTCATTGGAATGAGAAAAAAGTGTGAGCGTGGACATATAAGACTACAAGTTAGAAATTGGGTCGTAATTTGTAAAAAACGCTATTTTGGATAATAGGTAGAAAATACTAATATTTCCTTAAACCTATACGACTTATGTTGATTGTTACTTTTTTTTTTTTACTTCTGCAAACTACACCGTAGATCAGTAGTTCGTTCTAATGTACTTTTGTTAGATTAAACTAGACAATAGTAAAAGGCATCATTTAAAGCCTTTGTTAAATTAAATTAGAGATAATAAAGCTAACATTTAACCTCGCTAGCATTGGGCCATTTATTGTCACTGATTTCCAATGTCAGCTCCAAACAGCCAGCATGTATGTAGTTCCAATCTTGCATACCACCATATATGGGGTACCTTCACCAAGGTTCAATAGGTCAAAAACTCAAACTCTACTTGTCGAAAAAAACTAATATGCCAAAATGTACCGTCTATGGCTCACCAAGCTGCTCCATTAGTTATTCCTTCAGGAAACTCTTTGCTAAGGGACATATTATGGTGAGAATGACTATACACACCAGCTAAATACCGAAAGGTTTCATCATCAGGGCAGGCATAGTAATCCCTCCTGTAACATAATTACCAAAGTATTAAGGTGTTAGAGCTTTATAATTTCATGGTTCCGTTAAAAATCAGTTTAAAGAAACTAGTTTTATGACCATTACAGACTCCTATAATAAGCATATTAAAGCTAAGCAATCATGTTATCAACGGAAGTGCTACGCACGCAAAGGCACAGAGGTAACAATGACTGCATGGCATCAAATACACCGTAGCATTTTCTTGAAACCCAAGCCTTGTGAGACTGTAATTTATTTCAACCGAGGAATACATTTGGATAGTTATGTCCGATATTGAGATTTACAGACAAGAATTTAATATCGTAGAATGGAAACTACTGAATTCCTGGTCTCCTCATCTATAGTTGGACAAATAAAGGGTGAGCCCTCATAGAATTACGCGACAGGAGAGGAATCAATGAGAAACCCTTATTTGCTGTACATTAAGCAATAAGTAGCCAATTTTCTATTTTTAGTTCACTGAAAGACTCAAAATTACTTTTCACAGAGCGTCTACATGTCTTACCATCATAAACACAACAACAACATTACACAAATGCCCCAATGGCTGGTGCCCATGTATCTCGCCAGGCTATTTTTGGATGATTGCATAATAGAAGTACATAAAATGCCTGAACACTCTGCTATTTCATAGTAAGAGAAGCAAAGAAAGTTCTACTTCATTCCATCATATTCCAAAGCCGGAGAACTGTGAGTGTTTGGCCCCACTAGAATTGGAAATGTGTCTTACCACCATTAAGCATAGATAAATAGAGAGGCATTTAAAACACACTAATCAATACACAACATATGAGCGCACAGACATTGAACTTTAGAAAGGTTGAATAAGGCATTCTGAAAGTCCAAAGTTTTCTGATTGGTACAAGAACTTCAAACAGCATACAAACCATTTCAGAAAATGTTTCTGTAAATAATAAAGGTGCAGCCAGCATTCAGTCAGCAGAAAGATACCACAGAAAGTAATCCAAAATTTTCACCTCTTACTCTGAGTGCCGTCCCAAGGATAATTTGCAACAAGTGCACCCTGAAAAATATCACAGACAGACTTTAGCAGCCATATTGGAACTAGCATCTATCCAGCCATGAAGAATGCAAGAATGTGCACCCTCCTTATTTACACGTATTGTTACTATAAGTAATATTCCTTACCAACTAAAATATGAAGATTCAATAACCCCCTTCCATCCCTATGCCACTTAGGTCCCACAGTAATACATAAGTTTAGTAATGCAATGACTTTTTTAATAAAATAAAAAAGAATAGCCAAAGAGGTAGTACCCCATGCAAACTGGCAGATGCTGTAAACTGTATCCTCCTTAGCCAACGCATAATAGCTTTTGTTTCAGGTTGCCTTGTATCCTCGACATCATTATTCGAGAAAAACTATTTGAAGTCAATAGATAAAGTTAGAAATATAGGGATCATCAAACTAATCATAATAACAGTATCTGTCCTTTTAGGACTGTGTTAGTTAATGCATATGAATTATGAAAACATCACAATAATATAATTCATCTGAACCGCACTTGAGAAAATTAAATAAAATATTGAACGATTAGATCACGTTTGGATAAAATTCCACATCGTGAATTTAAACACTTACATAGCTATTATGAATATAGAAAGAAATAAGAACAGGAGTTAAATATAAACCAAACTCCAGTTGAATTTATCTCTAATACATAAACTTAATGAGACAGTCGTACACTCAAATGCATACAAACAACGTCTCATATAAAAACTCACTAAACTCACTATATCTCACAAGATTCAATATTCGAGACTTGGCATACGTTTCCAATGAAAATGTCTCCCATCAGTTGGTAAGTCATTTGGGTAATAAAAAAGGGAAAAAAAAATAAAAAAGCAAAAAGTAAAAAGTAAAGATCTCGAACTTTGAAAATTAAATGCCAAGTACCCTTACGGCCTTATGGGTGGTTTCTCAGGCTGTACCGGCTTGGGGGAGGGGAGGAGAGAAGCCTGACAAAAACAATGCATTTTCTTGCTATGAATCTCCACCACTTCCCCTAACTTTCCAGACCAGCCAGGACCAACACATTCAACCTTTGGAGGGTAGGCAAATTAAAAGGGTACAAACCCTTCGGACAAAGTGGAGTTGTGAGCCTTAATTTAGATTTTCAACTGATTAATTTAGTGGGACAAGTTATTAGCCATACTAAAGGCAAGTCCAAGGATGAGAGAAATCAAGGCAGCTAAAATATACCTGATCAGGAAAATCTCGATTTAAATCAATATTTTTGGCATTCCCTCGCCTTCTAAGAGCAAACCCATCAGGATTCATCGATGGTAGTAGATGGAGGTGTACATTCTCAACAATGAACTTTGCCTGAAACCGCAAAATCATTGAAGGTCATATACTCATCTATGTGAAACAAATTTCAAAACCAAGCTAGATACAAGAAAAAAAAGAGAGAAAAAAATATAGAAAAAAAAAAATCAATCAGAATGCTTTAGACAGACCCAATATAATGGATATGAGATTAGAATTACAGTTTGTAGCAATCTAGGATTGATGTGAGGATCTAGGCCCTCTGGCTAAAATCTCTCTTTTCCCTCACTTGTTAGTTGTTACTCACTAGTATTATGTCTTTTTACAAACGCACAACAGTTACCACAAATATTTTTATAATCCCTCCAATCAATTGGATTGGATTTCTACAGTTTTCAAAATAAAATCTTAGGGGGGTTTTGAAAATTGTAGTTAATCCAAATCAAAAATTTTTTACCTTTTGCACCAGTGCTAACTTTTTACACTTTCTGTAAGGTGTTCTGACTGTTGCTTATGAAAGATATGATGATAGTGGACATTTTTATCAAAATAAACCAACTTTGAGAATTGGCTATAGTTCTAATTCTTCATTTAGCCTTGCCAACTTGCCATGTTCTCTCTAAACTAAAAGAGCTCAAAAACAGTACAAGATCAAAACAACATTTGTATTAATATAAGTTGTATAACTGCCTACAGTGGAATGTAAGGAGAAGACGAGAAGTACCAAAGGGTCCTTCACATAATTGTCGCATAGCCAATTTGCGAGAAGTATTAAAAGCTCACGGCCAACAGGTTCATCTCCATGAACATTACCAATGAACTGCACAAGGCACAATCAGGAAGTTCTTTACATTACCATACACAAAGGCCAAAGCTAAATATTTTTTGAATAAAGTACAAAAATGGCAATTGTAAACAACCCCATAGGCCCCGAAATTAAGAATACACCTATTTGAAATGCACAAACACATACCCATGTGAAATGAAACTATTGACTAAATGACTATTTCTGTGTACTTGTCAACTTGAAATGGTCACTATATAATTGCATATTCCACCATGTTCTCAAATGAACCACAGCCACTTAATTAACAAATTCCATAACTTTTAATTTTAGAATACAAACTACACAATGAACAGTGACGTGCCCTCTGAAATTGAAGAATACTTCCAAAAGCATGGTGGAAGTGATTACCCAACGTTATTTCAAGCTCATTATTCACTAGTGATCATTATTGGTTCATAACATGCATCGAGTAACAAATTATACATAGTATTTCCACAAGGATTCTTAAGATTTCAGGCATTAGAGATATTACACAAGTTGCATATTTAAGAGGGAAAAAACAGCCACGATGTGAGAATCATTTAGCCATTTGAACTGAGTAAACCACTACTTCACTTTTGTTGAGGCCTGAAAAGTCAGTTTGGTGAGGGAGCCCAACTAGAATGAGCAATTTAATTCAGTCAATCTTCTAACAGTTAAGTTTAGAAAGCAAGTTAAGTAACACTGGAATAATTACATCATGGGATTCATTGGGGCAAAATATATGGGCTGCCACCACTGAAAGTCTCAATTTGAGTACTTTTCTAACATAGAATCTAGACATAGACATTTAAAAAAAAAAAAAAAAAAAAAAGAAGAAGCTGTCTAAGGCTCGCCGATGCACAAGGCAAAACGCCTCAAGGAGTCTTATGTGAGATTTTTGCACAAAGCCTGGCCAACTAGGCAGATTGGTAAACAAGTTCCATAATTTTTTCACCTTGCCCTTCCCTTTTCCTCTATTATTATACCTAATTTTTTATTTACTTACATGTTAACCTTTTCTACAGTTTAAAAAAGGATATTACTGCATAATTTTTTTTATTATGAAACTTTAAATTTATTTGCAAACATGAAGTGCCTCGTGGCCATGAAGCTCGGGGCTTCGCTCCTTTCCCTACGAGTCATGACTCTCCTCACCACGAGCTCGTGTCACCTCGGTGGGCTTTGTGCCTTGGTATAGATCCTCAACTAATGTTCAAATTTATTTTCAAACTGCTACACATGTTATGAAACATTCCAGGAACTACAACATACATTTAGCCAACAATGTTAGCCAAATGCTATCCAAAGTTGACAACACAAGGAGCCAATCAGCAATCTCACTCTTTTTTTTGTAAGATAAGAAATTTAGCACTGAATCTATGACTCAGACAGTCGTGAGTCCTCCACTCAAATATCACTTCATGAAACACTGGTCCAAGGGTACCCAAAGCGAAATGCAATAGAATTTGAAACGAACAACTAGCTTATGTACGAATACAAATCTCCCAAGAGTCAAGACAGATAACTTACCTTAAATGCGGGTTCAGGCTCCTCTCTCCCGGGATTATCAGATATTTCCATTACCCACTGCAAGTAAACCATATCATCCACTTAATCACATAGTACATCAAAACAAATGAAATGCAGAATACATCATCACACAAATTTGCTCCGCGAGAAAACAATACCAGAGGTAATCCACCAACACTCCTTCCAATACTGAGCAGCAATTATGAAAACCCCTCAAGGAGAAAAAAATAAAGTTCAGTCAGCAGAATCAACTAAGTGTACGCTTTCTAACTACACTTTCTGTTCATCAGTTCATGATATTCCTCTATTGAGTCTATTTCTCTTCCAAAAGCAAGACAATTGCATGATTTGACTCTCATTAGATGGACGATACAGCATAAAAGACATGCAAAAATTACGACCACAAATGCCACAGCTATTACCTGTATATACGTGAAATGTTACTACATCTCTCTCCAAAGGCTATGATAACGTTCTCTAGTTCGACATTACTCATGTACCCTTGAGTTATATCAGCACTGCAACAACATTATTTTCCATCAGTTAGTCAAATGATTTCATGCTGTACAATATGAACTCAATCAACATATCAAAATCTGATGAGATCTTCAAGAATTGAAACAAACCTTGGTTTTGATTCGCCATCATCCAACAAGTGCCTACCTGAACACGCCATTAAAAATACAACTCAAACCCAGTTCACTACACAGCCATTTTCCGTCATATACTGTTTATAAATCCTTTACTATGAAGCAGCAACACCCCTGCATCAGTGTCTCATAGGCTCACATAAGGCAGGTATGGGGGAACGGTTGTACGCAACCTTACTACTATGTCAAACATAAAAAGGCTGTTCCTTAATCTACAAGCTACCACGCAACGAATTTTCAGCTATTAGTGAACATGACCAATGATGGAACTTGTGTCATGCAACGCATCAACACTCTCTACTTAATGATACAAGAATATTAGAGGGTTGGTTTAGTTAACCATTTTGCTTTATTCCATCATATTCCAAAGCTGAACAAGAATGAGACTTTGGCGCACCGGGATTGTTTCGAGCCACCAAAAAAAAGATACTCCCTCCGTCCCGGTCATTTGTTTACCATTTCCATTTCAGGGTTTTCTATGCGTAATTTGATCTCCCAATGAGACTATTATCATCCACTAAGTAGAACCACAAATGGTCTTCTACTTTTTCCTTGGTCTTTGTGCTAAAAGCAACGGAGTGAGTATTCTAGGTAGTCTCAGAGTCAAAAACCTTTTTTTTTAAAACAATGAAATTAGTACGGCTTGATATGAGATTTAAACTATTAGAATGCTTCAAATAATACCAAAGGACCCCAAAACATCTCCTTCAATAAATAAATAAAGGCAAATTCTTGTTAGACGGACTCATTTTCGTCTCAACCTTAAGACGAGGTTTTCTGCCCATTTTATTGTCAAATGTAACTACTATGGTTCAGCTGGTATTACGGCTAATGGTAACTTATTTTACAAAAGTGGTTACATTTGGCGGTAAACTGTGTACAAAATCCAGTCTTATTGGTTCAAAACAAAAATAGCCCGTCTAAAAGACGGTCTGATTCTATAATTTGTGTTAAATTGGGCGATCAAACCAGTTGAATGTATACATAAACAACAATTTGAATACCCGAAAATGTAAATTAGAGCATAAAACACGAAAATGAGAGAGATGGAATTTGGATGATAACCTGGAAATTGGGAAGTGTATGCACCCCCTCTTGCAAATGCAGGGTAGATAATTGAGAATACATTTAGAAGAAGGAGAAGAAGAATAAGTGCAAATTGGGATAAACAACATGAACTCATTTTGTGAAATCACTTTAGTTTTACTTGTTTGTGCAAAATGAGAGATCAAAAGTATTTATTGATTATATTTTGGGAGCTGCGTAGTTTTAATTAGGTACGCGATAATCGAAGCTATGATTTCATATTTACAGAAGGTAATTAGAGTAGTCCTTGCGATGGGCAGGGACGTCGTGCCTAGCTGGGAAGGTGGCCCGGCCCGGGTACGGTTTTTCGTGCCCTCAGGCCGTGTTATGCCTGGTCCGTAATCGCTAGACCGGCCAAAACGCGTACCGTGCCGTGCCTAGGCTTCGGGCCGAGTCGTGTCTGGCCCGATTGGCCCGTATTTTGTGTGCTTTTATTTTTCGCCTTTGGGTATTAATAAATGATTTAAAAATATAAAATTCAAGATTGTAAAAAAACCGCAAACCTTTCGCCGTTTTCTTGAATACACAATCAACAAAAGACAATTAAGTAGCTAGTTGATATTTTTTTATATATAATAAATTTTATATATTTAGTAATTGACTAATTGTAATTAAAAAAAGAATTTATAGTGTAAAGATATTGTAATTTGTAAGTAGGTAGAAGATTGTAAGTAGAAGATTGTAAGATAAGAGATAAATGATTGAAATGTTAATGAAATAAATTGAATGGAGGGGATAGTTATAGTGTATTACAAATGGAAAAAAAAAAAGTACACACAAAAGTGGCAAATTGGGTCGTCGGGTTGCGCTCGGGCCATTTATTCGTGCCTACCCGGGTCGGGCTAAAAGCCCGCCTTTTTTTTTTGTGTCGCGGCCCGCCTTAGGCATGGTCGAGTCGTGCTCGAACCGGGCCGGTGTTAACCTCCGAGTTGTGCCGTGTCGTGCCGAAATCGAGCCGGGTCCGATCCTGATTTGCCATCACTAGATTAGCTAGAGTAGAGACAATTAAAGAAATTAAGTATTCTTTTGCCGAAGTATGTAATTAAAATGCTTAACATGTCGTGTAAGGACTACTACTGGAGAATTCCTCCCGGTCAGCTAAAGTTGGTCTTTAAAGACTGGTCCTCTGTGTGTGTTTCTTGGCAGGAGGGAGGTTTCAATGTGAGTGAACCTTTGAGTTGGAACATGGCTCTTATTAATAATTGAATTTAGTGGTATCTTACTAAAGGTCAAGAGGGCCGGACTCTCTATTATAACTTGAATGATCATTTTATTTGGACATCACAAAGTAAGCCTCATCATGCTGAAAGTTGAAAGGATATCATCAAAGGCAGAGATTATTTGTTGTCTATTGCTGGTTCAGAGCATAATGCTTATGTTTTGCTCTGTTCATGTGTCAAGAATGATTGTTTTAGGTGAGGAAGACTTACAATATTTCCATAACTAAGAATACCGCGCTTGGTTGGACCAAGACTCTTAGTTCCCCTACTATTTTGCCTAAGCATAGGATTTGCACAATCTAGGTCGTCCAACATCAAGTTCCTACCATTGATAAGATTACTGCTCGGGGGTATATTTTGGTTAACTTGTGTTGTTTATGTCAGAATGTTATGGAGACGCATAAACATCTCATTTTTAGGTGCCCATTTTCTCAGGAAATTAGGCAAGCCATGCTCTTATGGCACGATGTCTCCGACACTGGGTCTGATGTGGATTTGAAGAATGGACTCTACACGCTCTCTAGGAGGCGTCACATGGGTGGCTGAAGATATACCTTGGCTTTTTGTTATGCGGATGACATGGTTTATTTCATCTGGAATATGGGTGGAGAGGAATAACCAAATCTTTGGCCATCATCTTATGCCTTCTGAACATGTACCTAGAAAGCTTCAAAGTATCTTGAAAAGTAGACTTTATACTAGTAGTAATTTTCACTTGCATAGTTTTTTTTTTTTGCAGCCGTAAAAAGACGCAACTACATAATGTTTTGGCTTCTAAAGCCATAGTTACATCCCAGTTTATTTAACATAAACATAATACGTAAGGCTATAGAAGCTGATACATCAAAATGACTGGAGGTATGACAGGTAACAAAAGCATGCTGGAGGAGCAAGGTAGATTGGTGACAGTAAACTTCATCAACGTCTTCAGTAATGCTATCAACTCCAAGAGGCCAATGAGACGAACTAGGTGCACTTACGCCACTAGAGCGTAGAAAAAAAAGGTGGAATGCGAGCCCAACAAGCTTGCCTCCGATGGAGAAGATTCTCCTACACCTAGTTGATCGATCTCCACAGTCCATAGACCAGCAACCCTGGGAGTCGAGCAATTTGATGACGCTGAATAAAGAGCTCCGCTTATCCAAACACCCAACAAAGAAGGTCATCGGAGAATCCGATGAACATCCAGCACGAATCACGCACATAGTCATTTTCATCGACAAATACCAACTAAAAGCACTAGTCATGGCATTAGACAACCTACGGGAAACCTCTTGAAAGAGACGATTATTTTTATTAAGAAAAGCATTAAAAAGGAACTACGAATAAGCGACATTGCTAGTGAGGACCACACATCCAAAAACCACCAACACTTCTACCAAACCCCTACTCAACCCTACCAAGTCAGTTCTCGTACAACATATTCCACCATTCCAGACTACACTCCAACCAAAGAAACAGACGGACTCAACCACCACAAGAAGACCACCCTTACAACCCAACATACATCAAACCCGAAACCAAAGCCAACCATAAACCCAAGGAACCAGTACCAGTCAGACCTTTGCATGCAACAAGACCAACCATTTGACCAGAAAAAACAAAGACAACCCTGAAAGTCCTAGACCTCTAACTAGACTTCTCTAATTAGTTCATTAAATTACATTAACTTAATGATTTAGGATCTAGCTATCATGCATGCAAATATAAAAGCATAAAAGAAAATATAAGACGAAAACATCCTTACATTGGGATTTTTCGGTTCAATATGGGCACAATAAGAACTTCTTCTTATTGTTCTTGAGTATGAAATTAATGGATGATCCTCCATAAAATAACCTCCAAAGTAGAAGGTCTCCTTCTTGTTGCACCCAAAATTAAACCCAAATAATCTTAACTTATTATTAACTAGATAATAAGTAAGACATAATACTACTAATATTAGTATATTACTACACTAGTAATATGTAGATAATATTAGAGTGTATATAGAGAGTTTAGTGAGAAGTTGAGTAGTGATAGAAGTAAGAAAAAAATAAGCAAGTGAAGAAGCATACAAAATTGAACAACTTTTGGTCAATATAAAGGCCATATGGCCGGATGACATGAGCTCCAAGAGGACTCAATTTTGCTTATTTTATTTTTGTGTAAGAAGGTAGAGTATGGGTTAAGTAGTAATGATTAAAGCTAGGATGATATATCACTATCAACATAGTGAATTATGTGTTGAGAAAAGAATAACACACATTGATCGGGTTGTCGCGTACCCTAATCAAAGATAAATAACCCAGACTAGGCTAACAACAAATTAATGTAATTAGAGAAGTAAGGGGTCGATATCGGGGAGACGGGAGATACTTGTGAATAGTTGTGGTTAGAACTCTACCTTGGACGATTGGCAAATGTTTGTCACTAATTACTAAATAATAACAATGCAATAAAGAAAAGAATCTAGGGAAGTAGGTTCACACATGTAGATTAACATATTGATGAAATTGGATTTAAGATATGCAAATAATTCATTGAGCGTTCGTAAGAATGGTGTGTTCATTACAATCATAGATCAGATGGTCTAGCAGGCTTTTAGTGCGATTTACTAGGTCTTAATCCACTATGTCATGCTTTGTCTATTCAATTCTCGTATGTCTACCTTGGAAAAGAATTCCATACTAGTCAAATGATTTTGGCCAAAAATCGATAACTATCGTTACAATCCAAACATGCATAGACACAACGTTTTAAAGGCACAATTTCTTTTATCCAATTATCATCTTTTAATTAATCTAACATGGCTATCCTACACCCTAGAAGGGTGACTACTTATGCATGATTAACAATGAAAAGGAAACTAAGATTATAAAACTAAGAATGATAAACATGATAAAGGAAATACTAAAAGAAAATGAAACTATAATGTAAAGACGAGAATAAAGATTACCGAAAAAGGATGAGCAAAGATTGAAATGAAATAAGAACTTGAATAGGAAATGCAAACCCGGAAACTTGAATTCCAATTACAACTAGAACAACTACAATTGAAGAAAACTTAGAACTAGACTAAACTAAACTAGAGAAAACTAAACTAAACTAAACTAAGAAAGAAGAAGAACTAAACTAAAGAGAAATGTAAGAAGAGAAGAGATGTTGTGTGAAGGGATGAATGATATGATATGAGGGCTAGAGCATCTATTTATAGTATTAGGGTTTCGTGGAGAAGAGGTCGGGCATTAAACACATAGGTCAAAAATTGGATGAAGGAGCTGCAATGCTCGAAGCAGCACACATACCCGATCGGGTACACACTTACCCGATCAGGTAAGTTGTCATCTAGAAGTATTTGACTAACGTTTCATCTTCCTTCGCTTGACTTGACTTCCAACATCCCCCTTGACTTATACAATCGGGTTTGTTGATAGGGTATGATGTAAAGCGATGAATTCTCCCGTCTAATTGATTGATCTTCCGACAACTACAAAACCGTCTTTGCTTCTTCTCTCTTTCGAATTAGTGAACCTTCTTGAAATGCCTTTCACTTGGGCAAGGTTGCTTCTTCAAATCGTCGGGTTCTAGGCAAATGCTCGAGAATATAGAAAAAGGGCGTAGAAACGTCACTTTCCCTACAAAACAGGTTAGAACATAAGAATTCACCTAGAAGACGATATTAACTCATAAAGTGGCTTAACAAAGCACAAATAACATACAAAACCGAGCTAAATTGGGGGTTAAAACCATACAAATATTCACTTATCACACATGCATCTTCCATGTGCACAAAACCGGACCATTGAGACTTATAATGGTCCATTTTGATTTTTGATATTTGTCCCACAAATACTTATTAGTCATATGTTTAATTATCTTGTATAATTAAGTGTTAATTTGATCATATAACAATTATATGACACAAATTAATAAACAATATGTACTTAACTTTTAAGTGATATTTTACCATTATATCAATATATAATGGGTCCCACAATGCCCAGTTAATTTATTTTACAACTCCTTGTAAATATAATTTACTAATTACCTCTACCTCAAAATATATGCATAACCTCAACTAATTTAATAAATTAACGATTAATCATTAAATTAAATCTTATTTAATCGTATTAAAATAAGACGTAAAATTTATTAAGTCAGTTATCGTATAATTGACTAATAAACTTAAGTGGAATGAGTTCCTAACTCAATTTCCAATAAACAACTCTCGTAACTAAACGTACATATCAAATATATGTAATGCCCTAATTAAACTGTATCGTATACAAATAATTAGTATTCTATTTGGGTCTCATCTTATAGGTGTGACCTAAAGGGATCAGTTGATTACCGCCGTCATACGACAATAACGTCAAACTCTAGTCAGCCAAGCGTTACCGATTTACGTTAATCAACTGACATGGAGTATCAAAATATACTAATCATGCCACGTATATTCCAAATGAGATTTATTATATAAATGCACTATTGTGGAGGACACTTACTCCAACAATCTCCCGCTTGTCCGATACAAGTTGTGCATGTAGCAACACTATTGCGGAGGACTCCTCCTCCTACAATTTCTCCCACTTGTCTCGACAAGTTGTGTGCTACCGATTCTGTTGTCTCTTTTGTGTCACATCCTCCCACTCATTGCAAGGTGTCTACAGGTCGCACTTGCAATTGAAAATTATAAATAGAGTGGTTTTCTCGATCTGGGAGAGTAACTGTCTAACCGGAAAATCTACCAGAGATCTCTCTCTTCGAGCGTGGCCACGCATTTTCAGTTACTACTCCTCGAGTGGCCCGAAGATGATTTATACCCAACGTGGGTGGACAATTCCTGTTGACCCTCTTACACTGTATGATGCAGATCACCATGACCCAGAAGATGTCCATCGGCCTCCTTCATCACGGCACGACCTAGGACAAAAACCAAAGTCATTTGGAAAACTACACCGACTCAGGTAAATGGTCGCCAGTCTAAAGAATCGACTCATAGGAATAAATAGAAATCCCCGCCACGACCAGGCTTCAACAATTTTGATAAGGGACTCTATTATGGTCACTGTCCGACAGAGTGGTCAAACAGTCTGTCTATGTAAACGACCAGTCATGCCCATGACCCCATGGTGGCTGAACCAACCATCGATCGACTTACAATCTAGTCACTTTGAGACGTCACACCTTCAAATGAGTACTAGGGAACAAAACACTAAGTCATCCTGTTCACTTGAATTGGGTTCAACCTTTCTTTCAACCAATTCGGATAAACAAAGTATTAAAATTTAGTCAAACTAAATAAAGGAGTTTTTAATGAAACTCTAACAATGAATGCGATTATCTAATATGTTGAAAAATTGATACGTTATCAATAATTTCGTATTTCATAATCTCTAGCAATTCAGGTACATATTTCAATCCCATTGAAACGACATGACTATCATGTTCAGCCTGCAAAAGGCATGACTAATGGATTAACAATACTTGCATCTTTCCCACCGTTCTGATTGCTATTTCTCTTTGTCTACGTAATCTCATATTACATAAAACTTTCTGAGTACATGTCTAGGTTAGAATCTAGAATTAGGACTCTTGGCCTAAAGGTAGCTCCCATTGTTTTACCAGTATAATGGGATAGGATATACAACTATAAGAACTATTTCTAGTCCCTCCAATACTGTCGAATCCAAGCTACTTTCATATGCATCATCATATGACGCAATGTACTCCATTTCCGTTGTGAAATCCGCAATGATAAACTGCCTGGAACACTTACTTGAATACAAGTTCGATTTCCTTTTAAATAAAAAAGGGCACGAATCATCTTGCCTTGAATACAAGATTCGCACGCACCATAAGATTCAAAATCAGATGGTTTAGGGATAGTTGTCAATACTAGCCTCTTAATGTGCTACACAATCCAAAATTAAGATTAGATATGGGTCACCAATTTTGAGCCTTTTTCAATCTATATAACAAGAAATTTCTAATTTAGGTCAATAATATAGTTACCTTTGATTGGTATGGGATAACCATTGACCAAGTATAGGCATAAATAGATACAACGCTTGTTCCATTCACAAAAGTGAAACACTTATGTCGTACACAAAAGTGGATACTATATTCTTTATTTAGAGGTCATGTACATAATAACGTTTATTAAAGTATACCTCTAAATCCAAAACTAGATTGATCACATTATAACTTTTATATGTCTCTATAGAAGTAAAACTACAATAGTTATATTTCCCTTGTAGGTCGACATTTAATCATGGTTACTCGTCGCACGAATCATTATTATATGCATTGAATACATTGATGAAAACCATAATGGGTATCTAATACCCAAAAATTGCATTTAGCAAAATAAATGTCGATTATATAGATATTATGGGTGAAAATAGCACACCCAATTTCTAACTCTTTAGAAAAACTTGGGGCAGATTCTTTTCTTGTGTCCTACACTGTAAAATAGAATCGTCAAAAAGTTGGGTTCAACATCTTGCTTGGGTTTTGACTTTACTATTCAAAATAGTTTTGCCTTTTTCCCTTGCCTTGTGCCAAACTCGTGCCAACCTACTCTTGAACCTCGTCTTAACAATTAAGAATATAAACATCATTCTTAGTGCTCCCACTCACTTTCATGAATATCTACTTAGATAAGTATATTAGAATTATTGTGAAGACTATTCTTCATTTCATTCATGGTTTTACCTTCAAAAGGATAAACCTTTCATGAAGTGACTACGGTATTTGGTTGTTCACGATTTTAAATAAATCGATTAACCTAATCGTCCCAACTGATTTGGCCTCTTTTGAGGTAAGCCTCGATAAGGAGCATAATGACGACATACCAAAATACAAATATTTTCTTTGGAGCAAAAATTTGATGTACCATTGTTATAAGAAGACGTCACTAAAAATCAAAACGTTTTTGACTAAGTGTGACTTATTCATTTACTCTTTATAAGAGACATTTGTAATGGTGAATATGAGGATCAAAAGATAAAATTCATTTTGTCTTTAGCTACGGTGGTTTAAACGGAGATTGCAATCAAAATGCTACCGTATAAAATAATCGAAACCCTTTCCACGATTGAACGGATTTACAAGTTCATAGAAGGATAAAATATTTGTCATTTGCGCGTATAAAATAAATATCAACGGAAAATAAACATTCATTGTTTAAATATAATTTACTTGTAAAACAATTTTAAACAAGTCACTCATATAAGGACCCCTCACGAAATTATATAAGTGATTCCAAGACCCATCTTTAGACAAAAATAGTCATCGTATGCTACCTTTATCTAGAAATGGTAAGTTAATACTTGACTAATTCTACCCTTAGAACTCTTGGTTGACGGATTTTAACTAAATCCATCCCCTAGTCCCAAGATAACGCTTATCTCGTTGAGTCCAATCCAATTTTGGCTTGTGATCGCATCACCCTACTTACCCGAGGTAAAAAGGGACCCACGAGCGTGATAGCCCTAATGAACACGGGGTTCATAGGTGCTTCAATTGGTAAGGCTAAATCTCAATTTTTTTTAAGTTATGTGAGAGGTCTTGTCAATTTTGTTATTAATTCCCTATAAGCGAACTAAGTCGGTGAATTTTGAATAACTTTGAATTGACAATCGAGAAATAAAGATGCATGTTGGCGATTTTGGCATGAGCGGAGAAATAAAGCAAGCAAATAATAAATCCTAGTATGACCACCTAGCTAATCTAATTAACTAGTAGATTACAAAATCGAAAACCAACTCCTTGGCCCCTTGCCTCTTCATGGCACCGTCTTTAGGAACACCGACTTCGGGAATCTCCGTCTTCATAATAATTAATTATAAAAAGATACAAATAAAAATTCCTATTATACATTTGATCTAAAAATGAAATTAAATTATTACAAACGGCGATACGAGATCGCAAATAAAATTACAACCGAATCGGTATTCCCTTACATTACTGGTAATACCGATTAAAATAATCTAGGTCATACTAGGTACAACTTGCATTAAAAAAATTAAATAAATGACATTCATTCATTCAAAAATAACAACATAAATAAAATGTTGTAAAAATCATGCAAAAATCGCCCTTAACACTTATCATGCTCATTCTAGCTCGGCTTTATGGATTTCATCGATTTTTAACCATTAAAAATCAATAATCAACTCTTAAATCGTATTTAAGCTCAAAATAATTATCTAAACTGATTTAGAACTAAAAATTAGACCCCACTAACTTTGTTTGTATTTAATTAGTTCGAATTGATCGTATAATGGTCCATTTTGATTTTTGATATTTGTCCCACAAATACTTATTAATCATATGCTTAATTATCTTGTATAATTAAGTGTTAATTTGATCATATAACAATTATATGACTCAAATTAATAAACAATATGTACTTAACTTTTAATTGATATTTTACCATTATATCAATATATAATGGATCCCACAATGCCCAGTTAATTTATTTTACAACTCCTTGTAAATATAATTAACTAATTACCTCTACCTCAAAATATATGCATAACCTCAACTAATTTAATGAATTAACGATTAATCACTAAATTAAATCTTATTCAATCGTATTAAAATAAGACGTAAAATTTATTCAGTCAGTTATCGTATAATTGACTAATAAACTTAAGTGGAATGAGTTCCTAACTCAATTTCCAATAAACAACTCTCGTAACTAAACGTACATATCAAATATATGTAATGCCCTAATTAAACTGTATCGTATACAATTAATTAGTATTCTATTTGGGTCTCATCCTATAGGTGTGACTTAAAGGGATCAGTTGATTACCGCCGTCATACGACAATAACGTCAAACTCTAGTCAGCCAAGCGTTACCGATTTACGTTAATCAACTGACGTGGAGTATCAAAATATACTAATCATGCCACGTATTTTTCAAATGAGATTTATTATATAAATGAACTATTGTGGAGGACACTTACTCCAACAAACCCAAGACGGA
Source organism: Heliosperma pusillum (assembly GCA_022085475.1). NCBI lineage: Eukaryota > Viridiplantae > Streptophyta > Magnoliopsida > Caryophyllales > Caryophyllaceae > Heliosperma > Heliosperma pusillum. The sequence continues at coordinate 113,289 of JAIUZE010000306.1, read as the reverse complement.
CACAAGAAATAGGACCAACAGGTGGGGAGAGGGCGTGGGGAGGGGGCGAGGGGAGGGGGGAGAACCTAATCGACCTAGACCCATAACCGTAAAGGGAACACGAAGACCCGACAACAAATGGGTTATACCCATTAACAAGACCCGACAAGGCCAAAAGAAGGTCTCTAAACCGGTGTGGTGGAAGGAGCGAGGGGAGGGGGAACACACCTTTAGTTACATACAAATCCGGCGAAAATACTGAGGATCGGACGAGAAAAAGGCTGAGGACCACCAAAAACAAGCCACCAACAACACCGGACAGTTAGTGAAATGATCGAGCGCCGTCGATCAAGCCTTGGAAGTGGAGTGGGGTCATAACGGAAGGTAAGAGGGAGTAAGTGAAGTAACGATTCGCCGGAGATAGGCCAAGGAGTGGGCCCATCTCCGGCGAAGAGGTAGGGGAGGAAGGGAAGGGAGTGTGAGGCGGCAGGAGGCGACGGATCAAGGGTTACTTTTTTAGGGTTTTTTAGAGAGAGAGGAGGGAAGAGAGGGGTTTGGTAGAAGTTGAAAGTTATAATAGTTCACTTGCATAGTTGACGGGTTATAATCCCTTTTTTCTTATTTGACAAAGATTAACTTCATTAAAAATAAATAAATAAACTTTACAAACATAAAGTATAACTTTCTTGCTTTTTTATGGGTCTTGTTTGTAAGGGATTTTTTCATTTTTATTCCATTCATGGATGATAAGTGAGTATAACTTTCTTATTTGACAAAGATGTTAAGTTAAAACAATTAAACAAGACCAAGTAACAATACAAAAGAAAATAATTTAAGTTAGTATTAAATTATAAGTTGGTCTTGCTTCGGACGGATCCTTTTGATCTGAAGTAATAAGACGAGATTTTGTAACTATTTTACAACTAAATATAACCGTTATTGATAACAAGTTGTCATAAGTTGTGATTATATTTTACCAAAAAAGTAATAATATAACCCTGTTTTATTTTTGAGACGAAAATTGTGTATATGAAATAAGAATTTGCCTTAAATTATTAAGGAAAACTCAGAATGTCTATCTATTGGACAAGACAGAAGTCACAAGTCACAAGTGTTGAAGCTCCCCAATCTCAAAATTACAGTTACTTTAAACTCAAACACACAAAACACACTCTAATCTAAACTATCCATCATCTTGTGTCTTGAGATCTCTCTTTCTTTAACTCTCTCTCTATCTCTCTCTAGATCTGTCTTCCTTACTGTCTTCTCAGGTACTCTCTTTACTCTTTAATTTCATCAATTTATTTCTTTTGCCTTTTCTTCAATTCTTTTCTAATTTGCCCGATTTTAACTGTGATCAAATTAACCCACTTAAGTAAATCATGATTTCTTTTTTTCTTGTTTATAACTTTGTTCTACTTTTCAACTTTTCTTTTTTTCTTTTTGATTTTGTATGCACTTTTCTTTTGATTGCTGTTGTTTTTGTGGGCAAATTGGAGTTTAGTTTTGATAAAACTTTGCTCTTTTTTGTGCTACTTCGTTCGTCTCAGTCATTTGTTTACGTTTGAATCGTTAATTAAAAAACCCGAATAAAATTGGTAAACAAATGATTGATATAGAGGGAGTACGTTTTAGTGTATAAAATGGGTGTCATGCGTATTTGTAAGGGTTTGGTTTGATTTCACTTAATCATGGATGGATTTGGAAAGAAAAATGAGTTTGTTTCGTGATTAGTCGAAAAATTGCTGGAATTAGTCAGATTAAAATGTAATTAAGCAATAATGGAAATAGTAGTATTAGTAGAAATGGTACTAGTTCCTAAAATTTGAGCATAATTAATAGGCAAGTGTACCTTATATAGCTATATGTTCAGTTTATTTATGGGTGTATCATGTATTCAAGATATTTGAGTTACTCTTGGACGTGCACAGCTCGTGTGGTTAGAGAGGTGGCTCTTTGAAGTCGAAAACTATCTGCAACTGAATTTGCCGCTAGCTAATTGTATGTATAATTAAGAGTTTGGAGAACTCGATATTATAATTCTTTAATCGTTCAAGATCTATTTTTTCCAGACGTTTTAACTTTTAAGTTCAAGCTTAGCTGCTAATCTGAGTTTTTGAAGGATTGGTGCTTCAGAGGCCGAGAGATCGATCTTGAATGTTCAGGGACTTCACTCCTCGATGCTCAGATGAGAAGAACTAATGTTTTTTGCAGTTGAAGGAGGAGGGTTTTTCTCTTCTTCAGCGTCTGGATATAGTAAAGGGCTGAGTCTTTTGCTTTTGGGTCATAAGAGTGATGAGAAGCACATGAGAGTAGCTCCGTGGAATCAATACCGGCTGGTGGATCAAGAAACTAACAGTGACCTCCAGCTGGCTTCCGGGAAGCATCGACTTTCCCGCGGGTGCGCTTCCTTTGTCTGTTTCAGCCGCACTTCCGCAGGACTTGATGGACAATCACCCCTTAAAGTAGGTCCCACCGAACCACAGGACATCTTGCCGAGTGATATCACAATTGAGAGGGACAAGGAACTGAGATCTACTGTTCACAATGAAATTATTTCAAGACGTATGGCCCTCAAGAGTAGCATGAAGAAGGCGTCGCAGAATATTCCGCAATCTAATTTAAATAACGGTGAACAGGAGCCGTTGACTGAAGAGGGTAGTAATCCTGAGGGACTAAAAGAAAAGAGGAAGGTTCAGTGGACAGATACATGTGGGAAAGAACTTACAGAGATAAGGGAATTTGAACTGAGGTATGATACTGCAAAAGGATTAGCAATCCCATATTTTAACTAGTGATTTCTGCTTTGCTCAACGTCCTACCTTCCGTGCATTTCGTTGCCTAGTTCCATAGAAGTATATATATCTGCATGAATTTTTTAATTTGGTATTTGTCAAAGAGCTTATTTGGATAAGATATTGAAAGAAAGGGGAGGAAAGGGAGGCAGGCTGAGGGAGAATGGACCCTTGTTTTCTCTTCAATTTTTTCTTTTGCTGGGACTTGGATGGATTTTCAGTTGTCTTAGAGGGACGAAAATGAATTCCTCGCTTCCCTCCAAATCCCTCTGACCCAATTTGTTAACTAAAGAAGGAAATAGTTCTCCTCCTTTTCCCTTCATTCAAATAGGACTTACATTTTTTTCTAAAGGCCTGGGTGCTGCTTTCATGGTTTATTACTTTATTTCACTGCATGCTATGATATACTTTGCATGTATTGGAGGTCTTGATACGATCACTGACTAAATTTCACTGTAAATTTACTGTTTTTCATGAATATATTTTGCCTCCATTGCATCTATTTTTCTGATTGGGATTTTTATATACAGCCAATTTAGGCAAATTTTTGTATCCCTCTTCTCATGGATATTTTTCTATTGGGCTTTGGACTTGAGTTTTCACCTTTTTGCAAAAAACCAGCCAGGTGCATTTCGCATCAACATTAACATTTTCTTCGAACTTGGTTCATCCGATGTTGTGTCAGGTTCAGCCTGGTTAGTGTGTTTCTCTTACCAGAAACCAGTCGGTATTCTACATAAGTATCTTTTCCCCTCACATATCTTGATGGAGTTGCCTGTTTCAAGTTTGGTGGTTATGTTTCTCGAGTAAATTCTTTTTATATAAGGCGTTGGAGAGAGGAATGTGGAGGCAAGATGTAGCTTGATTTTCTTGGGCTTCTGCCCTACTTCTATAATTATTCTTAATTTTCATTTTTTTTTTCTCTATTTATTTTGAAAAGAAAATCAGTATTATTCGACATTTCTTATTTTGTTTATTTTTCAAACTTTTTTGGCACCTTAATTTGGTTCTCGACTTTCTTATTACTTTACTTTTGTTTTACCTACCACTTACTATACTGTATATCTTAATTAATTAATTTTTTAATCATACCTTTATACAAAAAAAAATATTTATATAAAAATAATAATTGGTCACATTGTTTGGCTTATTCTTGAACAATTTCAAATGGTGGTTCGTGTTAGCTAACCCGATTGTTTTGGGACTAAGGCGTGTTGTTGTGGCTCTTTAAAAGGTATGATCCTATACTAGTTAATTTAATGAAAAAGAGTTTATTGTTAAATTAACAAAGATGCTCCTTTTAGGCAATGAATCTAATGGGAAATGAAGTTAGAGTAATCCTTTTTTTTTTTTGGAATTAAGCTTTGAGTTCATTCTCATAAGTTGCGTAATAAAACTAGCTGTATAGAGTTATAGACTAGGCTACCATGGTATGCATTTGAGCATAAAATAATGCACTCAGTATATCAATTATGAGGTTCTCTAAGAAAGCTGTTTAAGACCCCTTGAAGATCCTTGGAGTCCTTATTTCTCCATTTTGTCTTTGCCGTTTGATTGTTCCATATCCCAACATCTTGATAATATGTACTCATCTAGATCATTTTTATTCATCTATTTTAAGCTCTTCTACTAGAATTACTTAGCAGTTCAGCACCACATAGCACAAGTAGTTTAGCACAAGGTTTTGTAGTTCTTCGTTCCTTCTCTAAGCACTCCGATTGGTTGATAGAATGGCTTAGTTGGAAACTTAATGAGATTGATGTAACTGTCTAAAAACGTATTTAGCGATAAACGTTGTAGTCTTGAAGCATAAAACTGATTAAGAAGGAACTGTCTTGAAAACATGGAGATAATGTTTCTAAATGATTTATAATGAAAAAAGTGTATCTCTGGCAGTGCCATATACTGTAGAAGAGAACACGTGAATACTGTCATAGTGCAAATCAATGCTAATCAAATTATCACTAATATTTGTACATTTTGGCAAGCAGTTAAAAATAGAGATGACCTTTTTTTCCTGATTATCATTCTACCCAACCATGTTACCAATGCGTCTTTGTCCCGTCAAAGTGACCTATTTTGGGCTCCATAGTTTTTCACCTTAAACACTTGTTTGGTTGTTTCTTTGTCCGCATAGAAAAGTTTGTGTGTATCTTATAGGAAACATTTAAACTAGACAGGATATTACTCACATGTTGTTTCCTGTAGTCCTGTAATGCTCTAATTGCTCACAATGAGTGAGAGACTTTACTTTTGTCTTGATTACACAAGCCACTGCAATACTTTGCATTTCGGATGCTTGGTGATACCGATGTACTTATTTTTACTTCAGTAACCTACGGATATAATATCTCTTCTGTATGTATTCCTTGACATGTCTTTGAGAAGTATGTGCATTCTAATTTTTTCCTGTCGAGTTGGTATACAAAGGCTTCCTTTGTTTCCACCTATCATCTTGACTCTGAGGGGAAGAAAGGGTTACTTGGGTGTACCAATAGATATATGCTTGGCACTTCCTCTGCCCATGAATAAACTTCCTAGTTTGTTTTGCACGAAAACTAAGGAAGACACGAGTTTTCTATGTGGTAGGCTGGTACCCTCCTGGGTGTTTGAATTCTATGTGGTACTTCTCGTATTTTAAAAACAATCATTTGTACCTCCTAAACTCAGCAATTAGTTCTTAAAATACCCAAACTAATAAAATTCGAGATTTTAAACAGTTCAATTTCGTAAAGAAAATATGTTTACGTTTGAGTAAACGGTATTTATGTTAATGATTTATAAAATTATTGCCAAAAACTAAACAGAAAGGGCATAAATGAAATATCTTAAAGAGGCGGATAGGAGCAGTTAGGATATTTTAAGAAGTTATCATCAAGGTTGGGTGGGTGTATCAGTGATGTTTTCAAAAAACGAGGGGTGCCACGTAAAATTTGAAAAACACAAGAGGCTACCACGTAGAAAAACCCAAGACAAAATATGGAAGATTGCTTTTGTGTGTGAAGTTTACTTCATACACCACAAATAGAAACCAGGAAGTTTAAGTGGGCAGTTCCAAACTTGATTTCAGAATCAATTCATAAGCTCATGGCCTAATCATGGTAACTGCTCCATTATCGAGTCTAGTACCACTTCAATATGAGGCCACATTAACATTTGAAACCTGTATATCTCGGTCGGTTAGGGTGTAGTTTTGTGGATTTGTGGTTCATATACAACTCTCATGCTCTTCACGTGGTTTACTAAATATTCTTCCATAGTTCTTTTTTTTTCCCCCTCAAAATTAGTTTCCCCTTTTTCGTTTCTAACATCTGACTGTGTCAAACTGTAGTGAACGTGGCGAATCAGATGATGAGTTTGCCAACGGAAATGGGAAGACTTGTTCTTGCAGGATTATGTGATTTGCCCGAATACTCAGTATTGTTGCGCTTTTACCTGTGATGAGAATGAAGCAAACTGAGGATTCTGACAGCAGTCCCCTATTTTTTTCGCATGCTGAGCAGAACTTACAAGGAAGGGTACCCGAGCTTTTGAGTGCATGTTGAGTGCAGAGACTGCTTGAATTCCCTGGCTAGTCTCTTGTTAATATGGTGTCAATTTTGTTTTCTTGAGTGGACCTTTATTTGTCTTTTTTTTTTGGGTTTTGGTGTATTTTATATCAATTTCTCCTCTTTTCTCTTTTGATCATTCTGATTCCATTGTATGTCCAATTACCCCCTTTTGACTGATTGTTCATTTGATTTGGTAATTAAAATGTTCATGGCATTCAGTCTGATTTTCTTCCCTTAATTATTCTCGAGTACTCCCGCAGTCCCGTATAATCACTTTAAACAGCAGCTCTTACCAAAACCAAGATATTGATTTTATCTCCGGAATCGGGATGCTATCAATTTGAATAAAGCTCATTCAGGGGTTGAAACATGGGTGCGATTATTTACATTTGTTTTGCAGGTCTAAAGGCAGTCAACCTTGGTCACAAGAACCTTCTTGTCTAGCAATCTGATCAGTTGAGCTAGATGGTATACATGAACCATAAAAACACAGGTCACTAAACTTAGCTACTCCCTCTGCCAGACAAATAAATGAATGGGACGGAGGGAGTACAGTTATTCCGAGAATCTGATTGAAATCCGTCGACATCAAAACTATAAACCAGGAAAAAGGGAAGCAGGAGTATAAATTTGCCAAGTAAATCAACATTTGACCACAGACTTCACAAGTGTGTGATCTTCACGTCCTTGTTTTCTGAAGTGGGCAATTGTACTTGACTCAGATAAGCAGAAGATCCAATAAAACTTGGGCACATCTTATCCACTCAACAACATCTGATACTGATAACACACCCAATATCCCAAATCCAATTCCCTGTATTTCAGCTTGTATCTTCCCTTTCCCACAATTTCACATATAATTCAGACATAAAAAAAGTGTTTTTTTATAAATTGATAAATATTATGTCAGTAGCAACATCAGTTCCATGCATGAGAATACCTAAAACTGCATCATCAAGTTGCAGTTGTTCATCATATAGTCTGAGGTTGTCTCAAAGTAAGCCATGTATGTCATTTACTACTATCAGGAGCTCACAGACTGAGGGTCCTCTCAGAAGACCTATGGCTGCTCCTTCGACACCGTCCCTGAACCGCCTTTGCCACCTTCGACGCCACCTACCCCGCCAAAGCCGTCTGTTATGGTGGAGGATAAGAGTGTGGTTACATTGGAGTTTCAGAGGGCTAAGGCTAGGGAGCTTCAGGAGTATTTCAAGCAGAAAAAGTTGGAGCTAGCTTCTCAGGGTCCTGTTTTCGGATGGGTTCCCAAAAATGAGACTGGCAATGGCAGGTTTGTACTTGTTTTGAATGTTAGTTACTGTTCTATTGAAAGTATATGTAGTTAGTTTTTTTGGTGTTATGAAGATTAATGGGTCATCTGAAAATGGTCTCGGAAGATATTCCGATGCCCCATTACCTTACTTTTTGGTGAACTATCGAGATACTAGGGTAATGTTTTTGGGTTATGATTGAATAATACTTAATTAATTGAATGTAAGAACAGCAATAGGTATAAGAGAATCTGATATTGTAATGTAGGTTATTTTCGGTAATCTGCCTTGAATAGGTTCTGAAGATTAAAATCAGGAAGATTGGTTAAATGAAATCTCAAAGCCTATGCCTTGGCTAATCCTGTCAGGAAGTGATTGCTGTTGTAAATGTTGACACATACTCGTCTTTGCTAGACCTGTGAAAAATGATCCGATCCAAATGATGTGACCCTAATAACCTCACTCGAGATCCAACGAAACAACGTGAATGACTTGACTTGGTTTGTCTGTCGAGTCTCAATCTTATCAATCTTATACCGCTAACTGTGAGATGCAAGCCCTAGTGAGCGTATTCGGTTGCCTAAGAGTGTCTTCCCCGAGTCTTTAGTTGCCGACTCAACTATAAGTGACCCGACCTAGTGACATGAACCAACAAATTTGAAATTGGACTCCTAAGTTTATTTGCAGAACATATGACAGAGACTCTTTAGACAAAAAAAAACCCGACCCTACTCAACCTGAATGGCCCGTTTGTCAAGTGCCATTTTCTGATTACTCATACTTTCCGATTGGTTGTCCGAGCTTCATAGAAACTCGCATTGTGTAGAAGTAGTTCAATTACTCGATTCTGTGACATGAATTGACCTTCTCTGACCTGTCCTGCTTCATTTGAACATTGTAACGCAGATGGGCAATGTTTGGTTTTGCGGTTGGGATGCTTACAGAGTATGCCACTGGTTCGGACTTCGTGGATCAACTAAAACTCATGCTCTCCAACTTGGGAATTGTAGATTTAGACTGACCTAATGAGTGAGTAATCACCTGTTTTCATATTCTACTTTTCCAGCCTATACATGCATTTTTCTGTAATCATATCCCTCTCCTTTGCTAAATGATGTCATCTTTCTTGTTTTTGTTACTTGCAGAATTCTTGGTTTGCCTTTACCTGTATCTAAATACTCCATATATATAAAGATATATTTGTGCATTTGAAAAAAAACAAAGAGGAAAGAAGTTATTTGCCCCTATCTAACTTTTATTTACATCTTCAAACCAACAACATTTCGAAGGTTCCCAAAGATTGCGGGATAAGATATCCGAGGGGAGGCAACCCTACCCCCTGTGTTAATTTTATAGAGGTTGTTATCGGATGACTCGATAAAAATGTCATCGAGATTCGGTATAAAGTGTAAGACTGTCCTGTAGGAGCTTTTGTGCAAACACAGAATCAACTCCTTCCACTGTTCTAGAACTACGATCTTATTTGATTATGCACAACTATTAACATCTCTCTCATAAACAAACATTGAAAGTAAACAAGACCGAAAAGAAAGGGAGACGATCACTTTAAAACACAAAAAGAAATGATATTTTCGCTTGTTTAAAGCGTATCGGAACATGAGACCACTATATTAATTCTCACATTGAGCAGCATTGGTTACATCAGAGAACTTGCTCTTAATCCACCTAAAGCTGCTCTTGACTGAAGATTTAAGCTTACGTTCGAGAGTAAACATATTATATGAAGCAACCCTTTTCTTCCTCTTGCTATCTCGATCATATGACGATATTCCGTTGTTGTTACCTCTGCCACCATTGAAGTTATATGAGTTATTTGTTGACGATCTCCTCATTTCACCATCAAAGTTGGCCTCGAATTTACTGTAATGATGAAACGACCTGCTTTTTTCCATCTTATTGTTGCCCTCTGAGTAATCCAATTCCATATCCACTTTAGTCATATTTTTACTTACAAGTTTTAATAGAATTTCTTGTTGAGGTTATATATACACACAGTTTGAGTAATGATTAATGGTGATGAACATTATGGAAAAATAAACTTTGGTGGAGGACTTTAGTGAGCATCATTATATGTTGCGGCTCGCATGCAACATTGAAAGTGATTATTTTAGTTCATATACTAGCAGGCTCAAGTGTACTCAATGTAAAGTATTGAAATAATTGTGTTTTCTTATTATTGATATTAAAGGAGTACAAGGGTTACAATGCTTATATAGGATTACAAGAAAGATCTAGAATATACGAGTTACCTAATTGTGATATGAACAGAATAAGGAAAATATAAAGTAATGGAAATATTAACAAATAAGTATACACAGGATTAAGGTAAACGAATATTAGGAAATATTCTTAACACGCTCCCGCAAGACGGACGACCCGAAGGCAAGACCGATCTTGGAAAGTAACAAGGTGAACCGAGGACGATGTAGCGGTTTGGTGAGGACATCGGCAAGCTGATCATAGCCCGAAATGTGTTGAACGCGAAGTTGTCCATTGGTGACAAGGTCACGAACAAAGTGAAAAGCAAGAGCCAAGTGTTTCATCCTAGAATGAAAGACGGGGTTAGCGGAATAATGCGTGGCACTGAGGTTATCACAGTAGATAACCGGTGTTGGTAAATTTGTGAGACCAAGTTCGAGAAGAAGAGAGTGAAGCCATGTAAGCTCAGCGGTGGTGGTGGCAACGGCACGGAACTCAGCTTCGGTGGAAGAGCGGGCAATGTCACGTTGCTTTTTAGAGGACCAAGACAGAGCATTACGCCCCAGGTAGGTTACAAAACCGGTGGTAGAGAAGTAGGAGTCACGGTCGACAGCCCAATCCGCATCACAGAAGGCATGAAGACGGATAGGGGAAGCACGAAAGAGCTGAAGCCCAACATGTGGAGTTCCATTTAAGTATCGTAACAAGCGTTTTAGAGCTCCCCAATGAAGTTCAGTCGGTTTATGCATAAATTGAGCAAGTTTGTTTACCGTAAATGCAATGTCGGGACGGGTAAAGGACAAGTATTGTAGGCTACCAAGGAGAGCTCGGTAGTTGGTGATGTTGGTGATGTCGGAACTGCCATCACTGTGCAAGGGAGGTTGGACAGCCACAGGTGTGGTGGCCGGCTTAGCCTCGTGCATGTGGTGTTGGTGCAATAAATCATGGATATATTTAGATTGTGTCAAAAGTAGACCTTGGGGATTGGGGATGACTTCGACACCTAAGAAATACGAGAGAGTGCCTAAATCTTTGAGAGCAAAGCGTGTGGCGAGAGACTCGACAAAGGTAGTGACATGACTCGGATTTGGACCTGTGACAATGATGTCATCGACATAGACAAGTAAGTAAAGGGTGAGTGATGGTGTCGTGCAAATAAATAATGAGGGGTCATCAAGTGAGGCTGTGAAGCCGGTTTGAACTAGGTGATGCTTCAGTGTCGTGTACCAGGCACGAGGAGCTTGTTTGAGACCGTATATGGCCTTGGTAAGCTTGCACACGTGCGTAGGGTGTTCGGGGTCAGTGAAACCCGGTGGTTGTGACATGTAGACATTTTCAGTGAGCCTACCTTGAAGAAAAGCATTATTAATGTCAAGTTGACGAAGTGACCAACCACGAACGAGAGCAAGAGACAATAATAAGGTGCGAATGGTTGTTGGTTTGACAACGGGACTAAACGTTTCAGAGTAATCGACTCTGGGACGTTGGTGAAAACCCTTTGCAACCAAGCACGCCTTGTATTTATCAATGGTATTGTCGGGATTATATTTGATGCGATATATCCATTTGCATCCTATGACGTTGTAGGACGAGTGGGGTTGGACAAGGGTCCAAGTTTCGTTCTTTTGAAGGGCTCCAAATTCAGCGAGCATGGCATCACGCCATAATGGGTCGACTAAGGCTTGTTTAGTGGTGTTGGGAAGGCGAGATGGGGGAAGAAGTGTTGCAAGCTTGGCATATTTGGGATTGGGGCAGCGGATGTTGTTGGACAGGCGGGTGATGTGCTTGGGTGGCAGGGGAGGTGGTGGAGGGGGGGAGGGGGGTGGTGGTGGAGGGGAGGGGGAAACAGGGGCAGTTCGAGGGGGCGAGGGAGGAGGAGTAGGGGAGGCAGAGGGGGCGGAAACATGGGAAGCAGGGGAAGCAGGTGAAACAGGGGAGAGGGTCTGTCGAGGGGAGGCAGGGGGTGTGGTGTGGGGAGTGCGGGGAGGTGAGGGCTGAGTAGTGGTGTGTGGGGGTGGTGGGGCAGCGGATGAGAGGACGTCATGGAACCAGTCATGACGGGTGAGGGAGGGTGGTGGTGGGGAATTGGGTGGAAGGAGATTTGGGTACGGAAAGGTGTGTTCGACAAATTTAACATGACGGGAAACATATACTTTATGGGTGAGGGGATCGAGGCAATAGTATGCACTTTGGGTGGGGGAATATCCTACAAAGACACACGGTTTTGAGCGAGGGTCGAGTTTGTTGGTAGTGTAGGGACGAAGCCATGGATAACAAAGACATCCAAAGCTCCGGAGTTTAGTGTAATTCAGGTTGACCGAAGAGTTTGAGGAAGGGTGAGTCGTTTGCTAGGGTTGGAGTAGGTAAGCGATTGAGGAGATAGGTCGCGGTTGTGAAGGCATGAGGCCAAAGGGTGGCGGGAAGTCGGGCATGGGTAAGAAGGGCAAGGTCGGTTTCGACAATATGACGGTGTCGTCTTTCTGCAAAACCATTTAATTCGGGTGTGTGGGGAGGGGTGGTGAGATGGCTTATGCCGTGGTCATTAAGCGTGTGAGCCATCTTAGTGTATTCCCCCCCGTTGTCGGAAAAAAGTTGTAAGATGGGTCGATTAAAATATTTTTCAACGAGTTTTCGAAAACGAATGAAAACGGTGGTGGCATCAGATTTTAATTTCAACGGATAAAGCCAAACATATTTAGTAAAGTGATCCACAAAAATGATGTAATATTTAAACGAATCATACGAGACAATAGGAGATGACCAAACATCCGTAAAAATTAAATCTAATGGTGCTTTAGAAAGTAAAGTAGAAGATGAAAATTCGAGTTTGTGACTCTTGTGAACATGACAAGAGTTATAATAATCTAAAGACGAAGTGCTAGTTTTTATTGAAAAAGCTGAATTTAAATAGCGGAGTATCTTCGACGAGGGATGTCCAAGACGATGATGCCAAGCTAGGTTGTTTGATAGAGTGCTCATGTGTGCGGCCGTGTGAGGAGGATGCCATTCATAGACGCCACCTTTTGACGGTCCGCTTAGAAGAGTCCTAGTCGTGAGACAGTCCTTTATAAAAAAGTGAGTTTGTGAGAATTCAAAATAAGCATTGTTATCAAGGCAAAATTGAGAGACCGATAAAATATTTCAAGAAACGGTGGGAACAAAAAGTACGTTATTGAAACTAAGCTTGGAAGCGGTGGAAAGAGTGACATGAAACGAACCTATGTGGGATATGGGAAGGGCCGAGCCATCCCCAATGATGAGTTCATCGCTCCCATCGTATGGATTGTGAAGAGCAAGGTTATCGAGATCATTGGTAATGTGGTGAGTGGCTCCACTGTCAACGAGCCAAGGACGAGAAGGGGGAGTGGTGGCAGTAGGGATGGTGGCCGAGTGAGCTTGGGGTTGGGACAAGCGGGGATGGGTGTTGTTGGGAGTGAAGGCGGTGGACTGTGGGAACACGACATTGGGATAGTCACGTTTGAATTTGTAGCAAGTGGAGATAACATGGCCGGTTGCTCGGCAGTATTGACACTTGCCTTTGAAGGGGGCAGGGGTGTAGGAGTCATTGTTGGGATGGGCGGAGGTGTTGGAGGTACGGGAGGTGTTCGAGGTGTAGTTCCGGGAGGGGGCACGGCTGGCAGAGGCGGCATGGGCAGAGGCAGGGAAGGGTGCGGGTGTGGTGTGGTGTTGTTGGGTGAGTTCGAAGTTGATGAGTTTCTCATGAAGAACCTCAAAGAAGATGGGGTCGTCACGGGCATTGACCGCATCGATGAGGGGTTTGTACGAGGTGTAGTCGAGACCACGGATGATATGAGCAATGATATCTTCCGAGTCCATGGGTTTGCCAAGGATGGCGAGTTTGTCAGTGCACGATTTTATGTTGTGCATATAGTCGGAGACGGTTTGATCAGTGGTTTTGGAGATTGATTTGAGTCGGTCTTTTACTTGAAGGATGTGACCTCGAGACGATTTGGCATAGGTGTTGGTAAGGGTGGTCCAAACATCATGGGAGGTTGGGGCACGCATAACAATGGCGTGAGTTTCGGGTGAAAGAGTGCCAAGGATGGCTCCCTTAATGAGTTGGTCTTGGAGCTTCCATGTCATGAAGGCCGGGTTGGGGGCAGTGGCGGTTTTGTCAGCGTCGGTGGGTTTGGCGATAGTTTCGGTGGGGGCAAGGGTAAGACCCATCGAGGTATTTGAGTAAATCGTAGCTAAAAAGAAAAGACGAAACTTGGTCTTGCCATTGCATAAACGTCAATGGAGTTAGTTTGTGAATCATGGATAAGTTAACTAGGTATAGTGGTGAAGTTGGGTCGTGAGCATTGATGAAAGTGCTCAAAGGACTCGACATGACGGCCGAGGATGGTGGAGAACGAAGGATTTTCGTGGTTGGTTGTGAGAAGGTTTTTAGGGTTTAGGATCGGAAAATTCCTGATACCATGTAAAGTATTGAAATAATTGTGTTTTCTTATTATTGATATTAAAGGAGTACAAGGGTTACAATGCTTATATAGGATTACAAGAAAGGTCTAGAATATACGAGTTACCTAATTGTGATATGAACAGAATAAGGAAAATATAAAGTAATGGAAATATTAACAAATAAGTATAGACAGGATTAAGGTAAACGAATATTAGGAAATATTCTTAACACTCAGGACTTATTACTCTCTGTGTTTCGGTCAATAGTTTACACATTTCGCTTTTGGGTATTTCAGGCAACAGTTTACACTTTCCTGTTCTGAAAATGTTTAACCTCCACTTTATCTTTTTTTTTTTTTTTTTTTTTGGCAGCATACTTTATCTTTTAATTAATGATATTTAAACAAATTGTCCTCTCTCTAATCTCTACCTAGTATTTGTATATAAAGCGTATGTATACAATTCACAGAAACGACGGAGGGAGTATGAAATCCGTTTTCTATGGCACTCTTTGTACAACAAAGAGTAACTTACAATCGTAAATTAGTACATACATATGCTCATGGTGACCAAGAGGAAAAGACAATGCCATGTTAGACTTGTAAACATAAATTATAGGATCTTGATTAAAGCAATAATTACTGAAAGGTACTTACGTGATGTAGCTATTAGATCTGATAATAAAATCATTTGAGAAAGATAAAATATGAACCCTTATTGCTTTACCTTCTCCTGCCTTCCTTATTCTCTAATTCACTTTCTTTATGTGTGTTTCTTAATATGAATGAATTAGGTTAAAGTACAAACAAGTGTGCTTATATAGAGAGGTGACATGAGGGGCTTAACAGAATAAGTAGTCAGATATGTTAATGGCCTGTAAACATTAACCGTAATCCACTTAAACTAGGACTCCTATTAAAAACCCGAAACAATATATTTAACCATTATTTAATTAAGGTGACTGATATTAGTAATTAGGTCCACATAATAGAGAATTAAATAATAATTCTTACAATCTCCCACTTGGACCATATCACTGATTAAAACATAATGTCACGTTTAATTATAACATAAGGCGCGTAGACGGTTAAATGAACACATAATGGGTTTATCTTAACAACTGGTTGAGTCATGGCGGAGACACTACTATAAAAGAGAAGTGGTCCTTCCATGTACTACGAACCAATCACTTAGAATAATCAGTCTGTACAAGGAGCAAACATAATCCCCAAATAATGTCCTTAAGGAAAAGGACCAATTCTGTTAATCGTGCAACAATAATGTATACAATAACAATAATACGATATAAAAAATTGTTCGAAAATCATCATCACAATAAAACATAAGTTGATTAATCAAAACATAAGTGTCATCGTTACAAAGCACTAGCATGATCCAAACATAAACGAAAAGCCTTAATGATTATCCTCCAGACACATAATAGCATGCTTCAAAATGTCTTTGGAGGTAATCCCTTAGTTAAAGGATCTGCTATATTAGCACTAGTCGTAATGTGCTCAATTGACACAGTGTTTTTCTGAACTTCCTCCTTAACTGACAAGTATTTCATTTCCATGTGCTTTATTCCTTTAGAATACTTGTCATTCTTCGAAAAGAAGACAGCTGCGGTATTATTACAATAAATTCTCAACGGCCTTGCAACATAATGCATAATGCATAATGCTAAGCCCTGAAAGAAAATTCCGCAACCATAAAGCTTGAATAGTAGCCTCAAAGCTCGCTACAAATTCAACTTCCATAGTGGATGAGGCAACAATTGTTTGTTTAACACTTTTCCAGGAGATTGCTCCCCCAGCTAAAACAAACACATAACCAAAAGTGCTTTTCCTTGAGTCCACGCATCCACCAAAATCTGAGTCAGCATATCCAATAACCCATTCCAGGATTGGACTGATATCGACCCAACATACCTACTGCAAAACTTATGTTAGGTCTTGTACAGACCCGCGCATACATTAAGCAACCAACCAGAGATGCATAAGGAAAGTTTTTCATGGTATTTCGTTCTAGCTCAGTCTTAGGACACATACTTAAGCTGAACTTATCCCTTTTCTGAATAGGAACATCATTGGGATTACATTTTACCATGTTAAATCTTTCTAAAACTTTACTGCCATAGGCTGTCTGAGACAACCCTAATGTCCTTTGTGATCTGTCTCGAGATATTTCCACCCCGATCACATAGGACGCCTCTCCCATATCTTTCATCTCAAAGTTGCTTGATAGGAAATCTTTATTTTGACGTAATAGTCCCAAATCACTGCTTGCTATAAGTATGTCATCGACATATAGTACCAAAAAATGCAAACTTACTCCCACTGATCTTCAGGAATATACACTGATCAACAGTGTTTTCTTGAAACTCAAAGGAGGTAATGGTATTATGGAACTTAATATACCATTGTCGAGAAGCTTGCTTAAGTCCATAAATGGTCTTCTTTAGTATACAGACTTTGTCCTCTTTGCGATCAATAATGAAGCCTTCAGGCTGAGCCATGTAGACTTCTTCCTCTAAACTCCCATTTAAGAATGCCGTTTTCACACCCATTTGATG
Source organism: Heliosperma pusillum (assembly GCA_022085475.1). NCBI lineage: Eukaryota > Viridiplantae > Streptophyta > Magnoliopsida > Caryophyllales > Caryophyllaceae > Heliosperma > Heliosperma pusillum. The sequence goes on along the minus strand of JAIUZE010000306.1, from coordinate 96,479 downwards.
TAGCTCTAAGTCAAAATGAGCTACAAAAGCTAAAATGATCCGTAATGAATCCTTCTTAGAAACTGGAGAGAAGGTTTCATTATAATCAATGCCTTCTTTCTGATTAAAGCCTTTAGCTACCAGTCTGGCTTTATGTCGTTCAATATTACCTGAGGAGTCGCGCTTGGTCTTAAAGACCCACTTGCAGCCGACAGCCTTATGACCTACTGGTAAATTGACCAACTCCCAGACCTCATTCTTAGCCATAGACTCCATCTCATCTTTCATGGCATTAATCCATTTATCGGAATCATCACAATTCATAGCTTGTGAAAACGTAACCGGATCATTATCAATACTAATGTCAAATTCACATTGTTGTAGATATACATAGTCATCTGAAATAGTTGGCTTTCTAGGTCTTTGTGGACCTTCTTAATACTATTTGAGTGACTGTATCAACAACTTCAGTGGAAATGTTATCATTCGGGAGTGGAGGGTCATCAACGTTAGGTTCCACAATATTGACTGGGTCAACATTATCATTATGTGGAACTTCATCAATTGAAATTGGGGGCAAAGAAGCTGGAATTGCCACCCTAACTTCATTGACTATGACATCCCTTACCTGATCACTCCCACTAACTTCGCCATTCTCAAGGAATTTGGCATTTCCGGTTTCCACAATTCTTGTTTTGTGTGTAGGACAGTAAAACCTATACCCTTTAGACTTTTCTGGATAACCGATAAAGAACCCACTAATGGTTCTTTGATCGAGTTTCCTTTCATGTGGATTATAAATGCGTGCCTCTGCTGGGCATCCCCATACATGCAAATGTTGAAGGCTCGGTTTCCACCCTTTCCACAGTTCAAATGGTGTCTTTGAAACTGCCTTACTGGGAACCCGGTTTCCAACATACACAGCAGTCATAAGGGCATGCATCCACAACTTCATGGGTAAGTTGATATTACTCATCATTGTCCTCACAACCTCTAATAGGGTTCGATTACGCCTCTCAGCTTCACCATTCATCCATGGAGAACCAGGATTTGTGTACTTAGGGACAATACCCAAACTTTCAAGGAGTTTTGCAAAGGGACCAGGATGTTGTCCTGATTCATCATATTTGCCATAATATTCACCACCTATATTTGACCTTATGATTTTCACTTTCTTTCCCAATTGCCTTTTCACCTCCTTAATGTAAACCTCTAAAGCGTTTACTGATTGAGATTTTTCATGCAAAAGGTAAAGATAACAATAACGTGAATAATCATCGATAAAGGTGATGAAATATTTCTCTCCGCTCATGGAGGGAACATCAAATGGACCACAAATGTCTGTATGTATAATTTCTAATAAAGCAGTGCTTCTTGTGAACCCTTTCTTGATGTGTTTGGTTTGCGTACCTTTAATGCATTCCATACACGTCCCAAAATCCGTAAAATCAAGAGAAGGTAACATATTGTTTTTAACCAATTTGTTCATTCTTTCTCTTGAAATATGGGTCAAACGTTTATGCCACAAGAAGGAGGAACTTTCATTAGAGCATGTATCTAGCCACCATGTATTAGAAGGAATTTCAACATAATTTGATTCGAAACATACTAAAGCCAATGGCTTACCCTTCTTTTCGAACCAATTCTTACGCTTTATGCAGTCTTGCTGAAAGTGCCCAGGATTTCTTATAGAAAGAGCATTTTTCCTGCTTCTTAATTTCTTTCTTTATGCCAGATGCAGACGGTTTATTAGAAGGGCTTAACTTAATGCCCTTTCTATTTCTAAACTTACCTTTAGATTTCCCGCTTACATGATACACATGATGTGCCTGGGGCAAACCACCATTCTTACTTGAGGCATCAGCCTCATTTTTCTGTTTGATTCTTGCTGCTTCCTGAACCAGTTTATTGGTCAATTCATTAACACTCCAAATTTCTTTAACGGTGTTGTAATGAAGGTGAAAAGCATCAAACTTATCTGGCAGAGAGTTGATTATAAACTGGGCAAGGAACGGATCCTCAACTTTCATGCCCAGTTTTCCCAACTTAGCTGCCAGATTCGTCATATGCAGCACATGTTGCTGCATGGTGGTCACATTCTCATTATACTTAGTAGTGGTAAGTTCAGACATAAGTCTTCCAGCTACCGCTTTATCGGTAGTCTGAAAGCGTTCCTTAATGATTTCCATGTACTTACTGGCTGTAGTACAGTCTGTCTCCGAAATGGAAGACTTAATGTTTGGTGCAGTGGTAAGTCGTAAGAACTTTAAGCAAAGACTGTCAAGTTATTGAGAGAGCTTTGCAACGGTACTGCATTATGAACAATGCTCAGAACATTAGGCTTTGAGTTTATCACACAATAGCAATTATGACTAAGACTTGAGACTTAAATGAGTAACTTATAAACATTCATTAAGCAAGTGCAGTATCTGTGGACAACCTACGCATGCTTAATTACATAATCAAGTATACTCTCTTTAATGAGTGTTTCACTTTAATGTCAGGTTACCTGTGGGTAAAACCTTAATACAAGTTATTTCACCCCATTAGATGCTTAGTCGGATATTCACTGCATAATTTGAGTCCACTGTGGTGAACATCAACATAATGTGAATGCCCAATTTAATTACATTATGAGATCTGATCGCGTACGAGATGAAATCACTGTGGTGAATTTCAACTTGTCATAATGCGAAGGTCTCCTTTAATCGATACATAAGGTATAATTAATCTTCAATAAGAATGTATGCTTAGTCGGATATTCACTGCATAATTTGAGTCCACTGTGGTGAACATCAACATAATGTGAATGCCCAATTACATTATGAGATCTGATCGCGTACGAGATGAAATCACTGTGGTGAATTTCAACTCGTCATAATGCGAAGGTCTCCTTTAATCGATACATAAGATATAATTAATCTTCAATAAGAATGTATGCTTAGTCGGATATTCACTGCCCAATTACATTATGAGATCTTATCGCGTACGAGATGAAATCACTGTGGTGAATTTCAACTCGTCATAATGCAAAGGTCTCCTTCAATCATAATAACATAATATTATGCGAGCATACAATGAAAACGAACAATAAGTATCGAAACAGCACGGGAAGACCTCGACCGAGTAAAACATCAGCTCGATCGAGTAGAAAATAAACAAAAACACCTCGATCGAGAACAACTATAGCTCGATCGAGAAGAAAATAAACAAGAACCCCTCGATCGAGTACAGCTTTAGCTCGATCGAGTATAAGGCAAAACAAGACCTCTCGATCGAGTACATCACTAGCTCGATCGAGGGCAAAGAAGGAGAGTTTTACTCGACCGAGTAAACAATAGCTCGATCGAGCAGAATCAACAACATAAGGGCTCGATCGAGTGAAACATTAGCTCGATCGAGCAGAATAAAAAACATACGGCTCGATTGAGTAAAACCTTAGCTCGATCGACCAGAATCAAAAACATAAGTCTCGATCGAGTAAAACCTTAGCTCGATCGAGCAGAATCAAAAATATAAGGCTCGATCGAGTAAAACCTTAGCTCGATCGAGCAGAATCAAAAACATAAGGCTCGATCGAGTAAAACCTTAGCACGATCGAGCAACATTATTAATAAACCATCTCGATCGAGTGAAGCATTAGCTCGATCGAGTATGGTATAGAACATACGACATTCATACGTAACAATAATCATAATAAACCATACAAATCGAATTAGGGCAGTGCAAAACATCATCATAAATCATATAATAATCATCATGAATTAAATAAAAACGAAATAATTCGATTAAGGCAGCGGAAACGATCATGATATAAGGATACGATATCTATCATAAAGGTATACAATCAATTATGAATGAATATTACAACATCATGATTAAAGCATTAAATTCATTCATAAAAACATAATTAAAACATTAATCAAAATTACAACTATAATCACAATCCTGCTCTGATACCACATGTAAACATAAATTATAGGATCTTGATTAAAACAATAATTACTGAAATGTACTTACTTGATGTAGCTATTAGATCTGATAATAAAATCACTTGAGAAAGATAAAATATGAACCCTTATTGCTTTGCCTTCTCCTGCCTTCCTTATTCTCTAATTCACTTTCTTTATGTGTGTTTCTTAATATGAATGAATTATGTTAAAGTACAAACATGTGTGCTTATATAGAGAGGTGGCAGGAGGGGCTTAACAGAATAAGTAGTCAGATATGTTAATGGCATGTAAACATTAACCGTAATCCACTTAAACTAGGACTCCTATTAAAAACCCGAAACAATATATTTAACCATTATTTAATTAAGGTGACTGATATTAGTAATTAGGTCCACATAATAGAGAATTAAATAATAATTCTTACAAGACTGTTTGATAGTTACTTTATATAGATGGTGACAACTTATACAACAAACTTATAGAAACGTTGATAGTACGTCTACTTTGCATAACTAGCTTGCTTATTCTCGAAAATACACACATAACTCTTAAAATTACATTATTTCTCGATCGATTTTAATTAACTTTGTGACCATATCCCTTCTCTTTGATCTTCTTCAACAATAGACCATGCTCCCATATTATTACTATTAGCATTGGGAGCTGAACAATTTGCACGTATCTCGCCTTGAGTACCCGTCAATACGCTCAACTGTCCCATTTTGAGCATGGCATCCACAAACTTTTCAAAGAACAACGTTTGATTGAGAGCGAAACTTGTAACAATAGGCTTGGTCCTCGAATCCGTGTACAAAGTTTGATCGGAAGTGAACAAAGTTTGTCGGTTCATTAGGTTGACATAGTACTTGTTGTCGAAAAAGTTTGGGGTACGAATGTCCAAATTGGTTGTGTTAGTTGTGTTGGCTGCTGGACAAGTGAGTTTAAGGTTGTTGTACAATGTTTGATCAAGGGTCGGGTCACGAGTAGGGTAGACTCGGTTAGTGAAGGAGACGCAGTGTCCGCGACCAATGGTGTGGGCACCCGAAAGGGCAACGAGATCGGTGGCGGTGAGGTTTTTGAGGGATAGGGCGTTGAGTAGTTGTGTAGAGTTGAATGTTGGCCCTGGTAGATTGGCTTTGGTTACGTTTTGTGAAGCAAAGTTAGGGCTGTCCCTTCTTCCTAAGGGGATGTTGTACGATGGTCCACCTGACTGTTAAATCATATGGTAAAATAGTTAGTAGCTATTTAAAATAACGCAAATTTTCAACAAGTTTAAGACGGGTCAAACTATTTAACAAAGAGCAAGTTGGGAGGTAAGTTGAGGGGCATATAAAGCCTCCCATTTGCTCCCACTTGCTCTTTGTGAAGGGAGCATGACTTGTCTTAAGGTTGCAGCTTATCACCCGTCGTCGCATGTGAAACTTGTATAAATAAAATCTAATTAATGTGGGAATCTGATGCTGAAAAATGAATGAAAAGTTGAAATAATTAAGTTATAGTACCTCCCTTCTACTTCACTCTACCATATTCAATTTTGTACATTATTCATGTATGAACATTTAATTGCAATTTTCTCTCAATAAATAAGTGAAAATATATTCATGTGTGATCTTGTTTGATTCGTCTTGTAAATTATAAATATATACTCCCTCCGTCCCGGTCATTTGTTTACCATTTCCATATTTGGGCGTCTCATTCATTTGTTTACCTTTCTATATTGGGAAGGCTTTTGATGAGTAATTTCATCACCCAATGAGACTATTGTCCACTTGTCATCTTATGACACTACCCACAAATGGTCCCCTCCCCTTTCCTTGGTCTTTGTGCCAAAAGCAAAGGTAAACAAATGACCGGGACGGAGGGAGTAACTTTTATAATTTTTGCAAATGCGTAGCTAATTATATTTACCGCGTAAAACATGGTTTGACAAACGTGAAAAAGTAAAGTGGTAGAGTGGAGTTGAAGGGAGGAAGTATACAACTTGGCTTTGATTATTATTAGAAGCGGTTAGTTGCCATTTTGGACATTTTTATGATGCTTAATACTATATTCATAAATTACGGGAATCGAGTGAAAGTGCCTATGCTAATTCGGTCAAAAGATTTTAGGTTCTACAAGGACACCACTATTCATGTTTAAAGTAAAAAATATTCCTTTTATCTAACTTATTTGTTTTTTTTTTTTTTTTATGATTATTGGTATACGGCCAAATGTGACCAAATGTAAACAAATACTCTTTTTTATGCAATTCAATGTATTAGATAATCATATTATTAACTATCATAATATTAACTAACACAATGTTCCCATTTACTTTTTAAAGATTTGAGTAAAACTTTTAAAACTTTAACCGTTTATATATTAAAAAGTAACATATTTAATTATGTTATCAAATATCATTAATAAAATTATAATTTATGCAAAAATATACTCCGTATACTGGAAGAAAACAAAAATTCTCATTTGTGACGGACCGACCCGTCGCAAGCTTGCGACGGGTCAATTCCCTCTCACAAAATGCAAGTGGGGGTGCAAGTGGGTGGAAAATGGAGCCCCCACTTGCACCCCACTTGCAATTTTGTGAGAGGGAATTGACCCGTCGCAAGCAAGACTTACTGGGAAGAAAAACGCAATCAAAGCATCGTCTTAAAAACCATCTAAATGCAAATTCACCTTGAATTAGATTGGAAAGAGTATCATATATATAAAATTTTCACAAACTTACAACCTATAGGTGAAGCTAGCTGTTTCTTCTTGAAACGAAGAAGCTTAATTGTTAAAATAACAACCTTAAAAAGACTCAATTTACAAGGCCAAAAGATATGTAGTAGTACAAATCAGTGGCGGACCCAGAGCTTTATAATTGGGGGTGCACATTTAAATAATTTTTTTTTTTGCGTATAATATATAAAAAAAGCTAATAGGTAAAATTTTTCTTTGTGTTAAAAGTCAATAGTCGTAAAAAAAAAATACAAATAAATGAAATTAATGTCATCGAACAAGCCAAATTTCATGTTATGAATAGTTCAATACAACATTGTTATCACTTAGACAAAAATTAAAAAAAAAAATATATTCATAGCACAAATAGACAAAAAAAAAATTATTGATAAATTAAATAGTTAAATTCATCATATCGAACATGTAATTAACAGTCTAAATTACAAATTGGAATTGAGCAAATTGAACTTGGCCGTCTAAGCTAATAGAATTTGAAATTAACAATCAAATTACAAATTGGAAAATTTGAATTTGATATCGGTCGTCGAAGAAGTAAAGAACTAAGTTATCAATATTCATAGCATAAATAGATAACATAGTCTTATAACAAAATTATTGATAAATTAAGTTCATCATAGAGAACTTGGAGTTAACAATCTATACAAAAATGAAAGTGGACGAATTGAAATTGGTCGTCAAAGCAAATAAAATTTGAAATTAACAATCAAAGTACGAAATTCGGAAATTGGAATTTTAATGTTTGGAGCAAATAAGGAGGGTCTTGGAGGAAAATTATATAGTTTCAAAAAATAAACTACTCCAAAAGTCGGAAATTGGAATTTTAATGTTTGAAGCAAATAAGGAGAGACTTGAGGGGAAATTATATAGTTTCAAAAAATAAACTACTCCAAAAGTATAAACTACTCCAAAAATAATTATGAAGGCTCGAACCCCCACCACTTCTCCCACATTCAAAGACTTTAACCACTGCACCAAACTACTATTCTTATCCTATATGGCAGGTAAATGTTATACATAGTTAATGTAAACCTTTTTTTTTTTTAAAAAAAATCCTAAAATTCGAGGGGGTGCACGTGCGGTGCTGTGCGACCCCCCCGGTCCGCCCCTGGTACAAATGTCATCATAAAATCGTTAAGATGGATGTTTTTAATTGGTAAACATTAATAATTACTCCGTATAATTAATTTCACACATGACTATTGTATAAGTTTTTTTTTTGGTTGGTGTAGACTATTTGGTTTAATCCGAATTTGAGTATAGTAGGACTACTAGGGTGCGGTAAATCCCCCCCCCCCCCCACACCCCCCGAGTTTTAATACTACTTTATTTTTGTGGCTCGAGCATGAGACTTCTGTTTAAATTGGAATAACCCCTTAAATTGACTATTGTATAAGTGAAGTGACTATTGTATAAGTGAAGTAGTGAACTCACTGCATGCTATGTGTACTAAACTATTAATCGATAATAGTTCATGAAGTACTTGACGATCTTCTCTTCTTCCGTCAAAAGTATAATTTTGGCATAAATAAAACTTATAATGCAAAATACTCAAAATTAGCCAGTTGTATGTTATAGCACGTCCTCATTCATTATTACATACGAGATTATGAGTACGTGATTTAGTTATATTAATTTTAACTACTCCGATCCGTAGATTGTACCGATATAAGTAAGGTGTATATAATACGGGAGAGAAGAGGCGATACCAATAAAACGGAGTCGCGAGCAGCAAGAGCAGTGATATCAGCACAAGACACAACTTGGCCACACTGGCACTGAACAAGGGTTTGAAGGTCGTTTATGATCTTAAATGCCTCCGGCCTCAACGTAAAGTTTGGTATGGCATCTTGCTCACTTGGTCCACTTGCTGATCCATCCAGTAATACCGATGCGTCACACCCCTAACACAATCAATTACTTAATCGTCTTAATATACATGCTCAACTTATTTATTTTAGCTAAATAAATTATACTTCGTCCGTCTCAATCGGCCAATCATTTGGGTACCTCATATATTCGTTGTGAGTAATATTTAAATTAAAACTAACCAAATAATTAGGATGTAAGAAGTAATCACTTAGTGATGAGACGTTTTAAGACAGTCTTATATGAAACCGACACTTATAAAATAGGTTTCCTAATTAAAGTGCAGAATATCTTTGCAATGGAAGGAATACGTGTTACTTAGGTCTTTTATCTCTCTCACAAGTAAAGCACAAAATAAAGATGTGGAAATGTTTATTTATATCGAACTATGTTTACAAATGTCCCCTTCAACATCTTAGTTTTTGACCGAAAGGGTAAGGAATAGGATATTTAAAGACTAAGCTAAGGTCTTCAAAGAATTTTCTAAACACTAATATTATAACCATGCATGCACCCGTATTTACGTAGTACTCATATACGTATGTAGACCCAAAATTGTAGTAATTTTTTCTAGCCTCGTCTCTTTTAAACTACAAAGCTCGAAATAATAATTAATCCCTCCGTTCAAACCATTTATTTGCCTTTATTTTTGCCACAAAGATTAAGGAAATGGCAGGGAACATTTGTGACTGTACTTAGTGAATGACAAGTTGACAGCAGTCTCATTGGAAGTTCATATTATTCATAGAAAACATTCCTACTTCAGCAACAAATGGATAAGACAACCTAAAATGAAAAATGGTAAGCATTGACTAGAACGGAGGGAGTAAGAATAATATTATCAAATTTCCTTCTCCAACAAGTAATCAAAGCTTAAAAAACTTAACATACAGTATACCTGAACAAAACAATCATGGAAGTGCATGCGGAGCAAGCCAGCGGCTTGAGTAGTATCGTTCAAGAAAACTTGTAAGAGATGGCTTCGGACGATAGATTCTAAGTCAGGACAGCTTGTTGAGTAAAATGTGTTGGACAACCCTGGAACTATAGGTACATTGCTTTGTGCCTTTGAGTTTCCTAGCAAAACACATGAGATTGCTAAGAGAAGAGGGAGAATAGAAGCCATTTTTTTCTTAATTAGCTAGGCTTCCTATGTGTTTTGAGTATGTTAATTTGTATGCACAAGCCTATTGTATTTATAAGGCCAAAATGTGACATAAAAGTCATGGTTAGACTGTTTGATCATGAGACTATGATTAGTCGTCAGATGTAAAAGCGAGGTTTTAAAATAAGGTAATGGGTTATTACTTTAGTAGGTAGTTTTCAACTTTGGAAATTTCGTAATTCCACAAGTCTATGATGGCGCAATTAAGTATTGAGTTATTCTCAAATGGATTGAATAATTCACGTAACATATTAGTATGTTGCCTATGTCGTCGGTGCCTGCATGAATTCTAAGATAATTGATTAAATGTACGTATGAGGGTGTTTTAGCCTTTATTGTATAAAAAAGATTGTAAAACAATTTTAATGTTTCATAATCTGATTAACGATCATTATAACTTTAACCTGTGATTTTATTATCCAAAGTGATTGACACTTGCGTAACACGTTTTTTCCCTATATATACTCATTTTGAAAGAATTAATTGGTAAAATAAACAAAATGAATGGGCTTATGATATTTTAATTCACTTAATATTGCATGCGTTACATATAATATGTACATATCTTCTCTATTTTGATATTTGTATCCAAGGTAAGATAAATGACTAATATAAATGCGGTACGCCCTTAGGCCTCTTTAATCCTTTCTTTTTGGACCTTTCCACGCAGGGACGAAGCCAGGATTAAATAGTTCTCCGGGCCGGTTTTTAATACACTAATTGTCACTCGTAAAACTTAATCCAAAAAAGTGACAGCAATGTGGGTTGAACCCACGACCTGTGCATATATCAAGACATCTTTCTGCAAAGTAAAGGAACCATTATGGCAAGCTACATCATCTGACTATTCTATGTGACTAATTATATATTACAGTACTCAAAAACACTACCCTGGCCATGGCCCGTATTGGCCCAACAGTGGCTACGTCACTGTTTCCACCTCACCTCAACCACGTGTTTGATGTCCTCTGACTCTTGGAACATTTATTACAATTAGTTTAAATTGTTTGTTTTATTCTTCATCAAAATATTTGTCTTCCCTTAATGTTATATAAGGTCTCAGTGCTCCTTTAAAAGGTCATCCTTAAGACTCTCTTATTCTAAAAAGGTGCTCTTATCCTCGCCTTTAGAGCTGGCAAAACTGAAATGATCCGAATGATCGGACCAAATAACCTAACGTAAACCTTACTCGCACTTGTTTTGACGACCGAAAACCGATACTCGGAATCCAAATTGACCCAACCATATTTAATCCAACCTGAGTGCTTACTATCGCAAACTAATCGTTATCCATATATAACTTGAAAAATAACCTTCTCAAAAATGACATGCATGAACCCGAAATAATCCGACTCAACCCGATGATGATCACTAGTTATACACATATTTTATGCTTCCCTTAGACACATACTTCCTCCGTTCCAATTGATTGTATACGTTTGCTTTATCACGTATGTCAATGCTCATTTTCTTTTGTTTATATATTTAGTTACGTATTATTAAAAATTATAAAAAATTGATATTAATATTGTACTCGGTAAGACAATTTAAACAAGATCTCACATGACTATCTTTTATGTTATATATTAAAAGTTGTATTAAAGATTATCTTCACTTATGAATAGTGTCCAAAAAGCAAACGTATACAACCAAATGGAACGGAGGAAGTATAACTCGATTTACCGTCTTTCCTTGCTTATTTCTATGTTATTTTAGCTAGAATATCGATTCTGCCGCTTCTATTATGTTTTAATGCAGATTGGATGCATTTGGAGCTTTTTGAGTAGATATGAAGCATGGCGGAGTCGGATCGTAGAAGGTTAGGCACGGAAATCGAGAACGAAAGAGAAGAAATGAAGAAAATCGAAGAAACGAGCCAAAAGAAGGGATGCTCGACCGAGCAGAAGCCTATTGCTCGATCGAGTCGTGTTGATGGCTGCTCGATCGAGCAGATTCACTTTGCTCGATCGAGCAACCTAGTTTTTCGACGGTTTTCGTATTTTCCTAAACTAGTTTAACCTAATTAATTAGATTTGTATAATAAAAGGAAAGCTCGTCTTTCATAATTAGCTATGCTTTAATATTAGAAACTCAAGTTTTCTTTGCTTTACCTCTGGATTTTATCATCAAGACTGTTGTCTTTAGTTCAAGCTTGTAATCGGTATTCTTCAATCTTTCTTTGTTATTCAATTAGTTACCTTCTAGTTCTTTAATTATTCTTTGTTACTCCTTTCATTATTGTTAATCATGTTTACTTTATTTATTATCGTTGTTATTAATATCGTTATGAGTAGCTAAATTCCTTTCTGGGGTTGAAAGGAGATCTAGGATTGTTAGAAGGGGTAGATTAATTAATTGAATTGCAATTGCATGGTTATCGTTTGATTATCGTTTTAATTCTAGTTGTTTGATTACTGGCCAGGATTAATTAACTAGTCTCGCGAATTAGGATTAACACCGACCGGGTTAAGACTAAGATAGGCTACGATAATTGAATAGAACCCGTTTAATGATAGCGATCGCATGTTAGATTGTAGATCTAAAAGGCATAATTGAATCGACCGATCTTGTGACCTTAGATAACTTTATTGCATGATAGTTGGCTACATCCCTACCCCTGAATAATAATCTTAGTGAACGTGAGACCCTAAACTTTTAATCTTATTGTTTTCAACCTTTTATTGTTAGTTGGTATTGTTTGCTATTAGTTGTTATTGTTTGCTATTAGTTGTTACTATTTTCTATTAGTTTAGAATTACAAATCCAAAACCCCGAAATTGTTACTATAGAGACAAACCTAGTTTAGCAGATTAGAATACTACCGCCTCCCTGTGGATTCGATACCTTACTTGCCGCTGACTATTAGTTAGTAGTGAATTACGTTTACTTTGATTAAGGTGACGCGACTTTACCCTTATAACCCGGCCTAACCCGAATTCTTGCAAACACAAACAACTCGAAATCGACTCGATTGACCTGTTTGCTTGGTATACTCATCTGGTAAAACAAACCCGACCCAACTGACCCGACCTAAAAAGGCTTACCCGAGATCTGACTCGAACTACAACCGTTCAATGTGAGCCGAAGCCCGAATTGATTTAGTCCGACCTGAACATGACCCAAATTTTGTTGACCCGAAACTGCACCGACGTGAACTTACCCGATCTGAAGCCATCCGACTTGAAAAGGACCCCACAAATATAACTCTAATTAACCCAAAAAAGATTTGAAATAACTAATTTAAAAGCACATTTATGTTAAAATATAGAATGAATTAACAAAATTAAACTAAAAATAGGTAATAACACTTAAACGTACGTTTTTTCTTTTCTTTTAAGCATGACCCAAAAGGGACCCACAACCGAATTAACCCAACCCGCTTTACCCGAAACTGACATGACTAACATAACCCTAAAAACACCTGAAACATCCGACCATAACTAAACCGATAATATAAAAGACCTGAACTGACCCGAACCGAATCAGCCCGATCGTATTCTGATCCGATTGAAAAATGACCATTTCACCAGCTATACTCCTGTCTCCTGACTTGGCAAAAGGGGGCAGACCCGAGTCAAAACGACTGACCCAAAGCCGTACCATAAATTGACACGAACTTGCTTGACCCAAATATGATCTGAAACCAGAATATTTTAATAATGTCTAAATTTATTTCTTTTTATGCGTCAAGTGGTAAATAATAGCAAAATTGAATATTGCGAATTATTGAAGATTTCGATTTCTAACTCTTACTAATAAAATAAACAAACTTAATTGGGTTGGACATTTCATGAATTTATTCAAAATAACAAAAATATATTCAACAATTACTAATTTATTACATGAGCCCCCACAAACTTATTATATAAATTATATGTTAAATATGTTATTGTTAAGACCTCATAACTCACTCATGACTGTATAAGCCCACCCTTATTTACCACCTTCACCTTAATTATATTATCTCAATTTTTTAATTCATTCATTCTAAACTTAATTGTTGACTTTTCTAAATATATAAATACTCTATAGTAATTTAAAAGTTATAATATTATATTACGTATATGCAAGTACTTCCTTTGTCTCAGTTTTTTTTAAAATTTCAGTTTATTCAGAAACTAATTGTTAAATTTTCTAAATATATTATTCATAATAAATAAAAAGTACAGATACTAAATAACGTCTATTTAATTAATCCCTTTATTATTGTCAAGTTGTTGCACAAAGTATTGTTTCCATTCGTCTCTTCCTTATCTTTTAGTACTGAAAGTTATTTATATGATTTATTTTGTGTCTTAAAATTCATAAAATAATTTGATAGTTTAATTTATTGGAATCGTAAAGGGAGGAAAGTGAAACATATGGTTAATCAAATGGGTAATAAGATCATCCAAACAATATGTACAATTTTTTATAGCAACTTAAAATTAATATAGTACTCGGGCAACAAAAATTAGTGACTGAAATCCGCCGCCAAACAAAATTGGTGACTCGACTTAGTCGCAGCCCTTAGTCACCAAATTTAACACAAGCGACAGGTTTTAGTCGCCGGCGACGGACAAATCAGTCGCCAAATGAGAAATAATTATCGGGTTAGGTTAGCTTATACAAGCTCTAGTAGAGCGTCCCACACAATAATTATTGTATTTTGATTTATAAGATAACCTCCGATTCTCCTCTAACACTAACCATCTAAGTTTCTCGTAAACCAATAGGCAAATGCACGTTCTTTATAAAATTTTACTCGTACTGTCGTAGATAGCAACGTGTCTACACCACAATGAGCAAACTTTAGAGGTACAAATAAAATACAACACACATTTCTGATCCAGCTAGTCTTGCTTGCGATGAGGTGATCTGTCACGAACTTAACACGGGTCATGCCCCCTCTCATAAAAAGCAAGTGAGAGGGCAAGTGGGGGGCTCTTTGCTCTCCATATGCCCCCTACTTGCTCTTTTGTGAAGGGTGCTTGACCCGTCTTAAGCCTGCGGCGGATTGCCTCGTGTCACGGTCCGGTACTTTTGCCGAACCGTTGTGCGCACCCTTGCCCTACTCTTAGGCAATAATGCAAGCAACAAAGGGACTCGTGCTATTGAGAGATCGCCTACTAGCACGCAACTCAGAACTCGGGGTGTGTGTCGGGAAGTCTAGTCACAATTATCAACGTTCCGGCACGCGAAAGCAATAAAAGTAAGCAATGCGATTATTGAAAGCAAGAGACAAGCAATATCAAACTTAAAGATGAGAAGTGGTTTTGATTGTCGAGCACCTCTCATAGAGGCTTATTTGATAGTTTCATTCTCATAGCAGTAAACATTACATGTGCAGAATAGCGATACATTTTCTAAAAGCCTAAAAACGTATCTTAAACATAAAACTAAGTTCCAAGATTCGACACGCAGGAAGTAATCTGGGTGACAGGGTTGTCGCATACCCTAATCAAAGATAAATAACCCAAACTAGGCTAACAACAAATTAATGTAATTAGGGAAGTAAGGGGTCGATCTCGGGGAGACGGGAGATACTTGTGAATAGTTATGGTTAGAACTCTATCTTGTACGATTGGCAAATGTTTGTCACTAATTAATAAATGCTATAATAAAAATGATAACAATACAATAAAGAAAAGGATCTAGGGATCGGGGTTCACATGCTAATCAATTTAAAAGCAAAGTTGATTACGGGTTTAGAAAAATCATAGTTGTCCAAGTCTTTAAATGGTATATTCCTTTCGGATTCATACCGACTTTTTAACGGGTCCTAACGTCTTTTCAGCCTTGCTAGGTCATTAAACTATTCTTGCCAGTCCTTTAATTTTCATCTCGACTCTCGCCCTTGAGACGGAAATTGACAAGTACAAACAATTGTTTATGGCCATTAAACAAAGTCTATCACGAGATTCAAGCAAGAAATAGAGATAACAAAGAACGATTCTACCGGAATCAATTTATACTTATAAATTAATTAGACATGTTAACCCTTCCCCTAGAACAAAGATTACTTATGCATGATTAACAATGAAAGGGAAACTAAGATTATAAAACTAAGAATGGTAAACATGATAAAGGAAATACTAAAAGAAAATGAAACTATAATGTAAAAACAAGAATAAGGATTACCGGAAAGGATGAGCAAAGATTGAAATGGAATAGGAACTTGAATAGGAAAATGCAAACCCGGAAACTAGAATTCCAATTACAAGTAGAACAATTACAATTGAAGGAAACTTAGAACTAAACTAGACTAGAGAAAACTAAAACTAAACTAAAACTAAGAAAGATGAGAGAAAGAAGAAAAACTAATCTAATCTAATTTTGTGTGGAGGCTAGGGTTTGTACATGTGTAGGGAGGTGTGTTGAGAATTGTGTGCTGAGGCTCTCTTATATAGCAGTAGGTTTCGTGGGGGAGGGGTCATGCATTCATCACATAGGACAAAAAGGAGGAAGTCGAAGCAAAAGCTCGGATCAGCAAACATACCCGACCGGGTTCACCACATACCCGATCGGGTATATTGTGTTCTTGGTGCTTTGACTTTCGTTTCATCTCCCCTAGCATATGACTTGACTTTCATTATCCCCCTTGACCTCTTGAGTCGGCTTTGATGATAGGGTTTGATGTAAAATGATGATTTCTTCGCCTAACTGATCGATCTTCTGACAACTGCGAAATCGTCTTTGCTTCTTCTTTCTTTTGAATTAGTGAACCTTCTTGAAATGCCTTTGACTTGGTCAAGCTTGCTTCTTCAAATCGTCGGGTTCTAGGCAAATGCTCGGGAATATAGAAAAAGGGCGTAGAAATGTCACTTTCCCTACAAAACAGGAATTCACCTAGAAGACGATATTAGCTCATAAAATGGCTTAACAAAGCACAAATGACATACAAAATCGAGCTAAATTGGGGGTTAAAATCATGCAAGTATTCACTTATCACTGGGAGTACTACATGAATATAAAAACAGAAATGAAAATACATAAAAGCATGAAGGAAATATAATAGGTCAAAGTGAGCGGACCATGCGCGCAAATATGAAGGATTTGACGGGTCCTTACACTCTCGCCCGCTTAATCTGTTGACGCCCTCGACAACGCTGCATTCTTCAATTCAGCTTCAGTGAGACTCCCTCGTTGAGTGGAGGTGATCTTAGTCGTCTTGGGATATACTTTCTCGTGGCTTCAACTCCCTTGTTCAGCGAAGGTGGTTGGTCTTTACTCAGGAAAGATGTTGGGTCACTCGTCCTTTCAAGAAGAAATTGGATCTCCTTTACATAGAGTCTTCCGAACATCAGTTCTTCCACGTTTGTCTCTTGGCACTGTCGGGTCTTGAAAGTCAATGTCTTCGTCCCCTGAGAAGACACTTCACAAGCTCTTTCCGGATGGTCACCCCAACGCCGCTTCATCTTGACTTCGACCACTTTGGTGCATGTAGTCATAGACAAGTTAGTTTTGGAGGACGACAAATCAGTACTTTGACGTGGCCCCCTAATGTCGCAAGGCCTTCTTCTTTGAGTCTTTAGACCCTTATTGTCCACCCCATTTCGGAGAGGTAGACTACTGTCGTCTCATCCTCAGGCCACTTAGCAGCGTATTTTGCCTGGTTGGATACGCGCATCAGTGTATCCTTCTTCAAATTTGTGGAGTTCCCGCAAGTTGATTCCCCTCGCTTCAGCGTTGGAATCACCCGCATTGGCGACATTCGAGGGCCCTCATTGCCTTCGTCTCCATCCACGGTCTTGACCACGTACGAACCCCTCATCAACATTGACCCGTCATTCGGCTTGAACAGTACTGATGCTCTCTAGAAGAATTGCATCCCGAGTACTAACTTGAAGTCATTTAACGAGAAAAAGGTGAAGTCAAGCTCCCCTTCCCACTCACCCACTTGAATCGCGACCTTCTTAGCCATTCCTTAGATACGTCTCGTACTCCCATTAACAGGTTTCAAGCAACCCTTTCCTTGGCTCAAAAACATCCCTAGTCGGTCAGCTTTTTCTTTCGACATAAAGTTGTTGGTGGCACCTGAGTCGATCATGACCCGAGATTTCCTCCCATTCACTGTCATGTTCACGTACATGTGCCCCGCGGACTTCTTTTCATTGGGTTCCTTTAGTCTCCCCATCGCACTGATCCTCTGAAGTGCGCCCAGTCTCGTCTGATCCTCGTCATCACTCGAGTCTTTATCGTACTCTTGATGATGGCCGGTAAACACTCCATTACGACATCTTGTGAGGTCCCTTACACACGAAAAACGCAAATGACGTTTTGTTGAAGACCCATTTGAGTTTCCCACCTTCGAAGACGGGCTTGTGGGCGAGTTCACATTGCTCCTTGATTGCACGTAGCTACCCTGTGGTCAAAACCGACTGCTCTAACCCGAAATCAAACTCGTGTGTTGTTTCTCACAATTTGGCTCATTTTGAAGGGCATCACTACCATACCCCGAGGTTGTTTCACTTGGAGGCGACTCTCGTTCCCCATGGAAGTCGAGGAGTCGCTTAACAAAAGATATGGCCGGAGACAACGTCGTTGGGTTTTGTCTCATGACTTCTTGTTGCACCCACCTCTTCAACCCGTTATTGAACTCTAATGTCTTGTGTGTCTCAGACATGTTGGAGATCTCAAGCATGCACGCCGAGAACTCTCTCACATAATCTCGGATGGAGTTGGTGTGCTTCACCTCCTTCAGCTTCTTCCGAGCAACGAAATCAGTGTTCTCGAGGTAGAAGTGATTCTTCAATATCTTCTTGAAGTCGGCCCACGATGTGACAGTGATTGTGCCTGCTTCGATTTCCTTGTACCTGGCCCTCCACCACATCTTGGCATCGTCCATCAAGTACATGCTCGACCTGTCAACCTTCAACGCTTCATCGAGCTCACTTACCCGGAAGTATTGCTCCACATCGAAGTTGAAGTTATCGAAGACTTTTGAATCTCTCGCCCCAATGTAGGTTAGAGGTTAGAGGGCTTTCATCTTGCGGACCCCCAAAGATTTCTCGCTATTAGTCACCCCTTTCATCGGCAAGGCACAAGTGTTCTCAAGCTCCTCGATCTTTCTATGGAGGTGATCGATTTACTCCTCATGTCCGTAGAGGATCGCATTACCGATCATTTGGACCCGGGCCTCCATCCCGTCCATCGCCGACTCAAGGCTACCCACAGTCTCTTCCAACTTCTCGAGGCTATCCCCCATTCGGATCACAATTCCCACGAGTTTGGGAAGTTTCTTTTCGAATGATTCCTCCAACGCGTCAAAACGGTCTTCTATAGTTGGTTCACCCATTTTCATGATTACGGTAAACAAATACGGGTTGCAAAAACCCGTCCTAAAACTGGGCTCTGATACCAAATGTCACGGTCCGGTACTTTTGCCGAACCGTGGTTCACACCCTTGTCCCACTCTTAGGCAAGAATGCAAGCAACGGAGGGACTCGTGCTAGTGAGAGATCGTCTACTAGCACGCAACTCGTATTCAGGGTGTGTGTCGGTGATGATCACTATTTATTTACATATTTTATACTTCCCTTAGATACATAAGACTCAATTTATTGTCTTTTCTTGCTTGTTTCTATGCTATTTTAGCTAGAATATCGATTCTGCCGCTTCCATTATGTTTTAATGCAGATTGGATACATTTGGAGCGATAAAAGTTTGGAAGTTCCTCGTCAAAATTCGGAAAACAACGAAAAAGTGCCTGAAAAGGAGGATGCTCGATCGAGCAAGATCCCCTTGCTTGATCGAGCAATCTTTGAAAAATCCGAAAAATCTGCTCGACAAGTTTCTGAAAGTTCCTGTTTCGACAAACTCGATCGAGCAGCTTCTTTGCTTGATCGAGCAACCCCTAATAAGACTGAAAAGTCCTCTACTTCATCTACAAAAGCAAAAGAAGCCGAGCCAATCGCCATTACACTGCCTTTTCCTCACCGCCAACATAAATTCAAGCTCGATAAACAGTTTGGAAGGTTTATGGAGGTAGTCAAGAATTTGCAAGTGAGTGTACCGTTTACTGAGTTGATCACTCAAGTGCCAGCTTATGCTAAATTTCTGAAGGACATATTGACAAGGAAGCGGTCCTTTAATGAAGTGGAGACGGTTGCATTTACTGAGGAATGCAGTGCTGTGTTACAATCCCGATCACCACCTAAGCTAAAGGATCCAGGGAGTTTTTCTATTCCTTGTAATATAGGATGTTTAGCTATTGATAAAGCCCTTTGTGATTTAGGGGCTAGTGTTAGTGTAATGCCATTTTCTATTTGTAAAAAGCTAAATATGAGTCAACTTAATGTTACAACTATGACCTTACAAATGGCCGACCGTTCTTGATGATCACTATTTATATACATATTTTATGCTTCCCCTAATCACAAATAACTCGATTTACCGTCTTTCCTTGCTTATTTTTATGATATTTTAGCTAGAATATAGATTCTGCCGCTTTTGTTATGTTTTAATGCAGATTGGATGCATTTGGAGCTTTTTGAGTAGATATGGAGCATGGCGGAGTAAGATCGTAGAAGCTAGGCACGGAAATCGAGAAAGAAAAGAGAATAAATGAAGGAAAGTAAAGAAAACGAGCTAAAGGAAGTTCTGCTCGATCGAGCAGAACAGCAGTGCTCGACCGAGTCGTGGTCAGGTCTTGCTCGATCGAGCAGGAGTCTCTTGCTCGATCGAGCAAGTCAATATTTCGGCGGATTTTCGTATTTTCCTTAATTTTAACCTAATTAGTTAGATCTTTTGTAATATAAAAAGAAAGCTCGTCTTTCTTAATTAGACATGCTTTCTTAGGCTATTGAATACTTTTAGGCTTTAATTCAGAAACCCTAAATTAGTTTACTTTGCCTCCGGATTTTATTCATCAAAGACGATTGTCTTTAGTTCAACTTGTAATCGGTATTTTCAATCTTTCTTCGTTATTCAATTTAATTGTCTTCTAGTTCTTTAATTATTCTTTGTTCATCATTTCATAATTGTTAATCATGTTTACTTTAATTATTATTGTTGTTATTTATATTATTATGAGTAGCTAAATTCCTTTCTAGGGTTGAAAGGGGATCTAGGATTGTTAGAAGGGGTAGATTAATTAATTGAATTGCAATTGCATGGTTATCGTTTTAATTCTAGTTGTTTGATTACTGGCCAGGATTAATTAACTAGTCTCGCAAATTAGGATTGACACCGACCGGGTTAAGACTAAGATAGGCTACGATAATTGAATAGAACTCGTTTAATGATAGCGACCGCATGTTAATCGTAGATCTAAATGGCATAATTGAATCGACCGATCTTGTGACCTTAGATAACTTTATTGCATGATAGTTTATTATTCCCTATCCCTGAACAATAATCCTAGTGAACCTGAGACCCTAGACTTTTAATCTCATTGTTTTCGACCTTTTATTGTTATTGTTTGCTTTTAGTTGTTATTATCATTAGTTGTTATAGTTATTGTTATTATTTATTGTTATTGTTAATTGCTATTAGTTTAGAAACCACAATTAAAACCCAAAAATTGTTACTTAAGAGACAAACCTAGTTTAACAGATTAGAATACTACCGCCTCCCTGTGGATTCGATACCTTGCTTACCGCTGACTATTAGTTAGTAGTGAATTAGGTTTACTTTGATTAAGGAGACGCGACTTTAACCTTATCAAATTTGGCGCCGTTGCCGGGGAGGCAACAATTTTCTGTTTGTTTCTACTTAGTTTGTCTTTTTCGTCTCAGGGAACCTAAGTTCCTTGAGACCGTTCTCATCCTTTTCTTTAGTTTTTGTTTATGCCCAAGTGTCCTAGGTCCGTTCTCGTGCCCTACGATTCCAAACCAGAGAAGACTCTCCGAGCTAGACGAAACTTTTGAAAGGAAATTCAAGAAGCGGAAGACTTGAGTACGCTTGAAACAGTTTATGCCGAATTCGTCGCAGAAAAACCATCCTTTGAAGAGGATACACCTATTTCTGCACCTACTACAACCATGCCTACTCTAGCCAGCCATTCAGAGCCTACCGTTGCATCTATTCCCAAGGGATTTCAACTCCCTACTACGGGCAATAGTACTTTTGAGATTCGTCCATCTTATATCTCTTTGGTGGAGCGAAACATGTTTGGAGGGAGCCCTACTGAGGATCCTGCTAAACATATGGAGAAATTCATCAATTATTGTTGCTCTATTCCTTTGACGGGTGGGGTGACACAAGATCAGATCAAGTTGGTGTTGTTTCCCTTTTCATTACGAGATGGGGCAGAAGATTGGTTGAGTGAGTTAGATATGGCTGCACTTGGCATCACCGATTGGAATTCTTTGGCTCTTCCATTCTACAAAAGATATTTTCCGCCACAGAAAACCAATGCCATTCGAAGTCAAATCACAAGTTTCAAACAAGGTCCCAATGAAAACTTTAATGAGGCCTGGGTTCGCTTCAAAAAGCTTGTCAAGTCTGTTCCACATCATGGTTTTGATACTTGGTTCTTATGCAACCAATTTTATAATGGGTTATATGATGATCAGAGGAATTTGTTGGATTCTGCTGCTAATGGGAGATTCCAAAATAACACTACTGATGCCAATGCTTGGAAGCTAATTGATGAGATGGCTACTCACACTGCTGATTATGGGAATCCTAGGGGTAATGTGAGGAGAGGAGGTACGGATAATGCCATTGTAGCTCAGTTGGAGGCATTAACTGCCAAAATTGCCGAGTTACAAACTTCAAAGTCCTTAGAAAATAAGCAAACGGTTCATGCCATGGTTCAACAAGAGCCAACCTGTGAAAGATGTGGTACTATGGGGCATAATGCAGTGGAATGTATGAGTACGGTTGATCAAGTGCTTGCCTTTCAATCCTTTAAGCAAGGTTCACCGTACTCTAACTTTTACAATGAAAGGACAAGAGAGCATCCCAATTTCTCCTACCGAAGTCAGAATGTTCTTAATCCTACCCCACCACCACCTCAGCAACAAGGTTCATCTTATGTGATTCCTCAGAATCGCAATCCTCAAGGTAACTTTAACCGTTCCAATCAAGGTGGCCAAAACTTCCAACAACCTCCACCTCCACCACCTCCAACTAATGATATGGCGGAACTGAAAGCCATGTTGCAGCAGAGTCTTATGATCCAACAAAAGCAAGATGCTCAGATCTCACAACTGATAGCTCATAACAAGATGGTTGACACTCAAATTGCCTAATTGGCAATTCAAAATCCACATAAACAACCGGGTAATCTTCCTCCTCAAGAACACCCTCCACATGAACAAGTCAATGCCATCACTTTGAGGAGTGGAACCCATTACAAAGGCCCTGAAATGATAAGGGATGCAACCAATGAAAACTTGGAAGTTGCTGATCAAAGTTCGAAAAAGGCAAAAAAGAGGCTGAAAACAAGGTTGCTCGATCGAGTAACACCCCCCTGCTCGATCGAGCAACCTCTGAAAAAGTCGAAAATTCTGCTGGAAAAGTGCCTGAAAGTTACTGTACAAGAAAACTCGATCGAGCGAGCCCTCTGCTCGATCGAGCAACCCCTGATCAGGATGAAAACACTTCCAATTCATCTTCCAAAGCTAAAGAAGCCGAGCCCATTGTCATTGCACTTCCTTTTCCGCACCGCCAACATAAATCCAAGCTTGATAAACAGTTTGGGAGGTTTATGGAAGTGGTCAAGAATCTGCAAGTGAGTGTACCTTTTACCGAGTTGATTACTCAAGTGCTGGCTTATGCAAAGTTCATGAAAGATATATTGACAAGGAAGCGGTCCTTTAATGAAGTGGAGACGGTTGCATTTACTGAGGAATGCAGTGCTGTGTTGCAATCCAGATCACCACCTAAGCTAAAGGATCCAGGGAGTTCTAAGCTAAAGGATCCAGGGAGTTTTTCTATTCCTTGTAATATAGGTTGCTTAGCTATAGATAAAGCCCTTTGTGATTTAGGGGCTAGTGTTAGTGTTATGCCATTTTCTATATGCAAAAAGCTTAATATGGGTCAACTTACTGTTACAACCATGACCCTACAAATGGCCGACCGTTCTATTAAACACCCTTTAGGGATTTTAGAAGACGTACCGGTTAGAGTAGGGAAGTTTTTCATACCAGTTGACTTTGTTGTCTTAGATATGGCTGAGGACACCCAAATTCCTATCATCTTAGGACGACCATTCATCCATAATGCGGGGGCGGTTATAGATGTTAAGAATGGGAGACTTACACTGACAGTAGGGGATGATACAATCACTTTCAACTTGGATAATGCCATGAAACATCCCATGTTAGAAGAGACATGTCATAGAGTCGATATTGTTGATTTATCTATTGATGACTGTCTTTCTTTGTGTTTGAATAGGGATCCTCTGGAGATCGCCTTAATTTCCAGCACTGCTGAAGCTGGAAGCTCACGGAATGAAGAAGTAGTTGCAATGGAAAAACTGCTGACAGGAGAGGACTGCAAGTTACAGAAGGTTTATAGCTTAGGTAACCCCTCTAAGGTTACCGAGGTAAAGAAACCTGAACTTAAACCCCTCCCCTCTTATCTTAAATATGTTTTTCTTGATTCCCATGAGCTGAATCCTGTAATTGTCAGTGCTAGCATATCTGAAAGCCAACTTACTGATTTGTTGGTGGTTTTAAAAAGACATAAAAAGGCTATAGGTTATAGCATTGATGATTTACAGGGTATTAGTCCTGACTTTTGTATGCACCGTATCCACTTAGAAGAAGACCATAAACCTTGTAGGCAGGGTCAGCGTCGTTTGAACTCCACTATGCAAGAGGTAGTTAGAAAAGAGGCGCAAAAATTGTTAGATGTGGGAATCATATATGCTATTTCTGATTCCAAGTGGGTTAGTCCTGTTCAGGTAGTCCCTAAGAAGGGAGGGACTACGGTCGTCACTAATGAGAAAAACGAGCTTATATCTACTAGACTAGTGACTGGGTGGAGGATGTGTATTGATTATAGGAGGCTGAATGTAGCCACTAGGAAAGACCACTTCCCCCTTCCCTATATTGACCAAATATTAGAGCGTCTAGCGTGTCATAAGTATTTTTGTTATCTAGACGGCTACTCGGGATTCTTTCAAATCCCCATTCATCTTGACGATCAGGAAAAGACTACCTTCACATGCCCTTATGGTGTCTTTGCTTACCGAAGAATGCCTTTTGGGTTATGTAATGCCCCTGCCACCTTTCAACGTTGTATGATGGCTATATTTTCTGATTATATCGAGTCTATTATGGAGGTCTTTATGGATGACTTCAGTGTTTATGGGACCGATTTTGATAGTTGTTTAGCTAATCTGACTAAGGTTTTGCAACGTTGTGAGAAGAGTAATCTTGTGTTGAACTGGGAGAAGTGCCACTTCATGGTAACTGAAGGGGTGGTACTTGGTCATTTGGTGTCAGGACGAGGCATCCAAGTGGATAAAGCTAAAGTGGAAGTGGTTGAGCAATTACCGTACCCGGTGAATGTTAAAAGTGTTAGAAGTTTCCTTGATCATGCGGGGTTCTATCGCCGTTTTATTAAGGATTTTTCGAAAATTAATCAACCAATGACTAAGCTTCTCCATAAGGATGCCCCGTTTGTCTTTACTGATGAGTGTGTTAAGTCTTTTGACAGGATTAAACAAGCTCTAATCTCAGCTCCTACTATCCAGTCTCCTGATTGGACATTGCCGTTTGAGATAATGTGTGATGCCAGTGACTATGCAGTTGGGGCTGTTTTGGGGCAAAGGAAGGATAAGGTGCTACATGCAGTTTACTATGCCAGTAAGACGTTGGATGATGCGCAAGTTAACTATGCTACCACTGAAAAGGAGTTACTTGCAGTTGTCTTTGCCTTAGATAAGTTTAGAGCCTATCTTGTGGGTTCTAAGGTGATAGTCTACACTGATCATGCAGCACTGAAATACTTGTTGGCTAAGAAGGAAGCCAAACCTAGGCTTATTCGTTGGATCTTGTTGTTACAAGAATTTGATTTGGAGATCCGGGATAAGTCAGGTGCTGAGAATGTGGTTGCTGACCATTTGTCTCGTCTAAGGTTTGAAGAGGGAGATTCCATCCCCATTGATGATTCGTTTGCTGATGATCATCTCCTTGCCATTACCATGGAGACTCCATGGTTTGCCGATTATGCTAACTTTTTGGTTGGGGGAATTATGCCCCCCGATCAATCCTATCAGCAAAAGAAGAGGTTTTAACACGATGTCAAGAGGTATTTTTGGGATGATCCTTATCTATTCCGGGAATGTGCCGACGGCATTTATCGACGATGTATTCCATAGGGTGAGGTACATGCTATCCTTTCTCATTGTCACTCTTCTTCATATGGCGGTCATCATGGTCCCTCAAGGATATTTGCTAAAGTAATGCAGTCGGGTTTTTATTGGCCGACTATTCTCAAGGATGCTACTACTTTTGTCCGTTCTTGTGACGCATGTCAAAGGACGGGTAACATTTCTCAAAGGCATGAGATGCCTCAAACGGGTATTTTGGAAGTTGAGCTATTCGATGTTTGGGGTATTGACTACCAAGGGCCATTCCCATCTTCCCATGGTAACCAATATATTCTAGTAGCAGTTGATTATGTCTCCAAATGGGTGGAAGCCATTGCCACTCCAACTTGTGATGCCAAAGCAGTTATCAAACTGTTTCAGAAGATCATTTTCCCACGATTTGGGGTTCCTCGTGCTCTCATTAGCGATGGAGGAAAGCATTTCAATGAACGTCATCTTAATTCTTTATTGAAGAAATATGGCGTTACACATCGTCGGGGGTTAAGTTATCATCCGCAGACAAGTGGTCAGGTAGAGGTTTCTAATAAGGAGATTAAATCTATCCTTGAGAAAGTCGTGAGTAAATCTAGGAAGGATTGGAGTCGTAAGCTCGATGACACTTTATGGGCTTACTGAACTGCTTTTAAGAGTCCAATCGGTGCCTCTCCATACCGGTTAGTCTACGACAAGGCGTGCCATTTACCGGTGGAACTTGAGCATAGGGCTATGTGGGCCATAAAAGAGCTTAATATGGATCCCTCACTGGCGGGTGAGAAACGACTTATGCAATTGAACGAGCTTGATGAGTTTCGATTGCATGCCTATGATAGTGCTCGGGTTTACCAACAATATCCTGCAGCGGGAATTTAAAGTTGGTGATAAAGTATTATTATTTAACTCCCATTTGCGTTTGTTTCCAGGTAAATTCAAGTCCAGATGGTCGGGACCGTTCACAGTTACCGAGGTAAACAAGTTTGGGTCGGTTTCACTACAAACCGACAAGGGTGAGGTTTTTAAAGTCAATGGTCAACGATTGAAGATCTATTATGATGGAGCATTTATTGGAGTGATAGAGGCCGTCGACCTTTTGACTCTTGATAAATCATCATGACTTTGAGGTACCACGGTCGTGCGGGACCGATATAAACCAGCGCTAACCTGGAGGCAACCCGGCATTTACTTGTATTTCATTTGTAAATTTTATTTCGATTAGCTTAATTATCAATGTCATAGTTACATTAGATTTAGTTTGGATAGTTAATATATTTGTGCTTTATTGAGTGCGGTGAGGGAGCGTTCTAACAATTTTATTGAGTATTTGCAACTAATACAATCGGAAATCATTTTAATAATGAAGACATGAAAAGAAAGAAAGGAGGAAAGAAGAGAAAAATGAGGAAAAGCTGAAATTCATGGGTTGCTCGACCGAGCAACATCACCTGCTCGATCGAGTTTTCGTGCACTACAATATCCAGCCACTCGAGCAAAGGCAAAAAAACTTGAAAATTTAGGTTGCTCGATCGAGCAGACCTGACCTGCTCGATCGAGTCGGCCCGGTCCGACCGTTCCTGACGTCTTCAAATCAGGTTTTCACCAAAATTCTTCTCATTCTTCTTCTTATCTTCGGCCTTCTTCACTCTCCCTCACCCCTATTCCCTCAAACACTCATTCAAAATCATTCAAATCATTAATTCATCATCAATCTAGCATCAACAATCATTCTTATTTTGCCCAAATCGTGAATCTAGGGTTTGCTTCTTATTTCTTCAATTTTGTGCTTCTAATTCATTGTTGTTGCTTCCTAGCTTTGTTATTTAGTAATTATTCACTCTTGCATTGCTAATTGCTCCGTCTTTCTTGCGTTTTAGACTCAAATTTGATTTTTTTTTCAAGTTAGGGTTTGCTAATCCGTCTTTTGAGCATAGAGTTGTGTTTGTTGTGTTTTATTTACTTCAATTAGCCATGTCTAGGCAAGAAGGAACTAGTAAGCGTCGTCGAGCACCCCGTCTTGTTCGACAACCCGACGTAGAAGCGATTCCGAGTAACCCCGATTACCCTTGGATCGTTTTCAACACACAAGAGCAGCATGACCGCTTTGCTTTGCTTATGGGTCGTCCTATGGACCCTACTCGCTGTGTGTGCCCCAACATTCTTGATTCACTCGGTTTTGGGAATGCCATGTTTGCTATGTTTCACCAAATCGGGTTTGGGGGGCTATATTCCCTAAATGAGCTTTCATACCGACCTTTGACACTAGAATTTTTCAGTTCCTATGATTGGGACGAGACCAATGACAGTGTATCTTTTAGGTTGCTTAATCGGGATTTTGTGTTGACGTATGTCGAATTGGCGAATCATTTGGGTCTTTCTGTCGGTGACGATGGTACTTTTATTGCTATTCCTTCCGGCTTTCAAGCCGTTGAATATTTCGTTTATTTACGGGTCTTCCTGAGACATGGTTAATGCTATGGCGGTTAATGATGTGCAGCATCCTTGTTTGAGGTTGTTTTTGCGTTTCTTTAGCCTTCTTTTATTTGCTAGGAAGGACCTTAGTAAGCTTAATTCTCATGAGGTTTTGTTACTTGCATCTTCCCTCAACCCCATGCATGAGAATGATTTTTATTTCAATCCGGTTGGTTTGGTGTGTTTTGCTTTCTAGAGGATCACTTCCGCTACCCAGCATTCCTTAGATTGTGGTGCCTGGGTCACTAGGTTGGCTAGGCGACTTACTGGGTTTGGGGGCGACCGTAACTACACACCAATGACCCCGCTTCATGCCCCTAGAGTGGACGAGGAGTACTTGCGCCACACCCTTTGCTGGATAAATGCGTTAGGAAACGATAGATTTCAGTGGCGAGTACGGGGGACCCAGTGGATAGCTCTTCCTGATACCGATAACCGTCTCCCTTCTACGGAGCGGTTGTCTACCCATGATCCTGAGACTGGACCTACCCCTCTTCCTCGTTCTTATGTGGTTCCACCTGAGCTTATTTTTACTTTGGCCGAGAACCGTCGACCTCGTCGGCGGATCACTCCTTCTACTTCTACTCAGGCTACCACCACCCCGATCCCACACTTTACACCAACCCCAGCTCCTTACCCTTACCCTCCACCTGCTTACACCTATGATCCAGCTTTGGAGAGGGAGATTAGGATTCACCAAGGAATTAACAATGACTTGGTGATGAGGGGACTTTGGGAGAACCTTATGCGGACTGGTCTTAATGCCACTGCTGGTTGGACTCCGCCGAGCTACTACCGAGGTCCGGGTGATGAGACGGGTGTGTTTGATAATTATGGGGTGACTCCTCAGCAGTTTTCCCAGGAGTTTAGTCACGATTATGGTTGGGTGGGTCGTTCTTGGTATACTCCTATCCAACCGGATGCTTCAGTTGGTGGGTTTGGTGACCTGTTTCGGGATTCTTATTCTGGTGCTGCTGAGAGGGGCGATGATGATGATCAGGCGCAGTAGTGGCAGCAGGTCACTACACCCCCATTTTGCAGCTGGTTTGGGGGAGGCTATTATTCTATAAGCTGGTATTATCTATCCTTGTACTTTCTTTTATTGTATTTTCTTTTAGTTATCTCATTTTCCCTTTTGTTAGTAGTGTCCTTTAGGTTGCTGTTGTTAGTTGATTGTGTGATGTTGTGATGTTAGCGTCACAATGAGGACACTGTGACATTTAGGTTTGGGGGAGAGTCTTTATTTATGTTGTGTGTTTAGTTTATTTAAAAAAAAAAATCATAAAAATTGAAAAATTTACAAAATCCAAAAACATGTTTTTATTTTATTAGGTCGAGTCTTGGTGAATTGAATTACAATGATGATAATTTGCATTGTTTCTGCATTTGAATTCCAAATAAGTTGTTCATGTACATTGTTTTGACTTACTATTTTTTGAAAACAAAGCTCATAGTACAAGTCTTGACCGTTTTTGACATACCTTATGCTAAATAGATTTGGCCAATTTTTGTTGGTAAACCACTTAAAATTCTGAGGTCTATAGAGCTTCCTAGGCTAGGAACATCAATAAACTTGTCTCATTTTCTTTAGGCTTGAGTGTGGTACTCCTTGTGGAATGTGTAACATAAAATTTCATAAGTGTGACATTCGTTTCTTGATACTATACGCGTTCGTTTGATAAGTGCATGATGAAAGGTGGTTCTTTTTGTTCAAATAAGCCTCACATAGCCAAAAAGACTTGATTTTATACCCTTATTATTGAGTTCTTTATATTTAGCCATTTTGAACATTTGTAGCCTGTTTCATAACATATCTAATAGCTACATTCCTAGAACTTGCCTACCTTATCGGGACAATCGCAGTTGCATGTTTTTCTTATCTACTTGTCTACTATGGTTGGGTCGGGATTTCTGAAAAAGAATATCAAATGGGTGTAGCAAGTATGTTGGCAATTGTGTCATTTATTCCCTTTGTTGAAAAAAGTTGCGAAGCAAAAGAAAGAAGAAAAGAAAAAAAAAAAGGGAAAAAAATGATGAAGAAAAAGAAAAAAAAAAAGAGATTTGATTTGAAAAGAAAAAAGAGAAAAAGAAAAAAAGAAAGAAAAATATGTTGCTTCATTGCATTATTCAAGGGAAAATGAAAGGGAATTTACTAGAGTCTAATCCAGTTTTCAGAGAGCAATATCGATATCTCTCTTGTATTGTCAAAGTTTAAGATGATTTCTCTAGTTGGTGTTGGTTTGTGCTAGTCTTGTAGATTTGTTTTGGTACGTGTCGCTGCGACTACCGGTCTTAGCCCCACATTTCCATACGTGCCTTGGCACAATCCATTTCTATACCTTCACCCATTAGCCTCCCTTTTTGTCCTGATTCATGTACTTTATAGCGAATGCGTATTAGTTGGGGAAATTACTATCACATTAGAATGCATGCATGTTTCATAAGTTGAGTGAGTGTTTCTATTTCTTTCTATCTTCACAAAACTCACCTTTACATAAACTTATGAGTGCTTGAGTGAATCCGCGAGAATCCGACAAATTGAGCCTTGCAAGATTGAAAGGTATTTGGTTTTTGTCTGTACTACGGTATCATGTAAAATCTTGGATATGAGCTGCGTTTTCTACTTTCCCGTGCCTTTGAATTTGTTTTATTGGTACAACTTGGTCATTACTTTGTTATAGATATGGATATCTTGGGATTTGTATGTGCACTGACATAAGCTTTGAGTTTTTCATTCACCATTTGTATGTTTGTCTTTGTATGTGTAGAGTGCTTTGCTTAGGGACAAGCAAAGGATTGGTTTGGGGGAGTTTGATGATCACTATTTATATACATATTTTATGCTTCCCCTAGTCGCAAATAACTCGATTTACCGTCTTTCCTTGCTTATTATATGCTATTTTAGCTAGAATATCGATTATGCCGCTTTTGTTATGTTTTAATGCAGATTGGATGCATTTGGAGCTTTTTGAGTTGATATTGAGCATGGCGGAGTTGGATCGTAGAAGCTAGGCACGGAAATCGAGGAAGAAAAGAAGAAGAAATGAATGAAAGTGAAGAAACGAGCTAAATGAAGGTTTGCTCGATCGAGCAGAACAACATTGCTCGATTGAGTCGGTATCATGGCTGCTCGATCGAGCAGAAGGCCCTTGCTCGATCGAGCAAGCTCTATTTCGGCGGATTTCTTTGATTTCCCTTAAGTTTAACCTAATTAGTTAGATCTTTTCTATTATAAAAAGAAAGCTCGTCTTTCTTAATTAGACATACTTTTCTATATTTTCTTATGCTTTTTAATACTTTTAGGCTTTAATTCAGAAACCCTAGTTTAGTTTACTTTGCCTCCGGATTTTATTCATCAAAGACGATTGTCTTTAGTTCAAGCTTGTAATCGGTATTTTCAATCTTTCTTTGTTATTCAATTTAATTCCCTTCTAGTTCTTTAATTATTCTTTGTTCATCCTTTTATTATTGTTAATCATGTTTACTTTAATTATTATTGTTGTTGTTTATATCATTATGAGTAGCTAAATTCCTTTCTAGGGTTGAAAAGGGATCTAGGATTGTTAGAAGGGGTAGATTGATTAATTGAATTGCAATTGAATGGTTATCGTTTGATTATCGTTTTAATTCTAGTTGCTTGATTACTGGCCAGGATTAATTAACGAGTCTCGCAAATTAGGATTGACACCGACTGGGTTAAGACTAAGATAGGCTACGATAATTGAATAGAACTCGTTTAATGATAGCGACCGCATGTTAAATTGTAGATCTAAAGGGCATAATTGAATCGATCGATCTTGTAACCTTAGATAACTTTATTGCATGATAGTTGATTTTATCCCTACCCCTGAACAATAATCCTAGTGAACCTGTGACCCTAGACTTTTAATCTCATTGTTTTCAACCTTATTAGTTTGTTATTGCTTATTATTAGTTGTTGCTTATTATTAGTTGTTATTAGTATTAGTTGTTATTGTTTACTTTATTTGTTGTTATTAATTGCTTTTAGCTTAGAACTCAAATCTCAAACCCAGAAATTGTTACTTTAGAGACAAACCTAGTTTAACAGATTAGATTACTACCGCCTCCCTGTGGATTCGATACCTTGCTTACCGCTGACTATTAGTTAGTAGTGAATTAGGTTTTACTTTGATTAAGGTGACGCGACTTTACCCTTATCACCCCTCCCTCATAAAAGTTTGACACAACTCACAAAAGGTTTGGATATGGTGTGCTGGGTTTTCATTTGGCGCGCCACTGAATTGGTTTCCTTCAATGAGAGCAATTAGAGTTATATGGACCCTTAGGAGCCCATTAGCAAGGTCAAAAACCCAGAACTTAGGATCTTCTTTTGTTCGCACCATTTTTGTCAACCTAAAAGAAAAACACAAAAAGGAAAGTTAGTAATCATTTAAGGTACGATTGCACCTAAAATGGGTAGAATTTTAAACAAAAATCAGCAATACATAGATAAACAAAACCGTGCTCCCCGGCAACGGCGCCAAAATTTGACCGGGTTTGCGTCGCAGTCCCGATACAAAACTAATTACCCATACTTAGGCTAACAACATAAAGAATGTAATTAGGGAAGTAGGGATCGATCCTCAGGGAGTACGTGTTAACTATGAATTGTTATGGGGTGATTTTCATTTAAGTTCGATTTATTTGAGGTGATTGTCTAAACTACTAACATGAAATAAAATGACAAATATACATTGACGATATTTAAATGACAAGTATGGAAACTGCGATAAAAATAAATCTAATCTAAATGACAAGTATGGAATATCCGTCGCAAATCCGTCGCAACTAGTAATTCTCGTCGCAAATTCCGTCGCAAGTATGTTTTTGCTACGGATTACATATCCGTCGCAAAATTTCCGTCGCTAATACACTATATTCTTGTAGTGTTAATTATAATTATGATTATTTAAAATATCATAATATTTATATATAATGTATTTAACTATGATAATTAATTTCAGGTTCAGTGACTCAGATGTGGTTAAACTGATATCGGAGATCATAACCTGCGGGTACAAGGAACACGCGCCAAACTGGAAAGAGGCGTCAAATACTTTGCGGTCGTCTTGGTGGAACTGGTTTGGGCTATAATTATTTAAAATATTATAATTATATCTATTTAAATTTGTTTTTCTCAATTTATCTTTGCTATTGATTTTTTATTTTTTTTTGTTTATTTACTTAATATTTTCTTAACTTTATGTTTTTAATCATGACAGCAAAGGGTTTCTTTCGATCCTTGCCATACAGATATGGTAAGGAAAGCTTGGGAATATGCCATGAAGACCCGTTTACGTCATATGATCTACCGAGCCTCGCAGAAAGACGAGGAGCACATGCCGAAATGGATTCCTTTGGACTTATTTAAAAAGCTTAAGAATAGGCCCGTCGAAGATCCTTCTTTCGTTGCGAGATCTGAATCAGCCTCGGCTAATCGTAGGTCGGGATGTGAAGAAAAGGGAAAGGCGTTGCCTACTCACATTATGGGTAGAAAAAACACCTTGACACTCATGGACGGAATGGTAAATATCTTCTTTCATTTTTTATTTATTTATCTAATTATAATTTAATAATACTTACATATATATATCTATGTTATACTAACAAGTATTTAAATTGTAGGTCAGGAAAAATTCATCTGATATCCCAAATGTCGTGTAAGCCTTAGAGAAGACAAAGAAGCACAGGATCCGTGGATGGTTATCAAAAAAACCAGCTGAGCTCTTTGTAAGTTATGCATTATTTCGTAATTGATTCATGTTTGTCATTTATGTTTAATTACATTAACTATTTAAATGACAATTACTAATTCTGAGCTTGTTTGTGATGCAGAATAAGATCATGTCAAAGACGTCTGAGCTTCAAAGTCAAGGAGTTGATAAGTGATATTTTGTACTGATTTATCCCCCGTTTTAACTCGATTTCTATACGATTTATGCACTTTGTTAAGTGATTAACGAGCTAATATTGCTATTCTAGTTGTATTGCGTGTTTTGACTCGTTTTATAGGAAATGAAGCGGTTTTGCTATATTTTCCTACTTTATGGAGCAAAGACACTAGGATACGAGTTTTCAAGGAATTGATGATAGCCAGTTCACGATTTGATTACGATTCCGCTACATCCTTCCTCGAATGAACTTAATTTGGATTTTGGCTTTGAACTTTAAGAGGAAATATCAACCCAAGTCAAGAGAAGATCAGCCCAAGCCCAATTCCGTAGTGCATTGACCAAGACCAAGGCATAGGATTCCGTGCCCAAGATGAAAAGACGGAAAATCCATCTTACACAAAAACCCGATTGGATTGCCCAAAACCCGATCGGGTATTTCTGCAAGAGGACGTTATTTAGCTCTTCTTCAATCCGAGCTTAAATGTGTGCATTAATGCTTTGACTAGGGTACGAATTTGGACGAGGGATCAGCAGTCATGCATCCCTATAAAAGCCAATGATCATCACACACAATTATCATCCTTAATCTAATAATCTTATATCTATCATCCAATTATCTTATATATCTTAGCATCTTTTTACTTTCATACAATAACACATTTAGTAGTTTATTTCTTCCTTACAAGTTATAGATTATAGTTTTCTTAGTATTTCTCTAGTGTTATCATAGCTTTTGTTATTGGGTTAGACAATTATTCTTTACTTTATTTCTTACATAATCGTATTCCAATTACGGTAATTCTCTATCCTTGATTTACTTATGCAATTTTGACCATCATGAATTATAATCTCACTAGTATCATTTTCATAATATTGTTGTTATTAGGAAATCAATCTAAAATTAATCTAGTTAAAACCAAAATATTATTTAGCATGTCACATTATAATTTACCTAATCATATAATCTTAAACATTATCACTAAATTCTTTATTAATATAATCACCATAATCACTTTAGTATTTACATTTCATAGTCTAATTTCATACATATTTTTCTTGCTAATCTACTTAATCACATAATCATATAAATTAGATTAATTCTAATATTGTAAAATTATCATTGTGTAAATAAAATAAATAGAGTTGTAATACTTGAAATGATTTACGAGTTAAATGAATTAAAAGAAGAGTAGTTACCGATTGAACCATCTAAATTGTTTCTTCCTTTGGTCGTGTCAAATTCTATAACTATGTTTAGTGGCCATAAACAATTGTTTGTATTAGTCATTTCTATCTTTATAACGAGAGTTGGGATGGGAATTAGGACTGCCAATAGGGGTTTAGTGACTTAACCATGCTGAAAGGACGTTAGGACCCACTAAAAGGTCGGTACGAATCCGGAAGGAATATACCGCTACAAGGCCTAGACAATCATAGTAATTCTAATATTGGTATCTATGAACTTTTAATTAGTTTTACATGTATTTCTCTTTCACTATATCAACTTGATTAGTTAGTTTACCTTACCGTATTAGATAGTTTATTTTATTGTTATCTAGTTAGTTTACTTTATCGTCTTTCTATTCTCGTTCTTAGATAGTTTACTTTATTATTGTTATGTTGTTTAATAGTTTAGTTAGTTAGACTTTCAATATTGTCATTTAAATATCGTTTTTATTTAGAATTTAGTTGTTATTATTCGGATCAGAGGGTTTCCCCGATCGGGTACGTGACAACCCGATCGGGTAAGTGTTCTGTTCTGAGTTTTTCTTTTGCAATTTACATATTTGTCATTTACATATCGTCATTTATATACTTGTCATTTTATTTTATGTTAATAGTTTAGACAAACACCTAAAGTGACTCGAACCTAAATGAAAATCAATCCATAGCAATTCATAGTTAACACGTATTCCCTGAGGATCGACACCCTACTTCCCTAATTACATTCCTTATGTTGTCAGCCTAAGTGCGGGTAATTATTTTTGTATCAAGACCGCGACAGAACTGATCAGGAGTCGAAAACATCGACAATAATGAGATCTATTATGAGGAGACTGGATTTGACGAGAAAGGAATATGCTACGGATTGGGACCAGCGGCGGATTATTTGTTTGACCATCATAGGCACTATGTTGCTACCTCAGCCCCGACTCAGTACACCCAAACTTTGGCTACTAAGCTATCCAAGGAGAATCGGCACTTAGGCAAGAGCGCGACGAGAAAGTTCGAAGGATTGCAGCTATAGAAGAGTACTTGAGTCAGGTTGCAAGAAATTCTACTCACAGCTGCAGAACTAGAGGTCCTAACCAGGGTCGAGACGACTTTGATGATGATGGCGGCGATAATGCTAGGCCCTTCCATTCACCCCTTTCCCTCCATTCACTCCGTGTGGTTGAGTGATTAGTTAGTTATTTTAAACTTAAAACCTTTTATTTGTAAGACTTTACTATTATGATATAAAATCAAAACTTTGCTCATAAGTGGTTTTTGTGTTACCTTAGTAACTTTGTTGGACGCGTAACTGCTAGAAAATTTCTGTTATTTGCAGGTTTTTGGTCGTTTTAACGCGTATAGAAAATGCATGAAACAGTCAATCCCTGGAATATATAGGTGCTTTTGCGACGGAATTTCCGTCGCAAACATTGACTGACTTGACTGCCACCTATATAGCCAAGTCAAAGAAACAGTCAATTTTTGCGACGGAAATTCCGTCGCAAAATTTGACTCCTCTTTAACTTGGCTATACAGGTAGCAGTCAAGTCAAACAGTCAGTCAAGTTTTGCGACGGAATTTCCGTCGCAAAACTTGACTGACTGTTTGACTTGACTGCTACCTACCATCCGTCGTTATTTCTATTGGCGACGGATATTCCGTCGCAGAGAAGTTGCGACGGACAAATCCGTCGCAGAAACTACTATTTGCGACGAAAATCTGCGACGGACATGATCCGTCGCAAATCCGTCGCAAATCTGTTTTTGGCGACGGAAATACTATGTTTTGCGACGGAGTAATCCGTCGCAAAACGAGCTTTCTCTTGTAGTGGAAGGGTATTGGATAGTTCCTTTCGGTCTACTACTCACCCTAGAAATACTATTATAGCTTCCGCTCTAATTATAATTTTCTATTGTTCGTTACAAGTCTCTACCTTTTCCATATCTTACGATCTAAGTCAAGGTCTATCAAATTAATAAATCGATCACGTGCATTTAACCAATTTACCATAAATTACTGCAGGGATTAACAATACAAACCATTTATTATGGTAGAACTAATAATCTAACAAAACACCGTCACATAACCGTAGTTCCCCTAAATCCTAGAATAAAAATTTAGCTACGCATAATAGATCTCATATAATTAACTATAACGATAAGGATTGAATTAAACATGATAAAAGAGGACGAATAACAATGAATAATCAAAGAGATTAATGAACAAGAATAAATAATGAAGAAAGAAATAAAGAAAAGGGAATTAAAATAAGTGAACAAGTTTCAATACAAAAAGAAAGGAAGAAAGATTGCAAAGTTTAGATCTTAAAGTTGCTAGCCAAAAGAAACGTAGAATAGTTTTACAGTATAAAAGATACCTAATTATTATTTTTACAAGTCTTAAATACCTAAATCCAAAAACATTAAACACTAATGGACCGAAACAACAAAGTGAAATTTCGGCCAGATACTAAAAGTAGTCGATCGACTGGTATTTCCAGTCGATAGACTAAAACAAGAAATCCAACATCTGTGACCTTCAAAGTAGTCGATCCACTAAAAAATCAGTCGATCGACTATTCTTCAAAACAGTCGATCGACTGAAGAAATCAGTCGATAGACTATTCCAAAACTCGCAAGTCAATTTTTACTCTACTCGAGCGCATTCTTTCTCGTTCTCACGAATCCCAAAGCAACGGTTCCCGAGCATAACTTCATTAGCGTCTGGAATGCAACACAAGGACATGATTTTGCTTGTTTCCTCTCCCTTTAGGCCAACAACCTGTACGAAACAAAGAAGTACCCAAAGTAGCCGAGGGAGAATAGTAGCTTTCGCTACTCAAAATGGCAAAGAAATGCGTGAAAAATGGTGACATAAACTTATAAATTAGGTACACATCAAACCTCCCCAAATCAAACCCTTGTTTATCCCAAGCAAGTGAAGATTAAGATAATGGACTCAACTAATGGAACGATGAACAAGCTCAGAGCTAACTACACTACTAATGTCTATACCCATTTATTGCATAAAAGTTATGTGGGAAATATCGGTATACTCCCCTTTAAATAATCCGGATTGTAATGAAATTATAACTATATGAATTTCTAGTCATAAATGAAATTGCATAATATAAAACAAGAGATTAAGAAATAACCTTAATTCGGTCCTAGTAAAAGGCCTAAGAACAAATACCAAAGTAGGTATTCTCCTAATCGTTGCAGCCAAGATGGTTCAAGAAATGCCTTCGTCGTGCTAGAACGAATACCCAAAAATTACTTCTAATTTTGTGTGTATATTGATGATGAATATGAAGATGAATGAGAGAGTTAAAAATCAGAATTTTTCTCCTCTTTTCACCCTTGTGTGCCGTGAGATCTAGAGTCAATTAGGGTTTTTTTCTCCTTTTAATAATGTTATTTAGTAATTTTGTGTGTATATTAGGGTTTTTTTCTCCTTTTAATAAACGTTAATCAACTGATTATAATACAAAGTATACCCAGTGAACCTTAGTTGTTATCACACTAACTGTGGAGGACACTAGCTCCAACAATCTCCCAATTGTCCTTACAAGTGTATGTGCGATAACCGATTATCATATCCTTAAATTTCTCCCACTCAATGTAAAACAATTTGCAAAGTCCGCATTCACAAAGGTCGTATTTTACAAGTGATCAGTATCAAGAGTGGTTTTCACGACTAGAGAGTAACTCAACTGATAAACGAATCATTATTCGAGCATGGCCATGCATTTCAGTTACTACTCCTCGAGTGGCCCTGAGAAATAACAAAACCTGATAAAGGGTTGGATATTTTCTTCAACTCGAATCCTGCAGATGTAAGCACAGTATGAAATGACCCAGTAAAAATCTGCTTGGCCTCCTGTTACGGACGACCGTGAGAAAGAAACCAAAGTCACCCAAAAACTGCCTTAATCTCAAGAGACAGTCGATAGTCAAAATAATCGACTCTAGGAACACTATGGACGTCCAATTCACGACCTGACACCGAATGTTGTTAAACATTTAGGACTCCATAACATTGTCACGAATTACAATGTCCTACGAGGTATCCTTATAACTCGTATTTGTGATCGATCAGTCAACAGTTTGACTTATGGCTCGTTGAACCCACCATCAATCGACTTAACAATATAATAGCCAGAGTTATCAACTCATGTAGGCGAGTACGGACCAAAACACATATAATGTTATTCAGTTCACTTTGTGGTGTTCAATGTTGTCCATACAATCCACATGAAAAACAAAATATGAAAAGAATACGATGAAGTTATTATTAGTATATGAAAAAGATGTATCTAATTCATACAAACAGCTAATACAACTCAGGAACACGTTTAATTCTCATGGAAGTAACGTGCCCTACATGCTTATCATGTCTTAACGGTTTAGTGAGAGGATCTGCTATGTTATCATCCGTAGCAATCTTGTCTATCACTATCTCCTTTTGCTCCACGTAATCTCTGATCATGTGAGCCTTCCGAAGTACATGTCTAGATTTGTTGCTAGACTTAGGCTCCTTAGCCTGGAAGATGGCAACTCTATTATCACAATAGATGGTGATCGGGTCATTCGAACTAGGAACTATGGCAAGTCCTTGTAAGAATTGACGCATCCATATAGCTTCCTTTGCAGCCTCTAAAGCAACATAGTACTCGGACTTAGTCGTAGAATCTGCTATAACACTCTGCTTGGAGCTTTTCCAGCTAACCGCAACGCCATTAAGAGTAAATACGAATCCAGATTGAGATTTCGAGTCATCCCAATCCGTTTGGAAGTTAGCATCTGCGTAACCGGTTGCGCAAAGCTCAGTCTCTCCTCCATAAGTCA
Organism: Heliosperma pusillum; assembly: GCA_022085475.1. Taxonomy (NCBI): domain Eukaryota; kingdom Viridiplantae; phylum Streptophyta; class Magnoliopsida; order Caryophyllales; family Caryophyllaceae; genus Heliosperma; species Heliosperma pusillum. The sequence goes on along the minus strand of JAIUZE010000306.1, from coordinate 56,085 downwards.
ATACCCAATCCTTAGTCCACCGTAGGTACTTAAGGATATTTTTAACAGCCATCCAGTGTGTTTCACCTGGATTGCTTGGTACCGACTGGTCATACTCAAAGCATATGCCACGTCTGGACGTGTGCATATCATGGCATACATGATCGATCCTATAGCTGATGCATAAGGAATTCGGCTCATGCGCTCGACCTCTTCAGATGTCTTGGGTGCCTGAACTTTACTCAAATGCATCCCAGACGTCATTGGAAGATACCCCTTCTTGGAGTTGGTCATGCTGAACCTTTCAAGAATCTTATCTATATAAGACTCCTGACTGAGTGATAACATCCGTCGTGATCTATCTCTGTAGATACGGATTCCCAATATGCGCTGTGCCTCGCTCAGATCTTTCATCTGGAAATGGTTCTTTAACCATACCTTAACCGAAGATAAGAGAGGAATATCATTCCCTATCAAGAGTATGTCATCGACATACAATATCAAGAAAACGATTTTACTCCCACTCGACTTGACATATAAGCATGGTTCCTCAACCGATCGAGTGAAACCATTCTCTTTTATGACTTGGTCGAAACGATGATTCCAACTCCGAGAAGCTTGCTTAAGTCCATAAATGGAACGCTTAAGCTTGCACACTTTCTTAGGATTTTTATGGTCAATGAAACCTTCGGGTTGTACCATGTACAACTCCTCCTCCAAATAACCGTTTAAGAAGGCGGTTTTCACGTCCATCTGCCAAATTTCATAGTCATGAAAAGCGGCAATCGCTAAGATTATCCGAATGGAACGCACATGACTACGGGTGCAAAAATTTCATCATAATGCAATCCTTGCACTTGAGTGAAACCTTTTGCCACTAGTCGTGCCTTATAGGTGTCTGGTTGTCCCTCTACGGAATGCTTTATCTTGTAAAGCCATTTGCACTGAAGAGGCCGAACCTTATCAGGCAAATCAACTAGATCCCATACGTCATTCTCATACATAGAGTCCATCTCGGATTGCATGGCCTCAAGTCATAGCTTTGAGTCGGAACAGGTCATGGCTCCTTTATAGGTAGCGGGTTCGTTACTCTCTAGGAGAAAAACATCATCTCTATCGTTCTCCTCGACCATACCAATGTATCAGTCTGGAGGATTGGAGACTCTACCCGACCTTCTAGGTTCCTCAGGAATATTAACCGCAGCAGAAGATGAAGGAACAACTTCCTCCATCGGTTGCTCGGTTGTTGGTTCTTGAATCTCCGACAGATCGAAGGTTCTATCACTCGTCTTGTTCTCGAGAAATTCTTTCTCTAGAAACTTCGCACTAGCCGCAACAAAAACACGTTGACGAGGCTTTTTAACGGTGTCGCTAATCCCGCTAATTAGCTACAATCAAATAATGATTTATAATTCCTAGACTAACACAAACTATCTCAATTAAGGTAGTAGAATGGTAAGAATAGGGTCGAACCCAAGGGAAAGCGGTAAAACTAAAATAATCCAATCTAGACTCTTGCTAAAAACCGATTAACAAAACTACTTACTCTAATCACAAATTAAGACACTAATTAAATAAAAGCTTAAATTAATTACAAACTATGATATTGACAATGAGAAAACATGTAGATAACATATAGGGAGAAAGTTTTGCATGAGAATTGATTATCAAGTCTAAAATTACCAACAAAAGCTAAATACTCAAAGATTCAAAATATGGAGAAACAACTTAGTGCAATTATCCCAAGTTCCCCACAATTAACAAAGTCAAGACCCTTCCTTTCCTCTCTTCTCTAATTTTCTAATACAAGCTTCTAAGAAAATAGCCAACATAAATTAAACCATCCATGGATGACCCTTTACAACCCAACCAATACTCATTAAAACATAAGCACAATTAAAGATGCAAGCTTTAAGCACAAAACCAAAGAAACATGCTAGAATCATGTAATAAAACACTAAACCATGTTCTAATCACACAATAACCCAAATTCAACTCAAAAGATGGTTAGTTAAACAAACAAGTACTAAGATGGTTAGTCTCAACAACAATTCATTCAACAATGGAAATTAAACATAAGAAAATGGAATTAAATAGAGAAGAAGTGGTTTGAAAGGTCTTACAATGCTAAAGGAGAGAACTTGTTCAAATTACACTAAGCAATTGAAAATTAGCTACCCATAATCCTTGTATTACAACCCATCTTTAAGTTCAAACAAATTACAAAAGCTAAAATTGAAGAACAAACTAGAGAGGATTTCTAAGGAAAAATGTGTTGTTCAATGTTGTATGCTTGGTTTCCTTCTCTCTCTTCAGTTTTCTTCTTATATACCCTTGGTCCGCAAACCTAGGGGCCTTCAAAGGTGGGCTTTCAAAAGACAAGACGGAGAAATGAAGAAATGTCGTGCTGAGACTTGGACGCTGGCAGCGTCCTTCGGGTTTGACTTTCGTTGACTTCCGGGTTTGACTCTCAAAATTGACTCAAATTACTAAATAACAACATTATTACAAAAACTAAAGTTAACATAAAACAACGCTAATGACCCGTAAAAAGTAAAACAAAAGACCCTAATAAATACTACTAGAAACAACACAATTTGGTGTTGTCACACGTTGTTCGGTAGGCGAATAAAAGTAATGACCAAACATTCCTTTTGGATAACCAATAAAGTATGTCTTGACCGATCGCGGGCCGAGCTTATCCTCGTGTCTCCACTTGACATAAGCCTCGCAGCCCCAAACCCGAATAAAGGACAAGTTAGGGACTGTTCCCTTCCACATTTCAAATGGAGTCTTGTCAACAGCTTTAGACGGACTTCGGTTAAGTATAAGAGCAGCTGACAAAAGAGCATAGCCCCACAATGAATCAGGCACTACCGTGTGACTCATCATGGATCGAACCATATCAAGTAATGTTCGATTTCTCCGTTCGGACACACCATTTAATTGAGGTGTTCCAGGTGGAGTTAACTGTAGTACTACACCACAGTTTTTAAGGTGTTGATCAAACTCATTCGAAAGATATTCGCCACCACGATCTGAACGTAGTGCTTTAATCTTTCTACCCAGCTGGTTTTCAACCTTATTCTGGTATTCCTTGAACTTATCAAAGGACTCACTTTTGTGCTTCATTAAGTAGACATATCCATATCTACTCAAATCGTCCGTGAAAGTGATAAAATATCTATAGCCATCTCTAGCGTTGATTGACATAGGTCCACACACATCAGTATGTATGAGTCCTAATAGGTCAGCAGCGCGCATTCCAACACTTTTGAAGGAAATTCGAGTCATTTTGCCTATGAGACATGATTCACACGTGCCAAATGAGCATAGTCAAATTGGGAAATAGTCCCATTGTCAATGAGCTTCTTCACGCGTTTTTCATTTATGTGTCCCATACGGCAATGCCATAGATAGGTTTGATCTTTGTCACCAACCTTTACCTTTTTATTACTCACATGCAATATATCTGTGGTTTGATCTAAAACATAAATCCCATTCATGGAAACTGCTTTACCATAAATCATTTCGTTAAAAGAGAAAATACAGCTATTATCCTTTATTACAAATGAAAAACCGTCTTTATCGAGTACGGAAACAGAAATAATGTTTTTAGATAAACTGGGTACATAGTAACAGTTATTTAAAAATAACTCAAATCCACTCGGGAGTTGGATTACATATGTTCCCACTGAAACGGCAGCTACTCTTGCTCCATTCCCCACTCGCAGGTCCACATCACCCTTTTCGAGAGTTTTGATGTTTCTTAGGCCCTGCAAATGATTACACAGATGAGAACCACAACCAGTATCAAGTACCCAAGTTTCGAAACTTGCATGGTTAATCTCAATCATATGAATAAAAGATGACATACCAACAGGAGTGACGCGGCCTGCTTTTACGTCTTCAGCATACACGGGACAGTTCCGCCTCCAATGCCCAGTCGTGTGGCAATGGTGGCACTCCATGTTTTCTTTGCTCTTTGTCTTGCCTTGTGAGCTACTGCTAGTCTCACCAGGCCCACTCTTGCCCTTTCCTGGCTTCTTGAACTTCGGCTTCCCTACAGCTAGGTCGGCCTGAGCCTTGCCCTTACCCTTACCCTTGTTTGCAATCATGAGAACGTCCTGCTTCAGGCACCTACTCAATTTTAGATCCTTCTCAGTCTGTATGAGAAGTGAGTGTAGCTGATGAGCATTTCTCTTCAAATCATTCATGTAGTAATTTGCCCTGAATTGGGCAAAACCATCATGGAGTGAATGAAGAATGCGGTCAATGACCACGCTCTCTTTGATTTTGCAATCAAGTGCCTCCAGTTTTTCGAGATTCTCGATCATGTCGAGAATGCGTGGGCTAACCGGTTGGCCCTTCTAGAATTTCGCCTCAAAGAAGCGAGTGGTAAGCTCATACATAACGATCTGCGGTGCTTTTGAGAACTCGTTAGTGAGAGTGGTGAAAATCTTGTTTGCACCTTGGGCAATGAATCGTCTTTGCAAATTGGATTACATTGAAAAGATGAGTACGTTCTTTATCGCACCCGCCTCCATTACGAAATCACTATAAGCAAGTGATTCATTGGCTCCTGCATTGGGGCCTGGGTTAGGCGGTAGTGGCGCAGTCAAGTACTTGAGCTTACCGTCAGCTATGGCAGCATTCCGTAATGAAGCCTCCCAGTCCGCAAAGTTGGACCCGTTATTCTTCAGTCGCGTGGACTGATTCATGTTGTCCATGAACATCTTAAGCCAGGATTCGCATGCGAGCGTGGCACTTGGCATAGAGGCATCAGCATGTCCAGCCATTTGTTATAACAGTTTTATCGATATAAATGAATGCTACACTGCGGAAAAGGAGATAAAACATAATAAGCATTTTCATCGTTTTAATTAAGTCTAATGCAAAACCGATTAATGCGAAGACTCTTGCATTTATACAATTGACCACCCTCAAGTATTATATAAATGATCCCAAGACTCAATTTCTGTAAATTGATAAGCCAACTTTTTGGCTAATTCTACTTTTAGAATTCCTGGTCGATAAATTTCTGTGAATTCTATCTTTAGTCCATCATAATCACGAGATATTACTCGGACTATAATGTTGAGGTAAAATAGGTCAACACATACTACTTACCCAACGTAAAAGGGATCATATGGAGAGTAAGGTCCTATATGCCTACCGACGAAGAAGGGATTCATAGCAGTTTTCCGTATAAAGACTAATCTCAATTTTGGGTTTTAGAGGAAGGTCCACCAGCTTTAATTTTATTCATTTAAGTGAACGAATGATCTAGCATCTAGAGAATGAATAATTTAAGATGATAGCTTTTAGAATTTTGAGTGACATCTGGATGTCCATGATAATTAACATACAATCTATATGAGTCAATTTTCATGCAATTAAGTAGTAGTTGGTTTGGTTTAGGCGGAATATGATGCACTAACTACCATGCAAAAGGAAAAACAATAAGAACGGAAAAATGAAAATCAAAGTACAAAGTCCTAGTGTGGCCTATCCTATCAAAATAGAACAAAAATTACACTTTGGAATCCATCCTTATGGACCCTAGAAGCTTGACTTGATGTTCCATCTTGGTCCATGTAGCGGGAGTGAGCTATCAGATCTCCATCTTTGGTCTTCTCAAAAATACAATTTTTAAAAATTACAAAATATAAACTTATTTACATTCTAATTTAAAAATTATAATTAAAGATTACAAAGGGGAGATTCGAGATCTCAAAATACATCAAAGACCATGTTACCATCATTACGATAACACAATCTACTACGGCCACACTAAGCAATACAAATTACAACCTCTTGTAAAAATACCAAAATAATCCATTCATCCATTCATTCATTCATTCAACCAAATAAAATGCATCAACAAAATAAATTAAACATACAAGACATAATTCATTAATTATGATGATTAATTTATCCAAACCACCTTTTAAAATGATCAAAATTATGTGACAATTCCTTAATTGCACACAACAATTTTAATCAACCATAATCCAATTTAATTCATATTATCGGGTATAACATAAATTAAATTCAACATTATTTTAAACCTTTTTAAAATAATAGGGTATCTATCATTGTGAACTTTTTCACAACAATAATCAACATACATTATCTTTATAATGCAATAAACAAAATAAAAATTAAAATATTTTTTTTTTCACTATTCACGGATGAACAGTGTCCGTGAACAGTAGCAGGTACCAAAAAAAAAATTTTTTTTTTATTTTTTTTTTCTCGGTTTTACAAAAAAAAAAACAAAAACAAAAACAAAAACAAACCCTAATTTTTATGAACAGTAGCCGTAGCCACGGTGAACAGTAAAAAAAATAAGATACAAATTAATCCTTTTAATTTGATCATGCTAATAAAACTAGATCGGTACAAACATTCAACATTTAATCATTATTAAACATTGATACAAACTAGATGATTCAAATTAACCTTTTAAAATGAATATCTAAATCATGATTAATCGATTATCAAAATACTCAACTAATCATAATAGTTTTGTATATTCATACCGAAAAATTTAGCACAATGAATGTTCTTTAACATCCAAAACAAATTCCATTTTCATTTCAATTTAATCCTCATTAAATCAAAACATCAACTAATTCATTATATTATTATCTTAACACATTAAAACAACAACATTTATGAATCAAAAATGGAACCCTAAAAAAAACTCACGGATCAAAAAAAAAAAATTCTGCCGAAATAAAAAAAAACAGCAACCCTTTTTTTTTTTTTTAAATTATACCAATCATTTAATGAAAAAGACATATAAAATAATTTCATAGCCTAAGGCTCTGATACCACTTGTGGGAAATATCGGTATACTTCCCTTTAGAAATTTCGGATTATAATGAAATTATAACTATATGAATTTCTAGTCATAAATGAAATTGCATAATATAAACAAGAGATTAAGAAATAACCTTCGGTCCTAGAAAAAGGCCTAAGAACAAATACCAAAGTAGGTATTCTCCTAATCGTTGCACCCAAGATGGTTCAAGAAATGACTTCGTCGTGCTAGAACGAATACCCAAAAATTACTTCTAATTTTGTGTGTATATTGATGATGAATATGAAGATGAATGAGAGAGTCCAAAAATCAGAATTTTTTCCTTCTCTTTTCACCCTTGTGCCGTCACAATTAGAGTCAATTAGGGTTGATTGAAAAAACTTCTTTTTCTCCCTATATGTGCCGTGAGATTAAGAGGAAAGAAGGAAAAAATTAATTTTGTTTCCTTATTTCTCTCAACCTATATTAGGTAGTTATCATCATTTAATATGTACATAATGTAATATGTATTCTAATTATTACTAGTAATGGACCGTCATATAAACCGAGTAATGCCGGACCAATACACTATAATAATATCGTGTAATACATATCCGCCAACTTAAATATAACAGTTTACATTTAGTTTAGATCAACATTATATACATTGATTAAATATAACATTTTATATTCAATTACCAGCTAACATTATTTAATCGTTATTAAATAATCGTTTCATCATCACATTGACTAACCTTTTAGTCAAATACATCGACTAACCTTTTAGTCATTTAATAAGGCATCAATATGATTATTTTCTCAAATAATCACATCTCTCAAACACATCCTTTAGGTGTGACTTTTAGGGACCAGTTGCTCACCGCCATCTGTATGACAATAACGTCAAACTTATCTAGCAAGCCAACCGTTATTGATAAACGTTAATCAACTGATTATTATACAAAGTATACCCTGTGAACTTAGTTGTTATCACACTAACCGTGGAGGACACTAGCTCCAACAATCTCCCACTTGTCCTTACAAGTGTATGTGCGATAACCGATTCTCATATCCTTAAATTTCTCCCACTCAATGTAAAACAATTTGCAAAGTCCGCATTCACAAAGGTCGTATTTTACAAGTGATCATTATCAAGAGTGGTTTTCCCGACTAGAGAGTAACTCAACTGATAAACGAATCATTATTTGAGCATGGCCATGCATTTCAGTTACTACTCCTCGAGTGGCCCTGAGAAATAACAAAACCTGATAAAGGGTTGGATATTTTCCTCAACTCGAATCCTGCAGATGTAAGCACAGTATGAAATGACCCAGTAAAAATCTACTTGGCCTCCTGTTACGGTCGACCGTGAGAAAGAAACCAAAGTCACCCAAAAACTGCCTTAATCTCAAGAGACAGTTGATAGTCAAAAGAATCGACTCTAGGAACACTATGGACGTCCTATCCACGACCTGGAACCGAATGTTGTTAAACATTTAGGACTCCATAACGTCGTCACGAATTACAATGTCCTACGAGGTATCCTTATAACTCGTATTTGTGATCGATCAGTCAACAGTTTGACTTATGGCTCGTTGAACCCACCATCAATCGACTTAACAATATAATAGCCACAGTTATCAGCTCATGTAGGCGATTACGGACCAAAACACATATAATGTTATTCAGTTCACTTTGTGGTGTTCAATGTTGTCCATACAATCCACATGAAAAACAAAATATGAAAACAATACGATGAAGTTATTATTAGTATATGAAAAAGATGTATTTAATTCATACATAACAGCTAATACAACTCAGGAACACGTTTAATTCCCATGGAAGTAACGTGCCCTACATGCTTATCATGTCTTAACGGTTTAGTGAGAGGATATGATATGTTATCATCCGTAGCAATCTTGTCTATCACTATCTCCTTTTGCTCCACGTAATCTCTGATCATGTGAGCCTTCCGAAGTACATGTCTAGATTTGTTGCTAGACTTAGGCTCCTTAGCCTGGAAGATGGCACCTCTGTTATCACAATAGATGGTGATCGGGTCATTCGAACTAGGAACTATGGCAAGTCCTTGTAAGAATTGACGCATCCATATAACTTCCTTTGCAGCCTCTGAAGCGGCATAGTACTCGGACTTAGTCGTAGAATCTGCTATAACACTCTGCTTGGAGCTTTTCCAGCTGACCGCAGCGCCATTAAGAGTAAATACGAATCCAGACTGAGATTTCGAGTCATCCCGATCCGTTTGGAAGCTAGCATCTGCGTAACCGGTTGCGCAAAGCTCAGTCTCTCCTCCATAAGTCAATACCCAATCCTTAGTCCTCCGTAGGTACTTAAGGATATTTTTAACAGCCATCCAGTGTGTTTCACCTGGATTGCCTTGGTACCGACTGGTCATACTCAAAGCATATGCCACGTCTGGACGTGTGCATATCATGGCATACATGATCGATCCTATAGCTGATGCATAAGGAATTCGACTCATGCGCTCGACCTCTTCAGATGTCTTGGGTGCCTGAGCTTTACTCAAATGCATCCCAGACGTCATTGGAAGATACCCCTTCTTGGAGTTGGTCATGCTGAACCTTTCAAGAATCTTATCTATATAAGACTCCTGACTGAGTGATAACATCCGTCGTGATCTATCTTCTGTAGATACGGATTCCCAATATGCGCTGTGCCTCGCCCAGATCTTTCATCTGGAAATGGTTCTTTAACCATACCTTAACCGAAGATAAGAGAGGAATATCATTCCCTATCAAGAGTATGTCATCGACATACAATATCAAGAAAACGATTTTACTCCTACTCGACTTGACATATAAGCATGGTTCCTCAACCGATCGAGTGAAACCATTTGCTTTTATGACTTGGTCGAAACGATGATTCCAACTCCGAGAAGCTTGCTTAAGTCCATAAATAGAACGCTTAAGCTTGCACACTTTCTTAGTATTTTTAGGGTCTATGAAACATTCTGGTTGTACCATGTACAACTCTTCCTCCAAATAACCGTTTAAGAAGGCGGTTTTCACGTCCATCTGCCAAATTTCATAGTCATGAAAAGCGGCAATCGCTAAGATTATCTGAATGGAACGCAGCATGACTACGGGTGCAAAAATTTCATCATAATGCAATCCTTGCACTTGAGTGAAACCTTTTGCCACTAGTCGTGCCTTATAGGTGTATGGTTGTCCCCTTACGAAATGCTTTATCTTGTAAAGCCATTTGCACTGAAGAGGCCGAACCTTATCAGGCAAATCAACCAGATCCCATACGTCATTCTCAGACATAGAGTCCATCTCGGATTGCATGGCCTCAAGCCATATCTTTGAGTCGGAACAGGTCATGGCTCCTTTATAGGTAGCGGGTTCGTTACTCTCTAAGAGCAAAACATCGTCTCTATCGTTCTCCTCGACCATACCAATGTATCTGTCTGGAGGTAGGGAGACTCTACCCGACCTTCTAGGTTCCTCAGGAATATTAACCGCAGCAGAAGATGAAGGAACATCTTCCTCCATCGGTTGTTGGTTCTTGAACCTCCGACAGATCGAATGTTCTATCACTCGTCTTGTTCTCGAGAAATTCTTTCTCTAGAAACTTCGCACTAGCCCCAACAAAAACACGTTGTTCGGTAGGCGAATAAAAGTAATGACCAAACATTCCTTTTGGATAACCAATAAAGTATGTCTTGACCGATCGCAGACCGAGCTTATCCTCGTGTCTCCACTTGAGATAAGCCTCGCAGCCCCAAACCCGAATAAAGGACAAGTTAGGGACTGTTCCCTTCCACATTTCAAAAGGAGTCTTGTCAACAGCTTTAGACGGACTTCGGTTAAGTATAAGAGCAGCTGACAAAAGAGCATAGCCTCACAATGAATCAGGCACTACCGTGTGACTCATCATGGATCGAACCATATCAAGTAATGTTCGATTTCTACGTTCGGTCACACCATTTAATTGAGGTGTTCCAGGTGGAGTTAACTGTAGTACTACACCACAGTTTTTAAGGTGTTGATCAAGCTCATTCGAAAGATATTCGCCACCACGATCTGAACGTAGTGCTTTAATCTTTCTACCCAGCTGGTTTTCAACCTTATTCTGGTATTCCTTGAACTTGTCAAAGGACTCACTTTTGTGCTTCATTAAGTAGACATATCCATATCTACTCAAATCGTCCGTGAAAGTGATAAAATATCTATAGCCATCTCTAGCGTTGATTGACATAGGTCCACACACATCAGTATGTATGAGTCCTAATAGGTCAGCAGCGCGCATTCCAACACCTTTGAAGGAAATTCGAGTCATTTTGCCTATGAGACATGATTCACACGTGCCAAATGATGCATAGTCAAATGGGGAGATAGTCTCATTGTCAATGAGCTTCTTCACGCGTTTTTCATTTATGTGTCCCATACGGCAATGCCATAGATAGGTTTGATCTTTGTCACCAACCTTTTGTGGGAATTGCATCCGTATACAACCCTTTAAATCGACAGGATTATAATGAAATTTAACTTTTATGATTAATAGTCATAAACAAAATTGCATAAGACGAAGGGATTAAGAAATAACCTTTAGTCCTTGCGATAAAGGCCTAAGAACAAATACCAAAATAGGTATTCTCCTAATCAAAACACCCTAGATGGAACAAGATATGCCTTGAGATTGCTAGAACTCTTTTGTGAATTATGTGATGGTGGAGGCTCAACTTGTGATTAGGTTTTTTTTAAGAAGAACTAAAATAGGGAAACCAATTCCTTTATATAGTCCCCTATCACAAGGTATCCTAGTGTAATTAGGAAAGGTATTTTCTTTCCTAAAACCCTCCATATGGCCGAAATTTTAGAGTATTATAATACTTTATTTTCGGTTCATATTTAGCTATTAATATATTGCAATTAATATCCGTATATTATTAATTATAAATATCCGTATATTTACAATTTTACTAATTCAACATATCAGTTTATATTTAATTTAGCTTGCAATATATATGACAATTAAATATAACCTTTTATATTTAATCGCGAATTACTGTTAATTCGGCTAAACAACATTATTTAATCTGTATTAAATAATTTTTTATCATCACATTGACTAACCGTTTAGTCAAAAACACTGACTAACCTTTTAGTCATATTATAAGGCATCAATATAATTATTTTCTCAAATAATCATATCTCTCGAACACATCCAATAGGTGTGACTTTTAGGGACCAGTTGATTACCGCCATCAGTATGACAATAACGTCAAACTTATCTAGCAAGCCAACCGTTATTGATAAACGTTAATCAACTGATTATTATACGAAGTATACCCTGTGAACCTACAGAGATTTATTTATGTTATTGCACTAACTGTGGAGGACACTGGCTCCAACAATCTCCCACTTGTCCGTACAAGTGTATGTGCGATAACCGATTCTCATATCCTATATAAATTTCTCCCACTCAATGTAAACCAATTTGCAAAGTCCGTATTTACAAAGGTCGTAGTTTACAAGTGATCTGTATCAAGAGTGGTTTTCCCGACTAGAGAGTAACTCAACTGATAAACGAATCTGTATTCGAGCATGGCCATGCATTTCAGTTACAACTCCTCGAGTGGCCCTGAGAAATGATATAACCTGATAAAGGTTGGATATTTTCTTCAACTCGAAACTTGCAGAAACAAACGTAGTATGAAATGACCCAGTAAAAATCTACTTAGCCTCCTGTTACGGTCGACCATGAGAAAGAAACCAAAGTCATCCAAAAACTGCCTTAATCTCAAGAGACAGTCGATAGTCAAAAGAATCGACTCTAGGAACACTATGGATGTCCTAGCCACGACCTGGCACAAATGTTCCGTAACATCTAGGATTCCATAACGTCGTCACAAAACTGTCCTGCGAGGTATCAGTATATCCCGCATATGTGATCGATCAGTCAACTGTTTGACTTATGGCTCGTTGAACCCACCATCAATCGACGTCACAATATAATCACCAGAGTTATCAGCTCATGTAGGTGATTACGGACCAAAACATATATAAAGTAATTCAGTTCACTTTGTGGTGTTCAATGTTGTCTGTACAACCCACATGAAAAACAATATATCAAACAAAACGATGATTTTATTAATAGTTTTATGAAAAGATACAGATGTCTAATCCATAAAAACAACTAATACAACTCAGGAACACGTTTGATTCCCATGGAAATAACGTGCCCTACATGCTTATCATATCTTAAAGGTTTAGTGAAAGGATCTGCAACGTTATTATCCGTGGCAATCTTATCTATCACTATCTCCCTTTGCTCCACATAATCTCGTATCATGTGAGTCTTCCTTTGTACATGCCTTGACTTGTTGCTGGACTTGGGCTCCTTAGCCTGGAAGATGGCACCACTATTATCACAATAGATGGTGATCGGATCATTCGAACTAGGAACTACAGTTAGTCCTTGTAAGAACTGACGCATCCATATAGCTTCCTTCGCAGCTTCTGAAGCAGCATAGTACTCGGATTCAGTCGTAGAATCTGCTATAACATTTTGTTTGGAGCTTTTCCAGCTGACCGCAGCGCCATTAAGAGTAAAAACGAATCCAGACTGAGATTTTGAGTCATCTCGATCCGTTTGGAAGCTAGCATCTGCGTAACCGATTGCGCATAGCTCAGTGTCACCTCCATAAGTCAATACCCAATCCTTAGTCCTCCGTAGGTACTTAAGGATATTCTTAACAGCCATCCAGTGTGTTTCACCTGGATTGCCTTGGTACCGACTCGTCATACTCAATGCATATGCCACGTCTGGACGTGTGCATATCATGGCATACATGATCGATCCTATAGCTGATGCATAAGGAACCCGACTCATGCGCTCGACCTCTTCCGATGTCTTAGGTGCCTGAGCTTTACTCAGCTGCATCCCAGAAACCATAGGAAGGTTCCCCTTCTTGGAGTTGGTCATGCTGAATCTCTCAAGAATCTTATCTATATAAGACTCCTGACTGAGGGATAACATCCGTCGTGATCTATCTCTGTAGATACGGATCCCCAAAATTCTTTGTGCTTCACCCAGATCTTTCATCTGGAAATGGTTCTTTAACCAAACTTTTACCGAAGTTAAGAGAGGTATGTCATTCCCAATCAAGAGTATGTCATCTACATACAATATCAGGAAGACTATCTTGCTCCCACTCGACTTGATATATAGACATGGTTCCTCGACCGATCGAGTGAAGCCATTCTCTTTTATCACTTGGTCGAAACGATGATTCCAACTCCGAGATACCTGCTTAAGTCCATAGATGGAACGCTTAAGCTTGCATACTTTCTTATGATTTTTAGGATCAATGAAACCTTCGGTTGTACCATGTACAACTCCTCCTCCAAATAACCGTTTAAGAAGGCGGTTTTCACATCCATCTGCCATATTTCATAATCATGAAAAGCAGCAATCGCTAAGATTATCCGAATGGAACGCAGCATGACTACGGGTGCAAAGATCTCATCATAGTGCAAACCGTGCACTTGAGTGAAACCCTTTGCCACTAGTCGTGCCTTGTATGTATCTGGTTGTCCTTCTACAGAATGCTTTATCTTATAAAGCCATTTGCACTGAAGAGGCCGAGCCTTATCAGGTAAGTCAACCAGATCCCATACGTTATTCTCGTACATAGAGTCCATTTCGGATTGCATGGCTTCAAGCCATAGCTTTGAGTCGGAACAGGTCATGGCACCTTTATAGGTAGCGGGTTCGTTTCTCTCTAGGAGTAAAACGTCATCTCTCTCATTCCCTTCGACCATACCAATGTATCTGTCTGGAGGAATAGAGTCTCTACCCGACCTTCTAGGTTCCAAAGGAATATTAACCGCAGCCGATGATGGAGGAACAGTTTCCTCCATTGGTTGCTCGGTTGTTGGTTCTTGAATCTCCGACAGATCGAAGGTTCTATTACTCGTCCTATTCTCGAGAAACTCTTTCTCTAAGAACGTCGCACTAGCCGCAACAAAAACTCGATGTTCGGTAGGCGAGTAAAAGTAATGACCAAACATCCCTTTTGGATAACCAATAAAGTATGTCTTGACCGATCGTGGGCCGAGCTTATCGTCAGGTCTCCACTTGACATAAGCCTCGCAGCCCCAAACCCGAATAAAGGACAAGTTAGGGACCGTTCCCTTCCATAATTCATATGGAGTCTTGTCTACAGCTTTAGACGGACTTCGGTTCAGTATTAAAGTAGCTGACAAAAGAGCGTATCCCCATAATGAATCAGGTACAACCGTGTGACTCATCATGGATCGAACCATATCTAGTAATGTTCGATTTCTCCGTTCGGACACACCATTCAACTGTGGCGTTCCAGGTGGAGTTAACTGTAGTACTATACCACAGCCTTTAAGGTGTTGATCAAACTCATTCGAAAGATATTCGCCACCACGATCCGAACGTAGTGCTTTAATCTTTCTATCCAGCTGGTTCTCAACCTTATTCTGGAATTCCTTGAACTTTTCAAAGGACTCACTTTTATGCTTCATTAAGTAGACATATCCATATCTACTTAAATCGTCCGTGAAAGTGATAAAATATCTATAGCCATCTCTAGCGTTGATTGACATAGGTCCACACACATCTGTATGTATGAGTCCTAATAGGTCAGCAGCGCGCATTCCAACACCTTTGAAGGAAATTCGAGTCATTTTGCCTATGAGACATGATTCACACGTGCCAAATGATTCATAATCAAATGGAGAGATAGTCCCATTATCAATGAGCTTCTTCACGCGTTTCTCATTTATGTGTCCCATACGACAATGCCATAAATAGGTTTGATCTTTGTCACCAACCTTTGCTTTCTTACTATTCATATGCATAACATCTGTGCTTTGATCTAAAACATAAATTCCGTTTATGGAAACTGCTTTGCCATAAATCATTTCGTTTAACGAGAAAATACAGCTATTATCCCTTATTACAAAACAAAAACCGTCTCTAACAAGTACGGAAACAGAAATAATGTTTTTAGATAAACTGGGTACATAGTAGCAGTTATTCAGCAATAACTCAAATCCACTCGGGAGCTGGATCACATATGTCCCCACTGAAACGGCAGCAACTTTAGCTCCATTCCCCACTCGTAGGTCCACATCACCCTTTGCGAGAGTTTTGATGTTTCTTAGACCCTGCAAATGATTACACAGATGAGAACCACAACCAGTATCTAATACCCAAGTTCCGAAACTTGCATGGTTAATCTCAATCATATGAATAAAAGAAGGAGAAGACATACCAACAGGAGCAACACGGCCTGCTTTGATGTCCTCACGGTACACGGGGCAGTTCCTCCTCCAATGCCCAATCTTGTGGCAATGGTGGCACTCCACGCTACCTTCATCACTCTTTGTCTTGCCTTGTGAGCTACCGCTAGACTCACCAGGCCCACTCTTGATTTGTCCCGGCTTTTTGAACTTCGGCTTTCCTACCGTTAGGTTAGCCTGTGCCTTGCCCTTACCCTTGCCCTTGTTTGCAATCATGAGAACGTCTTGTTTCACGCTCCCACTCAATTTCAGATCACTCTCGGTCTGAACAAGAAGTGAGTGTAGCTGATGAAGACTCTTATTCATGTCATTCATGTAGTAATTGGCCCTAAAAAGGGCATACCCATCATGAAGTGAATGAAGAATGCGATCAATAATAATCTTCTCATCTATTTTGCAACCAAGTGCCTCCAGTTTCTCGACATTCTCAATCATATTGAGAATGTGTGGGCTAACAGCTTGCCCCTTCTGGAGTTTTGCTTCAAAGAAGCGACAGGTATGCTCATAGCTAACGATCCTCGGAGCTTTCGAGAACTCGTTAGAGAGCGTGGTGAAAATCTTATTCGCACCATGGGCAATGAATCGCCTTTGCAAATTTGATTCCATTGAAAAGATGAGTACGTTCTTTATCGCACCCGCCTCCATTACGAAATCTCTATAAGCAAATCGATCATCGGTACTCGCATTTGGGCCTGGGTCGACCGGTAGTGGCTCAGTCAAGTACTTGAGCTTACCGTCAGCAATGGCAGCATTCCGTAATGCCGCCTCCCAGTCCGCAAAGTTGGACCCGTTATTCTTCAGTCGTGTAGACTGATTCATATTGTCCATGAAGATCTTAAGCCAGGTCTCACGTCCGAGCGTGGCACTTGGCATTGGGTCATCAGTATGGCCAGCCATTTGTTATTAGCAGTTATATCTGAATATATTTGACTGTGGAAAAAGAAAATAAATATGATAAGTTTCATCGTTTTAAATTTGAGTCTAATGAAAAACTGTTTAATTAGATGACTCGTGCATTTATACAATTGACCTCCCTCAAGAATTATATAAATGATCCCAAGACTCAATTTCTGTAAATTGATAAGCCAACCTCTTGGCTAATTCTACTTTTAGAATTCCTGGTCGATAAATTTCTGTAAATTCTATCTATAGTCCATCATAATCACGAGATATTACTCGTACTATAATGTTGAGATAAAATAGGTCAACACTCACTACTTACCCAACGTAGAAGGGGTCATATTATGACTTCCGACGAAGAAGGGGTTCATAGTAGCTTTTCCTATAAAGACTAGTCTCAATTTTATTTATAGGGGAAGGTCCCATCATCTTAACTTTAATTCATTTAAGTGAACGAATGTCTAGCAACTCGATAATGATTTAAACTAAGGTGATGGCCCTAAAGACGAGTGACATCCGTATGTCCATGATATAAACATTCAATCTATATGAATCATTTTTCATGCAATCTTAGGTGGTTTGGTTTAGGCGGAATATGATGCAATTTATTCTAGCATGTGAATAAGCAACTGGAAAAAAATAAAAAAAAACGCAAAATAAAGCACCTAGTGTGGCCTAACTACCAAAATGAACAAAATACAAGTTGGAATCCTCCTTGGACCCGAGTCTTGATGTTCCATCTTGGTCCATGTAGCGGGAGTGAGCTATCCGATCTCCGTCTCGAATCTTCTCAAAATACATTTAAAATTACAGATGTAAACCTATTTACATTCTAATTAAAAATAATAATGAAAATTAAAATTACAAAGCGGAGATACGAGATCTCATAATACATCCAAGACTATGTTTCCTTCATTACGAAAACATAATCTACTAAGGCCACACTAGTAAATTACAACCGATTGTACAAAATTGCGTAAAATAAACCATTCAAGCGTCATTCAACATAATAAAAGCATCAACTAAAAATTAATCAAACAATGCAAAATTAAATTGATTAATTATCCAAACCACCATTCTAATCACGTGATAATTCCGTAATTAATCACGAGATATCATTCAAATCCAATGAAAATTCATAATTAATATGAATTACAACGATATTATTTTAAACCGCTTTAAAATAATATGGTATCAATGTGAACCGCTTCACAAAAAAAAAAAAAAAAATTCCCGGTACGGTTACTGTTCACCGTCAGGAAAAACGAAATTTTTTTTTTTTTTTTTTTTAATTTTTTAAATAGCTGTCACGGTTTTTTAGAAAAACCGGAAAAAACACAAAAAAACGAAAAACAGCACTGCAGGCCGAGAAAAAGACGAATTTTTTTTTTTTTTTTTTTTTTTATTATGTACAGCAGCCGAAACAGTGGCAAAAAAAAATTGAACGGATGAAAAATCGATTTTGCTTATATTAACTAGATCGGTACAAACTAGCAATATCTAATCATTATTAAACATTGATACCGAAAATATGAAGCACAAATTGATGTTCATCAACAATCAAACCAAATCCATTCACGTTTTAATTCAATCAGTATTGAATCCTAAACATCTACAAATTCTCATATTATCATCTTAACCTATTAAAATAATAATACAATAATCGAATGGAACAACAACAAAAAATCACACGGCCCAAAAAAAATTTGCACCGAAATTTTTTTTTTTATTAAAATTTATACAATTCAAATTTTTATGAAAATCATATAAAAAATTTCATAGCCCTAAGGCTCTGATACCACTTGTGGGATTTGTATCCGTATACAACCCTTTAAATCGACAGGATTATAATGAAATTTAACTTATATGATTAATAGTCATAAACAAAATTGCATAAGACGAAGGGATTAAGAAATAACCTTTAGTCCTTGCGATAAAGGCCTAAGAACAAATACCAAAATAGGTATTCTCCTAATCAAAACACCCTAGATGGAACAAGATATGCCTTGAGATTGCTAGAACTCTTGAGAAACCGTTTTCTCTCTTTTTGTGAATTATGTGATGGTGGAGGCTCAACTTGTGATTAGGGTTGATCAAAAAAACTAAAATAGGGAAACCAATTCCTTTATATAGTCCCCTATCACAAGGTATCCTAGTGTAATTAGGAAAGGTATTTTCTTTCCTAAAAACCCTCCATATGGCCGAAATTTTAGAGTATTATAATACTTTATTTTCGGTTCATATTTAGCTATTAATATATTGCAATTAATATCCGTATATTATTAATTATAAATATCCGTATATTTACAATTTTACTAATTCAACATATCAGTTTATATTTAATTTAGCTTGCAATATATATGACAATTAAATATAACCTTTTATATTTAATCGCGAATTACTGTTAATTCGGCTAAACAACATTATTTAATCTGTATTAAATAATTTTTATCATCACATTGACTAACCGTTTAGTCAAAAACACTGACTAACCTTTTAGTCATATTATAAGGCATCAATATAATTATTTTCTCAAATAATCATATCTCTCGAACACATCCAATAGGTGTGACTTTTAGGGACCAGTTGATTACCGCCATCAGTATGACAATAACGTCAAACTTATCTAGCAAGCCAACCGTTATTGATAAACGTTAATCAACTGATTATTATACGAAGTATACCCTGTGAACCTACAGAGATTTATTTATGTTATTGCACTAACTGTGGAGGACACTGGCTCCAACACCCTTAGGGAGATATGTTTTGAGCACTTGGGCGATGCACAAGGAGAAGTTTGTGCGATGTTATACAAACGATGTACTACATTTCGGTAACACGTCTACTTCCCGTGTCGAGTCGGCTCATTCTCTACTTAAGTCATGGTTGAAAAGTGCAAATTTGACACTTGATAGTATGTGGTCGAAGATGAATGACATGCTTGATAGTCAACACTCGGAGATTAGAAAGTCACTTGAGGATTCAAGGAGTCGGCCTCGTATAACTAGTCGTTTGTTCTCATTGTTGCTAGGGGTCGTGTCGACGAAGGCAATAGGAATAATGGAGGAGGAGCTTCAGAGAGGGCTTGGTCTTGGTGTTGGGTTAGAGGAGGGATGTGGACATGTGCTTGAGACAACTCATGGCCTACCTTGTGCATGCAAATTGGTTTATTTGAGTAGGAGAGGTAGGAGGGTCCATGTTGATGATGTTCATGTTTTTTGGAAGACCTTGGTATTTGATAGTGTTGATCAAATGCCGAGAACCGATGATGATGAGTTTGATGGGTTAGTAGTGGAAGCTAGAAACAGTGACCCGGTTCGTCGTAGGTTGGTAGCCGAGAAGATGCGTGACGCCCTACATCCGGAGGACGAGGACGTTTTGCCACCTCCTATTAACGAGAACCCGAAAGGCCGTCCAAAAAAATCCACGACTAGGAACAAGTCGTCTTTCGAGCATAGTCAAAGGAAATATGGGACACCTAGCACCGATGGATCTACTGCTCGTACTCACTTATTTGGGGACTTTCCTCCAGGACCACCAAACGCTCCGTTAGAAAGAAACTACACCGTTGGCCTTTTCTCAACTTGGTCTAAACGATACGGGGTACCGGAGGTGCTTTGGGGCCAGTTCGATGGTTGGGTAGATGTCGGTGACGATGGTCACTGTGGTTACCGGGTTATATCACATGCCCAACGGGGGCAAGAGGGCGACTACCTTCAGATGAGGATGTGGTGTGCCCGAGAGATTAGGAGCGACGACGTCTATAAGAACCTGTTCGGTACTCATCCATCCTCTAGGACTGGTTTGACAGGCTTTGAGATTACATTGAGGCGTGCCGAGTTCTATCTTGAGATCCCATGCGGTACGGAGCATTGGATGTGTTCCGACCACTTACTTGTGTTTGCAACCACCTTCAACTGGACTATATGTGTTATCGGTCATTTCCGTCGCGACAATGGTGAGAAAATTTGGGGTGGTAGTTGTGAGACAATTTTACCACTTAGGGCTTTGGTTCCAGGTCAAAAACCCTTTGGTGTTATGTGGATTGTAAACTACCACAGTCATTGGATGCGGTTGCATTCAAGAGGGCCGCAAGATGATGTTGCCATGCCACCACTAGCTCCCGCTTGGCGGACTTATAGACACGAAAGTGTCAGTCATCTCGAAACTTTGTACCAGAGAAATATCGAGAACTGGAACGCTTGCATCGGATCCGCCACGGGAAGAAGTCGGAGACGTAGAAATGAAAGCACCGATGAAGAAGTTGCACGGAAATTGAGTTTTGGTTAAGCACTTTATTAATGTGTTCAAAATGTAATTGTACTTTTGATGAATATTTATGTAATGTTTGTTTTTTTAATTTACGTTAATTTTTGGTTAAATATAGTTGACGTTGACAATACTCGAATAAAGTTGACATTTATTAATAAAGTACTCGAATAAAGCTGACATAAGTTAAAGTCTTAAAATTACATTACATAGAAGAAACGATTAAAATACCCATGTTGCAAACGAAACCATCATCACCACATTTTTTCATTAAACACATGCAGTCGGTTTTAGTAAGACTAATCAGTGGAGTAATCTGTTGATGAATATTCCTTTGGCTTGAATAACTCCTCCTCCAAGTAACCGGTATAAATGTGGTATATAAAAATTGGCTCGGGCGGGCCATGGAATATCTGACCATCACCCTGGTAACCCTCCATAAGCTGATGTAGTGTCATGGATGGAATGATGGTTTCACATCTTTTGAAAAATTCAATCAACTCCGCCTCGATCCTCTTTAGTTCATCCCTTTTCAGAAGGACAGATTCTAAACAACAACATAAAATGGTAACAACTAATTATGTAAGTAAACAAATGAAATTATAAGAAATGATATTATTAAGGTTTGAAAATAAAGTTGACAGAAATTTTACCTTTTGTTATATTCATTTCAGGAATATGAGGGTAATTTGTCTTATAGGGAGTACCCATCATTTGTGGTAGTGATACGAGATTAGGTTCATAACGGTTCATGAAATCCCAAATGATATTATTATTAAACACGATTAGTAAACGGCGAAATATGGAAGGAAACTCATTAACAATTTCATCAATTCTATTTTGTATGAAATTTACCTCTTCAACATTGTTCATAGGCATGATGGTAGATGAGGTTTTAGGGAGATAGTAAATGAGATAGTAAGTTTTGTGAAAAATGATGGTGGAGTGAGCTCCTTAAATAGAGGTCAGGCTGGGAATTTGTTCCGAAAATGATGTGACAACTCAACTGACGACTTTAATAAAGTTCTGATCATGATGTGACAACTCAACTGACGACTTTAATAAAGTTCTGAGCATGATGTGACAACTCGGCATACGCGTCCAATAAGGCGTCCATCTAACCTGCTCCCTGGTAAACCCGTCCAACCTAACACGCCACATCTGAAAATGGTCAATGTCGCCCTTAAACCGAGGAACGTGCCTCCAAGCATCCACCCGTGGCCTGCCCTCCAAATAATCTCCCCCGTGTGGCCGACACTGGGGGAAGTACTCGTAAATCCATGCCTGCAATAAGGGCAGACACCCACTAACACCGCGAGCCTCCCGTCGCGATGCCATGCCTAGCTGCCGGTACAGATATGCCAAACAAGCGGCACCCCAAGCATACTCTCCAACCTGCTCCAGATCATCAAGTAAGGGTAACAACTGAGCTGACACCCTATCACCAGACTTGTCCACAAACAAAGTCTGTCCCAACAACAATATCAAATAAGCACGTAGGGAGTCCTGCTCAGTCCCTTCCTTGATATGAGCCCTCAAAGCTGACACCAACAAGCCACCACCCTTATATAACGGTGGTGCCACCTCTCCGGGAGGTTTGCCAAAAAAACCTGCCACGGCCCTCTTCAACCCCGCCTCCTCCCTCGAAGAACCGGCAACGGAGGTACCTCGAACAAACACCCTCGTACCAGTAGGCCGGATCCCAAGAATCTCCTCCACATCGTGAAGCGTAATAGTGATCTCCCCGAAAGGCATATGAAAAGTGTTGGTATCCGGCTGCCACCTCTCTATGAAAGCGCTAAGAAGGTTCTCATCCAAAGCTGTCGTGCAGCACATCGTCAACCCAGTCAACCCAGTCAGCTGAAACCTCCTAACAACATCAACCGGCACCTCCATGCTCCCTAACCCATCCACATAACTCAGCCTCTCGTAACACTTAATAAAGGACCTAGCCTCCTCGGTCTCAGTCCAACTACTATATGCCACATGCCCCCCAAAACTGCGTAACACCGATATGTTACGGGGCCCACCAGAAACTGGGTCTCTAAGGAGCCAATCACTATCGCTGCGCGGCTTCTTCCGCGGCTCCCTCTGCGAACCATCATCCAACCTAGAATAGCGACCAAAGGAGTCCCGAGCTAACCTCTGAGACAACGGTACCTCCAATCTCGATAAAGGTACGGACCGCTGAACAATATCCTCCTCGCCCTCAGACTCGGTGTCCACCAAACCCTCGTCAACAATATCATCTTCCGCTTCCTCGTAACCATGAACAATCTGAGGAACACTACCTCCTACCTCCTCCGACCTCTCCATGTCAGAAATACCGCTACTAACGGGATTAGATCTACTACACCGAAAAACAATACGACGCTTTGAAGCCGTGACTCTACGGTTCACCGTACGATCTTCGGGAACCATAACGTTCTTTCCTCGATCACCCATCTGCATTTACACAATTAAAACATTCAAATAAGCGTTAATAATATTCCAAAAACATATTAGCATCGAAAAAATTAAATTAATCAACTTAATTAACAAACTAAAAAAAAAAATTTGGGTTAACCATGAACGGACTTTTAATCAAAAAATTCAAACCATGGTAGAATTTAAATTCTGGAAATCCCACCATGGCTAGACAACTAAATCACACGTCCCACCATGGTGGGATGAAAATTCTGGAATTTCCACCATGGTGGGACGTGTGATCTGGTTGTCCAGCCATGGTGGATTTCCAGAAATTTAATCCCACCATGGTAGGACAACCAAACCACACGTCCCACCATGGTGGAACTTGGGGGGAAATTTTTTTTCCCCCATGGTTGGACGTGTGATTTGGTTGTCCAACCATGGGGGAAAATTTTTTTTCCTCCAAATTTCATCATATCGGGATGAAAAACTCGAAAATAAAACCGATTAATTCTATCTTTATACATATTTCTCATACAAATTACTAACAACAAAACAACAAATTACAAACAACAAATTACTAACAACAAATTACTAACAACAAATTACTAACAAATTGATTTTACAACAAATCTAACAAGAACAAAAACAAACATATTATGAAATAATTAAAAACTAAGACAAAACAAATTACAACAACTAATTACAACAACAACCAAATAACTACAAGTTTAATTAATACAAAAACTAACAACAAACAAATTTAAACAAAGTAAACACAAATACAAGAACAATATAAGTAGATCTACAAAAAAAAAAAAAAAAGAGAAGAAATACATACCGGAGCAGGTGGACGGCGGTCGTGCGGCGGGAAGACGGCAAGGGGGGACGGCAGGGGGTGGGACGGCGGCAGTGGTGGCGGTGGGGGTGGTGGGGGTGGTGGGAGAGGATGAGTGTTTTAATTTAGTGGGTTTTGATGAATTTGGGAGAGAATGTGTTTAGAGAGATAAAGGAAAAGGGCAAGTATCGTCTTTTTTATGAAAAACGTCGTCGATGTTTACTAAAACGTCGTCGATGTTTTACAATCCGGATAAAAGTTGACCATTGAGGATATATGCCGTCGGTCAAATAATAACCCGTGTCAAACTGTTGACCATTAACGATATAATTAACCCGAGGAGCTCGCCCATTTAATACATCATCAAAAACAGGTGACCGTTGTAACACATTTATATCATTACACGATCCAGGTACACCAAAAAATGAATGCCATATCCATAAATCCTGCGACGCAACTGCTTCCAGTATCACAGTCGCTTCTCCACTTCGTCCTTGAAATTGGCCTCTCCAAGCCTTAGGAAATTTTTCCACTTCCAATGCATGCAGTCAATACTTCCTAACATGCCTGGGAATCCTCTATATGCTCCAACCTGTAGAAGTCTTTGAAGATCCTGAACATTTGGACGCCTTAGATACTCATCCCCAAATTGATGAATAACAACTTCAAGAAATCTAACTAGAACCTTCCTTGATGTTGATTCTCCAAGCCTCAAGTACTCGTCCACTCTATCAGCAGCCTCTCCATATGCTAAGAGACGAAGTGCTGCTGTGCACTTAATTAATGGTGACAGACTCAACCTACCTGTAGCATCAGGTTTATGTTGAAAGTGCGTATCATAAGCTCCTACACCCTCTACAATACGC
Source organism: Heliosperma pusillum (assembly GCA_022085475.1). Lineage (NCBI taxonomy): Eukaryota > Viridiplantae > Streptophyta > Magnoliopsida > Caryophyllales > Caryophyllaceae > Heliosperma > Heliosperma pusillum. The sequence goes on along the minus strand of JAIUZE010000306.1, from coordinate 30,693 downwards.
ATGAACAAAGGTTTGCGCATTCGAAACCTACGTCTAAACATGTTTGGAGGGTAAACTGGGTTTTTAGAGAAATAATCGTTAAAGAGACGGTCATGGCCTTCCTCTCGGTTTCTCTCAATATATGTTCTTTCTTTATTATTTGACATATAATTTACCAATATAAGCGGTATTACATTATTTGCCATATAATTTACCATATACCTGACTGCTTCGTATGTTGTAGCTCTTTTTTGCATTCGCCTCTCCTGCCTAGCATTTTCTTCGGAAGAGGTTGATGACGAGGAAGATGATGGTGGTGGTGAGCCTGAGGGAGAAAGAGGAAATGAACTCGAGGACCACATTTTTTGGTTAAATATAAGAATTGTTTAGATTTAGTTGAGTGATTTATGTGATAGTGAGGGTGACCGCTTTATTTAAAGAAAATTAATGAGGATAAGATAAGGTTTTATCTTGATAGTGTAAGATTTTCTTTGGACATATGTCGATAATGTAAGATTTTATGTGGATAAGAGATAAGATAAGGTTTTGTGTGGATAAAGAGTTATATTTCTAGATCTTTATTTTATAACATAGATATAATTATTATTATACAAATAAATACATAAAATTTAATATATTACATTACAAGATAGTATCTTACACCATAGAAATACATAACTTTATAATAAAAGTGCATAATATAAACTAAACAACTACGAAATACATTACTTTCTAATAAAAGTGCACAATATAAATTAAAATAGTACGAAATATATTACTTTCTAATAAAAGCGCATAAGAAATTAAACTAGAACGAAATATTAGAATAGTTCTCTTATGAGTTTCGCCTTCATCTCTTCCATTTCCGGAGTTAAAGACGGACAATCCATTAGTTTGCTAAGTATTGACCAATTAAGCTCCTTCTCTTTTACCCTTACTTGCTTTTCTTTGACCCTTACTTTCTATGCATCTATGGCCAGCCTTTTTGCGTCATTATCCTTATCAGCAGTCATATTAAAATTCAAATTCTTAACGATGTTACTGAAATGACTCACCTCTTCAATAACAGTTTTCATCTTTCCCTTACCTTTCTTAGCCGCCTTTCTACCAATTGGACGATTATTAGACGGACATTCATCCTCTATAGAGCAAGCAGGAGAGAATGTTCCATCATTAAGCCTAATTCTCTAACGCTACTGCCGGTTTCAGGTGTAGAGACATTTGTAGGAGTGGTTGGATCTTCTTCTTGAGCTCTCTTCCCCGGATTGCCGGCATATGGAGCAATTAATTCTTGCCATTTTCTATGTTGTTTTAACATGCGCCAAGCATGTTCGTAGTTGAATTTTGTCTTGTGTAACTTATGAGCCATTTGAATGACATCATCTTCTGACATCCCACTTGACTTCTTTCGATAAGCTTCTGCAATGCAACCACCCCATGCCATTACGGCTTTGCATATACGACGCATTCTGCAACTAAGGGAATTAACATTCTTTTGTTTAAGTTTATGTGGGTTGGCAAGACGAGCTTCTTCATAAAACATTTCAACTTTTGCCCAAACTGCTTCTCTCTTTTGGTTAGTGCCAACAATACTATCTTCAGAGACTTTCATAAATGACGAAATCAAGCCTCATCCTCATCATTAGTAAAATGTACACTCCCACCCGATGTTTGCTCATTGTTGTAATCGTCATCTAATTCTTCAATTTGAATATTACTTTGACGAATATTTTGGTAATTTGGAGGTGTTTGAGAAGAAAATGGGAGGTAATTATTTTCTTGTGAAGAAATATTTTGACTCAAAGGTAAATTATTAATATTAATATTTTGTCGATATGGTGGCCGTTGCGGTGGACGATTAGAATAAACTTGTTGAAATGGATTACTATTATATTGCGGAGAGGGATATGGAATTTGAGGGGGATATGGAATTTGAGGGGATATGGAATTTGTGTGTGTGACGAATTTTGTCGGAGATATGAATTTTGTGGAGGCAATGAATTTTGTGGTATAATACTACTATGAGTTTGTTGAAATTCATTCCACAATTCTAATACTCTAGGATCGGGAACTTCATTAGGTGGTATTATTGAATTATTTGGCTCCATAAAATAGATAAATATGAGAGAATAATAATAAGTATGTGAAATTAGAAAATATAGTAAGATAAGTTAAGAGGAATAGATGAGAAATTGTAAAAATTTAACAACTATTTATAGCAATATGACAATATAAAAAAAATTGATCAGACTAAAAATAATAGCCGTTTGCAAATTTTAAGCCGTTTGCAAATTTTTAGCCGTTGTTGAAATTAGCCGTTGAGATAGCTTCATTTGGGAAATTAATTGAAAGTAGCACATTGGGAATTGTTGTCATATCATTAAAATAACATAATAATTCAGACTGGGCCCACAACTTGGCCATCAATTTTGTCTCCGGTGTAGAGATGGTCATCACCATCAATTTGGCAAGTGATGATGGATATTTTGTAAAGTGACCATCACTTTTTACTTTTTGACATTAATTATACCAAAGTGATGGGCGATGCAAATAGTCTTAGTGACGTTTAGCCTTAGCCATCTTTCATAGATGGACTATTTTTCCGACCATAAATAATTAAATATATGGTACGCGTGATTAATAGGGAGTCCCAATAACTATTTCAATACTTACTCAATTCAACTCCACTCTACCAAATTATTTTTTCACGTTTGCCGAGACGTATTTTACGCGGTAAATATCGTTAGCTACGTGTTTGCAAAAATTATAAAAGTTGGATATTAATAATTTACTCGTAAAGACGAATCAAACAAGATCACACATGAATATATTTTCACTTATATATTGAGAGAAAATTGCAATTAGATGCCGACTCATGAATAGTGTGCAAAAATGAAAGTGGTAAAGTGGAGTTGAAGGGAGGAAGTATATGGCTAGCTGGCTATGAAATTCGTCACTAGACTAGTTAGGTAGCAATATAAACTTGATAGTATTACTTCTTCAGGCGACCAGAAGATTAAGTTCCAGTCCATCAAGAGCGGCGGTGCTTGGCCATCCTACATGGATGGACAACTTTTGCGAGGAAATGTCATCGACGTCTTTTTAAAAAAAAATACACACACTACCCTTTCATCTACTTTATTTCTCTATCTTTTCCTCTATACTATCTCTCATCTTTTACACTATCTCATAAAATCTCCCAAATAACAATGTTAATTAACCAAAAAAATTAGAAAGACGGTTTCAAGTAAAAATTAAACGGTAAAAAATATAAATTAACGAGAATAAAATGTTAAAAAGAATCGAAACATAACGTTGGTACATAACGGTAAAAATAATTTAAAAATTAACGAGAATAATACATTACAAAATATTGCAAATTAACAAATAATAAAGAAAAGATAAAAAGTTACGAGATTTAACCTTTTTAAACGAAAAAAAAAGTTGAACCCCACCGTCAACGTACTAACTGAACATTGGAACCTATACCTAACGTTCTGTTGGAACGCCACCTTTACCAATCAACGTTCCAACTGAACGTTGGTTTCCCATACCCAACGTTCAGTTGGAACGCCACAATGTGTGGAGTATTCACAACGTTACTTCAATTTATTTAAGATGCAACAATAATGAAATTTGCCGCCTCCATGTTTATAATTCTTGCATTCCATTTCAATGACTCAACGAACATTGGTGCTACATACAAGGTAAAGAGTAGAAAATAAGAAACCTCATACACAGTAACAATAACAATATAACAATACTACAAATTACAAAAAAAATGGTGAGGGACGTTAATTAAGTGCCCATGATTTGAACATCAATTGAATGCCACAAAATATGATTTCATTTTAAGACATGGTTTTAGAATTGGGTGCAAGTTTGATATTGTTCTTGTCACGTGACTGTAACTTCTTATATATGTTAAAATGTCACATAGGCAAATCTTTTGCCGGGGTCCAATATTTGCATATACTTCTTAGGTGACGAGATAAGTCCCATATCACAAGATTTCACTTTTTATCATTGATTTATAATACTACTAGTTTTAAAGGTGGTACCCATCTACAATAGGTGGGTAGCGTCAAAAACTAAAACATGTTGTGATGTTTCCAAATACAATTGGACTCTTCACTCGAGCCATCTGTCACGGGTGGACTAATTTTTACCCTCATTTTAATCTATCTCCATGAACCTCATCACATAACTTATACGAGTATAATTATTTTAATTTTATGCCAACAATGAAAACACCTTTTTAATTAAAAATGGAAATATACAATATATATTCCGTGCAAGTCGATTGGCGTTTCAAAGTCCTTTACTTGCCTATTTTAACACATAAACAACAACTGCTTTCATACGACATCGTATGTACAATAATTAAAGTCATGTTTAACAAACAATTTTGGTTTTCAATTCATGCATTTGTCATTTCATAGCTAGAAAACTAATTAATTCTATTTGACTCACTCCCCAATCCTAGGTTTTTCATACTGCAATGGGTAATCCTCTAAATTACAATGATTCAACGAACATTGGTGCTACATACTACATAGTACCTACAGAGTAATACAATACCGGAAATTACAAGATTTTAGTAACGGAAGTTGATTAATTGGCCATGATTTGAAGATCAACTGAATCGCTCAAAATATACGTGTATTTTCATTTTTAACTAAGACATGGTTTTCCGATTGGGTGCTTGTTTGATGGAGTATTGTTAATGGCAAGAAACTTTTATGAAGTCACGTGACTATAACTTCTTAGGTTAAAACGTTACATAGGCACATCATTTGTCAGGGGCCAAATATTGGCATATACTCTGTACATAAGTTTGGTGACGAGATAAGTCTCATATTATAAGATTTACTTTTTTTATCATTTCTTTATAATATTATTAGTTTATCAAAACACTACCCATTTACAATAGGTAGGTAGCAGTAAAACTTAAACCGAAAATCGGTTGAAGTGAAGAGCTCCTCTTACGCTTTGGATTGCGGTTATAGGATTTGACTGGATTAGACTCTTTATTCTAGCCGTCTGTCAACGGTGGACTAGTTTTTTTGCTCCTTTTAGTCGATGGCATTGTGTTTATGAGGGAGTGTTTGATAAATGCAAAACTGTCTTCATTCTTTTTTTCCTCCACAACATATTTTTCCGACTTTTTGAGGAATAAAGCTTTTAAATCAAAACAAGAAAATATCATATTTTCGACTTATACGTAGGCAGAGAGTAGAAATTATTAGCTTAATTAAGACGGTTACGTACTATCAAGCGGTGGTAAAAAAGACAAAACTTTTAATATTTTTCTAGGCAACAAGTGGGGTGATATGCTATATATTTGACCCGTCTTAATTTTAAGTAGGATAATGACTGCCTGGAATGAGAATTTGTGATTACTAACAATATCGTGAGGGACGTTGACTAAGTGTCCATGATTTGAAGATCGATTGATATTTGACTCCCACAAAATATACGTGTATTTTCATTTTTAACAGACATGGTTTTAGGATTAGGTGCATGGTTTTAGGATTAGGTGCGACTATAACTTTATGTTAAAATGTTATGTAGGCACATCTTTTGTCCCGATGGAAAAATATTGACATATACTTCGTACATAAGTTTGGTGATGAGATAAGTCCCATCGGAATTCATATACTTCGTACATAACTTGAGAGAACCACACCCTCCTACTAACTAGTAACTACGCAATCCTTAAACAACTGCTCAGAGGATTCAATCTTCTAATCGTTTAAGCAGAGCTTACATGCAGGGTTAACCTCCATTCTTCTTCTATAGAATTCCTATCCAATAGAGAGGGTGTTGGCCATAATTCTGTAGCCAAGAATTTTTCAATTTTAGGGTCCTGGGAGTTTCTAGCTCAGCGATTTACAGAAATCCCGGCATCCAGGGCTCATCCTTAAGTTATCTTTTTGGCTTTCGTACATGTCCATATATGTTGTAATAGCAATCCTATAATGGACAGTGCTTGGTGTATCAAACCATCGAACCTACCTGTCAATATGTCATCATAAATATATAATTCTACGAGGGAAGCAATTGCAGATTTGCAGGATTATACTAATATATGAACAATGGGAGAGACACAGGTGATTAATTATTATAATATGAATACTAAACCCACATTAGATAATTAGAAGACGTTTAACATGTTTTTAATAATCAAATTATCTTCATCAATTGCATAACTACTATAGTTAGGTAGCAATATAAACTCGATAATAATATAATTTTAGGCCACTTCAGAAGGTGAAGAAGCTCCAGTCCATCAAACAAAGCGGTGCTTGGCCATCCTACATGGATTGACTACTTTTATTGGCCGTCACCAATATAACTCGACTTGAATGTTTATTGCTCAGCCCAGATTATAGGCAATATAAGTGTTGATACCATACTCCCACTTTTATTTAGTTTTTTTTTTTTTCAAAACTCTTCAAATTTAAAGGTTATAAATTGAAAAATTATAAAAATCATATCATTATTCGTAATTTTTATTTATCTACAATTAGAGATCACATTTGATATATTTTGGTGTCTATTTTTATTTTTCTCGCATATTCACATCATATGATTAACATATTCATATGTTACATTGTGTGAATATGTATATTCTATTAAATGAATATTTACGATTGGCTCAATAAATTATGTTTGTTATTCTTACGTATAAGCAATTTGTGAATATGTTTGTCATATTGCGTGAAAAGTATATCAATAGTGTGATAATATGCAAATTTGGGAATATGATTTTTACGTTACATGAATATGTCGTTTATGTGTTGTAAATATGAGGTTTAATTTTGTATACGTGTGAATATGCAATTATATTTTGCGAATGTAAAATTTCTATATTGTGAATATCTAAACACCATACACATAATTGTGTTAATATGTGTATTCTATTACATGGAAATTCATGAGTAACTCAATAAATAAATATATATGTTATTCTTATCAATACGTGCTTTGTGAATATGTTTGTTACATTAGATTGAATATCTATATTACCTTTTTGTAAGCGTGTTAGTTTTACTTTGTGAACATGATTTTCAACTTACGTGAATATGTTAATAGTATAATGTGAGTATCTCGTGAATATGTCAATTATGCGTTGTAAATAGATTGTTATGAATATATCAATTATGTGATGTGAATATAAGGGTAAAATTAAAATAAAGACCAAAATATATCAAATGTGACCTCTAATTATTGAGGAACAAAAATTATAAATGATGGTATGTTTTTTTTTATTTTTACTTTTTATCATTTATAAGTTTTATAGGGTTTTGATATTGATTTCGTCTATTTTGTCAATAACTTACTCATGGAAAGTTATGAGTTAGTTATGGGAGTATATTATACCCTGCTCTTGGGAGTAGGGTATAATTTACTAACCGGCATGGTTGAACCATTTGCAAGGTCTATTCATGGTTTTACAAGCTAAATTAATTGACATGTGTAGAATTAAAGATTAATTTTGATTTTTCTAACGTGTGTCCTAAGGGTAGTATTATTATTTTCTATTATACGGAGTATTATGGAAAGCTCATTTAAAAATCCGAAGTCATCTAGCAATGGTACTTGCTCGACCGCTACTAATCATAATTAACAATTGCTACAGTAATTAACATTTCTCATCATATAACACATATTGCGATTGTAAATATACTAGGATTCATGCCAAGGGTTTCAAAAAAATAAATCTAAGATATATTACAAATACTACTTCAAGCTCAACGATGTCTTCTAAACAAGAATAGTTACAGGATAGTTAACCACCAAGTCACGAACACTTATTATAGAGACTATGCGAACAAATACGAGTAGTGGCAATTCTTCCATGAGTTGATCTAAATGTGGTAAGGTTCAAAAGAAGACTATTACCAACAAATACGAGTATTGTTGACTATCACATGCTTAATTGAAAGTACAATTATAAATTGCAGTAGAAATAAATAAAAGGGAAATCAACCACCGATTTTTAAAAGGATATACCTATCTACAATGAGTATGTGTTACTTATATATACTTCAAATTTGTTTCACCTTTCGTTATCTCACATCCCATTTCAGAAGATTTACTTTTCAATCATTACAATATATTACAGTTAATTATATAATTGTTACCCAACTACAATAGGTGGGTAGCATTTCAAATATTGAAAATTTGAAACCATGAGCGTCTTAGACAAATTAAAGTCTCGCCACCTGTCAAGGATGGTCTAGTTTTTTTATATATAATTTTTAATATTTTGAAAACAAATTGAAATTTATGTTTCATTAAAGTCTCTCGATTTCCCATTTTTATATATGATATTTGATTAGATTAAATGATCCCAAAATTTCTAAAAGCTCACAAAAATGTGTATAACATTTTAGCTTTCATATCAAACAATAAATATATAATACAATTTATTAAAAAAAAAATATATAATATGATTATCTGCAATGCTCCTACAACCGATTTTTAAAAGGATATACCTATCTACAATGAGTGTGTGTTACTTATATATACTTCAAATTTTTTTCACCTTTCGTTATCTAACATCCCATATCAGATGATTTCATTTTTAATCATTACCTTATATTACAGTTAATTATTTAACTGTTACCCAACTACAATAGGTGGGTAGCATTTCAAATCTTCAGAAAATTTGAAACCATGAGCGTCTAAGACAAATTAAGGTCTCGCCACCTGTCAAGGGTGGTCTAGTATTTTTATATATAATTTTTAATATTTTGAAAACAAAATTGAAGACAAAACTGAAATTTATGTCGTTTCATTAAAGTCCCTCGATTTCCCATTTTTATATATGATATTTGATTAGATTAAATGATTCCAAAATTTCTAAAAGCTCACAAAAATGCGTATAACATTTTAGCTTTCATATCAAAAAATTAAAATATAATACAATTTATTAAAAAAAAAAATCACAAATAAGCTTCACTATATTTAATATGATTATCTGCAATGCTCTAACAACTGATTTTGAAAGGGATATACCTATCTACAATGAGTATGTGTTACTTATATATACTTTAAATTTTGTTCACCTTTCGGTATCTCACATCCCATGTCAGAAGATTTACTTTTTAATCATTGCTTTATATTACAAGTAATTATTTAATTGTTACCCACCTACAATAGGTGGGTAGCATTTCAAATCTTGAGAAAATTTGAAACCATGAGCGTCTTAGATAAATTAAAGTCTCGCCACCTGTCAAGGATGGACTAGTTTTTTTATATATTTTTTTTAATATTTTGAAAAAAAATTAAATTTATGTCGTTTCATTAAAGTCCCTCGATTTCCCATTTTTATATATGATATTTGATTAGATTAAATGATTCCAAAATTTCTAAAAGCTCACAAAAATGCGTATAACATTTTAGCTTTTATATCAAAAAATTAAAATATAATACAATTTATTAAAAAAATAAAAAAAATCACAAATAAGCTTCACTATATTTAATATGATTATCTGCAATGCTCCTACAACGGATTTTGAAAGGGATATACCTATCTACAATGAGTATGTGTTACTTATATATACTTCAAATTTTTTTCACCTTTCGGTATCTCACATCCTATATCAGAAGATTTACTTTTTAATCATTGCTTTATACTACAGTTAATTATGTAATGGTTACCCAACTACAATAGGTGGGTAGCATTTCAACTATTGAGAAAATTTGAAATCATGAGCGTCCTAGACAAATTAATGTCTCGCCACCTGTCAAGGGTGGTCTTGTTTTTTTATATATAATTTTTAATATTTTGAAAACAAATTGAAATTTATGTCGTTTTATTAAAGTCCCTTGATTTCTCATTTTTATATATGATATTTGATTAGATTCAATGATTCCAATATTTCTAAAAGCTCACAAAAATGCGTATAACATTTTAGCTTTCATATCAAAAAATTAAAATATAATACAATTTATTAAAAAAAAAAAAATCACAAATAAGCTTCACTATATTTAATATGATTATCTGCAATGCTCCTACAACTGATTTTGAAAGAGATATACCTATCTACAATGAGTATGTGTTACTTATATATACTTTAAATTTTGTTCACCTTTCGGTATCACACATCCCATGTCAGAAGATTTACTTTTTAATCATTTCTTTATATTACAAGTAATTATTTAACTATAACCCATCTACAATAGGTGGGTAGCATTTCAAATCTTGAGAATATTTGAAACCATGAGCGTCTTAGACAAATTAAAGTCTCGCCACCTGTCAAGGGTGGTCTAGTTTTTTTATATATAATTTTTAATATTTTGAATACAAATTGAAATTTATGTCGTTTCATTAAAGTACCTCGATTTTCCATTTTTATATATGATATTTGATTATATTAAATGATTCCAAAATTTCTAAAAGCTCACAAAAATGCGTATAACATTTTAGCTTTTATATGAAAAAAATTAAAATATAATACAATTTATTAAAAATAAAAAAAATCACAAATAAGCTTCACTATAATTAATATGATTATCTGCATTGCTCCTACAACTGATTTTGAAAGGGATATACCTATCTACAATGAGTATGTGTTACTTATATAAACTTTAAATTTTGTTCACCTTTCGGTATCTCACATCTCATGTCAGAAGATTTACTTTTTAATCATTGCTTTATATTACAGTTAATTATTTAACAATTACAATAGGTGGGTAGCATTTCAAATCTAGAGAAAATTTGAAACCATGAGCGTCTTAGACAAATTAAAGTCTCGCCACCTGTCAAGGGTGGTCTAGTTTTTTTATATATAATTTTTAATATTTTGAAAACAAATTGAAATTTATGTTTCATTAAAGTCCCTCAATTTCCCATTTTTATATATGATATTTGATTAGATTAAATGATTCCAAAATTTCTAAAAGCTCACAAAAATGCGTATAACATTTTGGCTTTCATATCAAAAAATTAATATATAATACAATTTATTAAAAAAAAAATTCACAATATGATTATCTGCAATGCTCCTACAACCGATTTTTAAAGGGATATACCTTTCTACAATGAGTGTGTGTTACTTATATATACTTCAATTTTTTTTGTATACTATATATAGAAGAGGAATTAGAATTTTCTCCACGTCTTTCTATCCATTTCTCCCCACACACCTATTTAATAATATATTTCTCTTTACACAATATTAACCTTTATTTCTATGTATAAATTTATAACCGTTCGATGCATGCATAATGCAATCTGAACCGTTAATAGGAACTTACCTCTCCATTTCTTCAAAAGAAATGGAGATGATCTTTTCTGTACAAAAGATGCCAATTGCAAAAAGAAGTGCAAGTAAAGGCCAAGCTCGGTAGCAATTATATGGGTAAAGAATTTCTTCACAGCTGACTCCTAAGGAGTAAGAGAGCCACAACTGATTTTTCATACTAAATATAGAAAGGGAATAATAAAAATGAGATAAATCTTGAAGAAAAAAAGAGTGGAGGGTGTATGTTATTTTAATTTTAAAACACTATAAATTCTTGGAAATACAACTTATGTGATAACACGAAATTAGGTAAATGAATAAAAAAGTATAAAGCATGTATATCCTTGATTAAATAAATAAATCTAATTTGTAACACAAGTTTGGCATATGAGGTGATAAAGACGGTCATTACAATTTAGACAAAACTCAAGCTAATTAAGTCAAGCAGCCAGATGAATTTTGATGTATTGGAAAACAATAGTTTGTGAAATACATTTAAGAAATTCTCTTGGAGAATGATAGTAGAAGGGTTTCAAACATTGTACTGATGAACGGTAGTCAAATAATGGGTTTACATTGTATTCATATAATATTCACCTCAAGCATCAAACTCCAATAAATTCTTCATTAGCGTTGATAAATTTGATGTTCCATCATGCTTTTCCACTACTGATGATATAAATTGATTGAATCATCACGAATTTTGCTAAAAGAATTAAAATCATAATAATTTAGTAATTTAGAAGGCAAAAGTTAAATGTATAAAATAGCAAAGGAAAAGTCGAGTCAAGTTGCCTTTTTTTTTTGAGAAATACAAAGAGCAGACATATAAAGTGAGCGTGATGCACATCGGGTATGCTTTTAGGGTATGATAGTTACTATATGATGTTGCATATACAAATTTTTATTACTTTGTACTCGCCTAGAGGCACATAAAATATTTTTTTTTATTATATGACAATTACAATATTTACATTATTTATAATGCAATTATGAAGATCGTCCCGTGCGGGCACGGATTTAAAGCTAGTAAACAACATATTCATGTAACGTAAAAATCATATTCTCAAATTATTATCACACTATTAATATACTTTTTACGCAATATGACAAACATATTCACAAATTGCTTATACGTATGAATAACAAACATAATTTATTGAGTCAATCGTAAATATTCATTTAATATAATATACATATTCACACAATGTAACATATGAATATGTCAATCATATGATGTGAATATGCGAGAAAAATAAAAATAGACACCAAAATATATAAATTGTGATCTCTAATTGTAGAGAAATAAAAATTACGAATAATGATATGATTTTTATAATTTTTCAATTTATAACCTTTAAATTTGAAGAGTTTTGAAAAAAAACTAAATAAAAGTGGGAGTATGGTATCAACCCTTCTATATTGCCTATAATCAAGGTTGAACAATAAACATTCAGATCGACTGGGAGTTTCCTTCACCTTCTGCTGAGGCTTGAAATTATATTACTATCGAGTTTATATTGCTACCTAAATATAGTAGTTAGGCAATTGATGAAGATAATTTGATTATTAAAAACATGTTAAACGTCTTCTAATTATCTAATGTGGGTTTAGTATTCATATTATAATAATTAATCACCTGTGTTTCTTCCTTTGTTCATATATTACCATAATTGTATCCTGCAAATCTGCAATTGCTTCCCTCGTAGAATTATATACTCCAAACACTGTCCATTATAGGATTGCTATTATAACATATATGGACATGTACGGAAGCCAAAAAGATAACTTAAGGATGAGCCCTAGATGCCGGGATTTCTGTAAATCGCTGAGCTAGAAACTCCCAGGACCCCAAAATTGAAAAATTCTTGTCTACAGAATTATGGCCAACACCCTCTCTATTGGATAGGAATTCTATAGAAGAAGAATGGAGGTTAACCCCGCATGTAAGCTCCGCTTAGATAATTAGAAGATTGAATCCTCTGAGCAGTTGTTTAGGGACTGTGTAGTTACTAGTTAGTAGGAGGGTTTGTTCTCTCAAGTTATGTACGAAGTATATGTCAATATTTTTCCAACTGGACAAAAGATGTGCCTACATAACATCTTAACATAAAGTTATAGTCATGTGACTTTATACAGATTTATAGCTAAAAACAATATCAAACATGCACCTAATCCCAAAACCATATACTCCGTATGTTAAAATAGAAAATACACGTATATTTCGTGGGAGTCAAATATCAATTGATCTTCAAATCATGGACACTTAGTCAATGTCCCTCACGATATTGTTAGTAATCACAAATTCTCATTTCAGGCAGTCATTATCCTGCTTAAACTTAAGACGGGTAAAATATATAGCATATCACCCCCACCTATTACCTAGAAAAATACTAAAAGTTTTGTCTTTATTACCACCACTTGATAGTACTTAACCCGTCTTAAGCTTTAGACGGGTAGTACCCGTCTTAAGCAAGATTTAGTGGTAAATAATTTGTAGTATTGGTGTTACTATGTACGAGGTTTCTTACCTTTCTACTCTGCATGTTGTATGTAGCTAAGCTCATAGGAAGAAATCATGCCCTTGGGTCTATTCAACTCATCAACTCTATCATTCCAGATTCACCATCAAGCATGAGTTATTCCGCTAATAATTTCTACTCTCTGACTACCTATAAGGCTATAAGTCGAAAATATGATATTTTCTTGTTTTGATTTAAAAGCTGTATTCCTCAAAAAGTAAAAAAAAAAAATTTGTGGAGAAAATAAAAATGACGACGGTTTTGCATTTATCAAACACTCCCTCATAAACACAATGCCATCGACTAAAAGGAGGAAAAAAACTAGTCCCTATAACCGCAATCCAAAGCGGTAAGGGTAAGAGGAGCTCTTCCCTTTAACCGAATTTTGGTTTAAATTTTACTGCTACCTACCTATTGTAAATGGGAAAGCATTTTTAAAATAATGCTCAAAAAATAACTACTTGTCGTTTTGGGTTGGGTTTAAAATTATTTATCAAAATGGTGTCCACGTAGGATCAGATTTCGCGAACCAAAAACACGGAGGAAACACGTCATTGGCAATGACGTGTTTCTAGTGAGTAGAAAAATGCAAACTTACAAAAATGGACTAAAAGTAAACACGCCATTGGGAATGGCGGATTTTCTCACAGTGACACGCCATTCCCATTGGCGTGTCTGTGAACAATACAATTTTTATTTTATTTGATTTTTTGAAAAAAAAAAAATTTAAAGACACGCCATTCTCAATGGCGTGTTTGTTCCGTATTTCAGGTTTTGAAAACCCGAGCCTACGTGGACACCATTTTGATAAATAGTTTTGAACCCGACCCAAAACGACAAACACTTATTTTTTCAACATTATTTTAATAATGATTTCTGTAAATGGGTAGTGTTTTGATAAACTAATACGTCGTAGTATTATAAACAAATGATAAAAAAGTAAATCTTATAATATGAGACTTATCTCGTCACCAAACTTATGTACAAAGTATATGCCAATATTTGGCCCCCGACAAATGATGTGCCTATGTAACGTTTTAACATAAGAAGTTATAGTTACGTGACTTCATAAAAGTTTCTTGCCATAAACAATACTCCATCAAACAAGCACCCAATCGGAAAACCATGTCTTAGTTAAAACTGAAAATACACGTATATTTTGAGCGATTCAATTGATCTTCAAATCATGGCCAATTAATCAACTTCCGTTACTAAAATCTTGTAATTTCCGGTATTGTATTACTCTGTAGGTACTATGTAGTATGTAGCACCAATGTTCGTTGAATCATTGTAATTTAGAGGATTACCCATTGCAGTATGAAAAACCTAGGATTGGGGAGTGAGTCAAATAGAATTAATTAGTTTTCTAGCTATGAAATGACAAATGCATGAATTGAAAACCAAAATTGTTTGTTAAACATGACTTTAATTATTGTACATACGATGTCGTATGAAAGCAGTTGTTGTTTATGTGTTAAAATAGGCAAGTAAAGGACTTTGAAACGCCAATCGACTTGCACGGAATATATATTGTATATTTCCATTTTTAATTAAAAAGGTGTTTCCATTGTTGGCATAAAATTAAAATAATTATACTCGTATAAGTTATGTGATGAGGTTCATGGAGATAGATTAAAATGAGGGTAAAAATTAGTCCACCCGTGACAGATGGCTCGAGTGAAGAGTCCAATTGTATTTGGAAACATCACAACATGTTTTAGTTTTTGACGCTACCCACCTATTGTAGATGGGTACTACCTTTAAAACTAGTAGTATTATAAATCAATGATAAAAAGTGAAATCTTGTGATATGGGACTTATCTCGTCACCTAAGAAGTATATGCAAATATTGGACCCCGGCAAAAGATTTGCCTATGTGACATTTTAACATATATAAGAAGTTACAGTCACGTGACAAGAACAATATCAAACTTGCACCCAATTCTAAAACCATGTCTTAAAATGAAATCATATTTTGTGGCATTCAATTGATGTTCAAATCATGGGCACTTAATTAACGTCCCTCACCATTTTTTTTGTAATTTGTAGTATTGTTATATTGTTATTGTTACTGTGTATGAGGTTTCTTATTTTCTACTCTTTACCTTGTATGTAGCACCAATGTTCGTTGAGTCATTGAAATGGAATGCAAGAATTATAAACATGGAGGCGGCAAATTTCATTTTATTCTCGTTATGTACCGTTATGTACCAACGTTATGTTTCGATTCTTTTTAACATTTTATTCTTGTTAATTTATATTTTTTACCGTTGAAGTTTTACCGTTTAACTTTTACTTGAAACTGTCTTTCTAATTTTTTTGGTTAATTAACATTGTTATTTGGGAGATTTTATGAGATAGTGTAAAAGATGAGAGATAGAGTAGAGGAAAAGATAGAGAAATAAAGTAGATGAAACTATGAAAGGGTAGTGTGGGTATTTTTTTTAAAAAAACGTCGATGACTTTTCCTCGCAAAAGTTGTCCATCCATGCATGTAGGATGGCCTAGCACCGCCTCGCTTGATGGACTGGAACTTAATCTTCTGGTCGCCTGAAGAAGTAATACTATCAAGTTTATATTGCTACCTAACTAGTCTAGTGACGAATTTCATAGCCAGCTAGCCATATATTGAAATAGTTATTGACTTATTGGGACTCCCTATAAATCACGCGTCGGGCTAAGGCTAAACGTCACTAAGGCTAATTGAATAGGATGGATGATTTATTGCTACGACCACCTGTCGGGCTGTCGGTAGATGGGTCTCCAATTTCCGGTGCAATACACATATACATGTTGATTAAGAAGGATTAATTGTTAAAATCGTGTTAAATACTTAAATGTCCTTGAATTGTCTGAAATGGGACTTCGATGTCACAAGAACGAGTTTATTTTGGTGGTACCAAGTATAGTTAAAAAGAGACTCGAACACAACCTTGACTAAATATAAGACATAATTGATGAGATAGGTTATGTATATGGGCAGGCTTAATGACTTATGAGATGAAGGAAGTATATATATAGGAGGGGGGATTTCTGTGCAGTGGCTGCCAAGACCGTATTCGAGAAACGTCAGATAGCACTCGTACGAAAAATAAGGTTTTTTGGATGGGTTGAGCCGGGGCAAAATCGCGGCGTTGGTTACATTCACTCAAAAATACGAGTACAAAAGTAGTCCACTCATGAGGATCCTTCGAAGTACGAATATCATAAAGCTACCCAACAATTGTAGTTGCTAAAAAGAATGTAATTGTTAAACTCGTGTTAAGTTATTTATAATTGTCTGATATGGGACTTCGATGTCGTAGGAATGAGTGTATTTTAATAGTACCGAAGGATACACTCTATGATTACAGTACTTTGTTAATTAGCCCATTGGTTTCGCTACCCTTTGTTAGAAAATTACCTATCTTGGCTTTATGCATAATCTGCCAATTTGAAGCTTAATTACCCTAAATTGAAGCATCAGTTACACGTTAATTTGTTGGTGCCACTACCATTTTGACAATCGAAAATTTGAGGGTTAACGAGCCTAACCCTCATTCTCCTATAGTTTATGTAAAACTAAAGAAAATGACAGCTTCCCTGAAGAGCGGCCAACAACTCGTGGAAGACCTGTAACTCGGGTCTCTCATCTTATACTACTTGTAATAATGTTGGGTGAACAATGATACGAGAGCTAATAGGGTTTTGAAAATGAGCTATTGTACGTTGAGAGCAAATAACACAGTGGTGGTGGTATCAAAGAAGTCGGGGTTGTATACATGTCCATTGCCTGACGGAATCAAAATGTATGTGTTGGAGTATATTACGGTATTGGAGTACAATACCGGTATTCATGCCCGTTGGTGAATCAATGTGACCCTTGATGAAGGGTCACACTATTATTAAAATGTCACAGAGGCAAATCTTTTGCCGGGGACCGGGGTCCAATATTTGCATATACTTCTTAGGTGACGAGATAAGTCCCATATCACAAGATTTCACTTTTTATCATTGATTTATAATACTACTAGTTTTAAAGTTGGTACCCACCTACAATAGGTGGGTAGCGTCAAAAATCAAAACTTATTGTGAAGTTTCCAATTCAATTGGACTCTTCACTCTAGCCATCTGTCACAGGTGGACTAGTTTTTACCCTCATTTTAATCTATCGCCATGAACCTCATCACATAACTTATACGAGTATAATTATTTTAATTTTATGCCAACAATGGAAACACCTTTTTAATTAAAAATGGAAATATACAATATATATTCCGTGCAAGTCGATTGGCGTTTCAAAGTCCTTTACTTGCCTATTTTAACACATAAACAACAACTGCTTTCATAAGACATCGTATGTACAATAATTAAAGTCATGTTTAACAAACAATATTGGTTTTCAATTCTTGCATTTGTCATCTTACAATAATATCAAAAGGCTTGTTGAGCCTCAATTGAAGTAACACGTGTCACCTTTCATTTTCTTGCCACATAACATCTATAATTAATAAACAATAATGAGAAATTTATATAATGTTGCACTTTCATTTTCTCTTGCCTTTTCATATACCTTGACACAATAAAAAAAATTAAAATTAAATATCTCAATCGATACCTATTATTACATCTTCATTACCAACTCTTTGTAATTATCGTCTTATAAATAACTATAAGGAAGTTCAAGCCCCATCATCTCTCTCATTTTCACTGCTTTATTTGTTTACTAAATTGTTTTCACTTCATTATTATTACTTTGCAATTAAACACTTTTTTCATATCCCTTTAACCTAACTTATTTTACAATTCCTTATTTACAACACATTTTTTATACTTATCAATACACTCCAAATTCAAATTTTCTTTCTATCCTTGGATGATAACTTGTGTCTCATGCCAACAATTGACAAGTACGTAGTATATTTATAGTTTTTTTTTACGCTATTAGTTTTTTAGTTTTTGTCTTGTGCAGTTTTCATCTCATTATCTAATTTTTGTATTTAATGCTTATTTGTTTTGTTTTGGTATAATAATAAACATGTACAATTGGATTATTTGATTTGCATTTTAGAAGGACAACATAGACTTTCATATCCACGTATAAAAAATGGTAAGTGACAACAACTACACTATTTTTTCTTAGAAAATATTATGTACTATGGTGGGATTGATTCTAATTTCTTTATTTCTTTGATGTAATAATGAATGAGTCTATTTTAGTGTTACTGTCAATAAAAATGGTATAAAAAAAATCTTAAAAATCTATATTTGAGATTGACTATGGTCTATGATTAACCTTCCTAAGGAGTTTTTTCCCTTTTTTTATGTACGATATCGTATACATACAAATAAAATACTAAATTTCTGATTCACGGTCATTGATATAAGCTTATGCACTTCACATCGACGTTGCTTTAAATGTTTAGCACTAATACAAAGTGAATGATTCAAGCTAATTACGAAGGGTACCTACGATTACCACCACAAATGCCACGTACAAAAAAAGTCCCGTGATTTTCGCGGGCAACACAACTAGTTTCATAACTAGAAAACTAATTACTTCTATTTGACTCACTCCCCCATCCTAGGTTTTTCATACTGCAATGGGTAATCCTACAAATTACAATGTTTAAACGAACATTGGTGCTACATACTACATAGTACCTACAGAGTAATACGATACCGCAAATTACAAGATTTTGGTGACGGAAGTTGATTAATTGGCCATGATCTGAAGATCAATTGAATCGCTCAGAATATACGTGTATTTTCATTTTTAACTAAGACATGGTTTTCCGATTGAGTGCTTGTTTGATGGAGTATTGTTAATGGCAAGAAACTTTTATGAAGTCACGTGACTATAACTTCTTAGGTTAAAACGTTACATAGGCACGTCATTTGTCGGGGGCCAAATATTGGCATATACTCTGTACATAAGTTTGGTGACGAGATAAGTCTCATATTATAAGATTTACTTTTTTTATCATTTCTTTATAATATTATTAGTTTATCAAAACACTACCCATTTACAATAGGTAGGTAGCAGTAAAACTTAAACCGAAAATCGGTTGAAGTGAAGAGCTCCTCTTACGCTTTGGATTGCGGTTATAGGATTTGACTGGATTAGACTCTTTATTCTAGCCGTCTGTCAACGGTGGACTAGTTTTTTTCCTCCTTTTAGTCGATGGCATTGTGTTTATGAGGGAGTGTTTGATAAATGCAAAACTGTCTTCATTCTTTTTTCCTCCACAACATATTTTTCCAACTTTTTGAGGAATAAAGCTTTTAAATCAAAACAAGAAAATATCATATTTTCGACTTATACGTAGGCAGAGAGTAGAAATTATTAGCTTAATTAAGACGGTTACGTACTATCAAGCGGTGATAATAAAGACAAAACTTTTAATATTTTTCTAGGCAACAAGTGGGGTGATATGCTATATATTTGACCCGTCTTAAGTTTAAGTAGGATAATGACTGCCTGGAATGAGAATTTGTGATTACTAACAATATCGTGAGGGACGTTGACTAAGTGTCCATGATTTGAAGATCAATTGATATTTGACTCCCACAAAATATACGTGTATTTTCATTTTTAACAGGCATGGTTTTAGGATTAGGTGCGACTATAACTTTATGTTAAAATGTTATGTAGGCACATCTTTTGTCCCGATGGAAAAATATTGACATATACTTCGTACATAAGTTTGGTGATGAGATAAGTCCCATCGAAATTCATATACTTCGTACATAACTTGAGAGAACCACACCCTCCTACTAACTAGTAACTACGCAATCCTTAAACAACTGCTCAGAGGATTCAATCTTCTAATCGTTTAAGCAGAGCTTACATGCAGGGTTAACCTCCATTCTTCTTCTATAGAATTCCTATCCAATAGAGAGGGTGTTGGCCATAATTCTGTAGCCAAGAATTGTTCAATTTTGGGGTCCTGGGAGTTTCTAGCTCAGCGGTTTACAGAAATCCCGGCATCTAGGGCTCATCCTTAAGTTATCTTTTTGGTTTCCGTACATGTCCATATATGTTGTAATAGCAATCCTATAATGGACAGTGCTTGGTGTATCAAACCATCGAACCTACATGTCAATATGTCATCATAAATATATAATTCTACGAGGGAAGCAATTGCAGATTTGCAGGATTATACTAATATATGAACAATGGAAGAGACACAGGTGATTAATTATTATAATATGAATACTAAACCCACATTAGATAATTAGAAGATGTTTAACATGTTTTTAATAAACTCGATAGTAATATAATTCTAGGCCACATCAGAAGGTGAAGAAGCTCCAATCCATCAAGCAAAGCGGTGCTTGGCCATCCTACATGGATTGACTACTTTTATTGGCCGTCACCAATATAACTCGACCTGAATGTTTATTGTTCAGCCCAAATTATAGGCAATATAAGGGTTTTATTTAGTTTTTTTTTTTTTCAAAACTCTTCAAATTTAAAGGTTATAAATTGAAAAATTATAAAAATCATATCATTATTCGTAATTTTTATTTCTCCACAATTAGAGATCACATTTGATATATTTTGGTGTCTATTTTATTTTTCTCGCATATTCACATCATATGATTAACATATTCATATGTTACATTGTGTCAATATGTATATTCTATTAAATGAATATTTACGATTGGCTCAATAAATTATGTTTGTTATTCTTACGTATAAGAAATTTGTGAATATGTTTGTCATATTGCGTGAAAAGTATATCAATAGTGTGATAATATGCAAATTTGGGAATATGATTTTTACGTTACATGAATATGTCGTTTATGTGTTGTAAATATGAGGTTTAATTTTGTATACGTGTGAATATGCAATTATATTTTGCGAATGTAAAATTTCTATACTGTGAATATCTAAACACCATACACATAATTGTGTTAATATGTGTATTCTATTACATGGAAATTCATGAGTAACTCAATAAATAAATATATATGTTATTCTTATCAATACGTGCTTTGTGAATATGTTTGTTACATTAGATTGAATATCTATATTACCTTTTTGTAAGTGTGTTAGTTTTACTTTGTGAACATGATTTTCAACTTACGTGAATATGTTAATAGTATAATGTGAGTATCTCGTGAATATGTCAATTATGCGTTGTAAATAGATTGTTAAAGTAATTAACGTTTCTCATTATATATCATATTGCGATTGTAAATATACTAGGATTCATGCCAAGGGTTTCAAAAAAATACATCTAAGTGATATTACAAATACTACTTCAAGCTCAACGATGTCACCAACACTTATTATAGAGACTATGCGAACAAATACGAGTAGTGGCAATTCTTCCATGAGTTGATCTAAATGTGGTAAGGTTCAAAAGAAGACTATTACCAACAAATACGAGAATTGTTGACTATCACATGCTTAATTATTGAAAGTTCAAAAATAAATTGCAGTATAAATAAATAAAAGGGAAATCAACAACTGATTTTTAAAGGGATATACCTATCTACAATGAGTATGTGTTACTGATATATACTTCAAATTTTTTTCACCTTTCGTTATCTCACATCCCATTTCAGAAGATTTACTTTTCAATCATTACATTATATTACAGTTAATTATATAATTGTTACCCAACTACAATAGGTGGGTTGCATTTCAAATCTTGAAAAAATTTGAAACCATGAGCGTCTTAGACAAATTAAAGTCTCGCCACCTGTCAAGGGTGGTCTAATTTTTTATATATAATTTTTAATATTTTGAAAATAAATTGAAATTTATGTCGTTTCATTAAAGTCCCTCGATTTCCCATTTTTTTATATGATATTTGATTAGATTAAATGATTCCAAAATTTCTAAAAGCTCACAAAAATGCGTATAACATTTTAGCTTTTATATCAAAAAATTAAAATATAATACAATTTATTAAAATAAAAAAATCACAAATAAGCTTCACTATAATTAATATGATTATCTGCAATGCTCCTACAACTGATTTTGAAAGGGATATACCTATCTACAATGAGTATGTGTTACTTATATATACTTTAAATTTTGTTCACCTTTCGGTATCTCACATCCCATGTCAGAAGATTTACTTTTTAATCATTGCTTTATAATACAGTTAATTATATAACTATTTCAAATCTAGAGAAAATTTGAAACCATGAGCGTCTTAGACAAATTAAAGTCTCGCCACCTGTCAAGGGTGGTCTAGTTTTTTTATATATAATTTTTAATATTTTGAAAACAAATTGAAATTTATGTCGTTTCATTAAAGTCCCTCGATTTCCCATTTTTATATATGATATTTGATTAGATTAAATGATTCCAAAATTTCTAAAAGCTCACAAAAATGCGTATAACATTTTAGCTTTCATATGAAAAAATTAAAATATAATACAATTTATTAAAAAAAAAAATCACAAATAAGCTTCACTATATATAATATGATTATCTGCAATGCTCATACAACTGATTTTGAAAGGGATATACCTATCTACAATGAGTATGTGTTACTTATATATACTTTAAATTTTGTTCACCTTTCGGTATCTCACATCCCATGTCAGAAGATTTACTTTTTAATCATTGCTTTATATTACAAGTAATTATTTAACTATTACCCAACTACAATATGTGGGTAGCATTTTAAATCTTGAGAAAATTTGAAACCATGAGCGTCTTAGACAAATTAAAGTCTCGCCACCTGTCAAGGGTGGTCTAGTTTTTGGTGGTCTAGTTTTTTTATATATATTTTTTAATATTTTGAAAACAAATTGAAATTTATGTCGTTTCATTAAAGTCCCTCGATTTTCCATTTTTATATATGATATTTGATTAGATTAAATGATTCAAAAATTTCTAAAAGCTCACAAAAATGCGCATAACATTTTAGCCTTATATCAAAAAATTAAAATATAATACAATTTATTAAAAAATAAGAAATCTCATTGTAGATAGGTATATCCCTTTTTTTCTTATTTTTTAATAAATTGTATTATATTTTAATTTTTTGATATAAGGCTAAAATGTTATGCGCATTTTTGTGAGCTTTTAGAAATTTTTGAATCATTTAATCTAATCAAATATCATATATAAAAATGGAAAATCGAGGGACTTTAATGAAACGACATAAATTTCAATTTGTTTTCAAAATATTAAAAAATATATATAAAAAAACTAGACCACCAAAAACTAGACCACCCTTGACAGGTGGCGAGACTTTAATTTGTCTAAGACGCTCATGGTTTCAAATTTTCTCAAGATTTAAAATGCTACCCACATATTGTAGTTGGGTAATAGTTAAATAATTACTTGTAATATAAAGCAATGATTAAAAAGTAAATCTTCTGACATGGGATGTGAGATACCGAAAGGTGAACAAAATTTAAAGTATATATAAGTAACACATACTCATTGTAGATAGGTATATCCCTTTCAAAATCAGTTGTATGAGCATTGCAGATAATCATATTATATATAGTGAAGCTTATTTGTGATTTTTTTTTTTAATAAATTGTATTATATTTTAATTTTTTTGATAAAGCTAAAATGTTATACGCATTTTTGTGAGCTTTTAGAAATTTTGGAATCATTTAATCTAATCAAATATCATATATAAAAATGGGAAATCGAGGGACTTTAATGAAACGACATAAATTTCAATTTGTTTTCAAAATATTAAAAATTATATATAAAAAAACTAGACCACCCTTGACAGGTGGCGAGACTTTAATTTGTCTAAGACGCTCATGGTTTCAAATTTTCTCTAGATTTGAAAAATTGTAGTTAACAGTTAAATAATTAACTGTAATATAAAGCAATGATTAAAAAGTAAATCTTCTGACATGGGATGTGAGATACCGAAAGGTGAACAAAATTTAAAGTATATATAAGTAACACATACTCATTGTAGATAGGTATATCCCTTTCAAAATCAGTTGTAGGAGCATTGCAGATAATCATATTAATTATAGTGAAGCTTATTTGTGATTTTTTTAATTTTTTAATAAATTGTATTATATTTTAATTTTTTGATATAAAAGCTAAAATGTTATACGCATTTTTGTGAGCTTTTAGAAATTTTGGAATCATTTAATCTAATCAAATATCATATAAAAAAATGGGAAATCGAGGGACTTTAATGAAACGACATAAATTTCAATTTATTTTCAAAATATTAAAAATTATATATAAAAAATTAGACCACCCTTGACAGGTGGCGAGACTTTAATTTGTCTAAGACGCTCATGGTTTCAAATTTTTTCAAGATTTGAAATGCAACCCACCTATTGTAGTTGGGTAACAATTATATAATTAACTGTAATATAATGTAATGATTGAAAAGTAAATCTTCTGAAATGGGATGTGAGATAACGAAAGGTGAAAAAAATTTGAAGTATATATCAGTAACACATACTCATTGTAGATAGGTATATCCCTTTAAAAATCAGTTGTTGATTTCCCTTTTATTTATTTATACTGCAATTTATTTTTGAACTTTCAATAATTAAGCATGTGATAGTCAACAATTCTCGTATTTGTTGGTAATAGTCTTCTTTTGAACCTTACCACATTTAGATCAACTCATGGAAGAATTGCCACTACTCGTATTTGTTCGCATAGTCTCTATAATAAGTGTTGGTGACATCGTTGAGCTTGAAGTAGTATTTGTAATATCACTTAGATGTATTTTTTTGAAACCCTTGGCATGAATCCTAGTATATTTACAATCGCAATATGATATATAATGAGAAACGTTAATTACTTTAACAATCTATTTACAACGCATAATTGACATATTCACGAGATACTCACATTATACTATTAACATATTCACGTAAGTTGAAAATCATGTTCACAAAGTAAAACTAACACACTTACAAAAAGGTAATATAGATATTCAATCTAATGTAACAAACATATTCACAAAGCACGTATTGATAAGAATAACATATATATTTATTTATTGAGTTACTCATGAATTTCCATGTAATAGAATACACATATTAACACAATTATGTGTATGGTGTTTAGATATTCACAGTATAGAAATTTTACATTCGCAAAATATAATTGCATATTCACACGTATACAAAATTAAACCTCATATTTACAACACATAAACGACATATTCATGTAACGTAAAAATCATATTCCCAAATTTGCATATTATCACACTATTGATATACTTTTCACGCAATATGACAAACATATTCACAAATTTCTTATACGTAAGAATAACAAACATAATTTATTGAGCCAATCGTAAATATTCATTTAATAGAATATACATATTGACACAATGTAACATATGAATATGTTAATCATATGATGTGAATATGCGAGAAAAATAAAATAGACACCAAAATATATCAAATGTGATCTCTAATTGTGGAGAAATAAAAATTACGAATAATGATATGATTTTTATAATTTTTCAATTTATAACCTTTAAATTTGAAGAGTTTTGAAAAAAAAAAAAACTAAATAAAACCCTTATATTGCCTATAATTTGGGCTGAACAATAAACATTCAGGTCGAGTTATATTGGTGACGGCCAATAAAAGTAGTCAATCCATGTAGGATGGCCAAGCACCGCTTTGCTTGATGGATTGGAGCTTCTTCACCTTCTGATGTGGCCTAGAATTATATTACTATCGAGTTTATTAAAAACATGTTAAACATCTTCTAATTATCTAATGTGGGTTTAGTATTCATATTATAATAATTAATCACCTGTGTCTCTTCCATTGTTCATATATTAGTATAATCCTGCAAATCTGCAATTGCTTCCCTCGTAGAATTATATATTTATGATGACATATTGACATGTAGGTTCGATGGTTTGATACACCAAGCACTGTCCATTATAGGATTGCTATTACAACATATATGGACATGTACGGAAACCAAAAAGATAACTTAAGGATGAGCCCTAGATGCCGGGATTTCTGTAAACCGCTGAGCTAGAAACTCCCAGGACCCCAAAATTGAACAATTCTTGGCTACAGAATTATGGCCAACACCCTCTCTATTGGATAGGAATTCTATAGAAGAAGAATGGAGGTTAACCCTGCATGTAAGCTCTGCTTAAACGATTAGAAGATTGAATCCTCTGAGCAGTTGTTTAAGGATTGCGTAGTTACTAGTTAGTAGGAGGGTGTGGTTCTCTCAAGTTATGTACGAAGTATATGAATTTCGATGGGACTTATCTCATCACCAAACTTATGTACGAAGTATATGTCAATATTTTTCCATCGGGACAAAAGATGTGCCTACATAACATTTTAACATAAAGTTATAGTCGCACCTAATCCTAAAACCATGCCTGTTAAAAATGAAAATACACGTATATTTTGTGGGAGTCAAATATCAATTGATCTTCAAATCATGGACACTTAGTCAACGTCCCTCACGATATTGTTAGTAATCACAAATTCTCATTCCAGGCAGTCATTATCCTACTTAAACTTAAGACGGGTCAAATATATAGCATATCACCCCACTTGTTGCCTAGAAAAATATTAAAAGTTTTGTCTTTATTATCACCGCTTGATAGTACGTAACCGTCTTAATTAAGCTAATAATTTCTACTCTCTGCCTACGTATAAGTCGAAAATATGATATTTTCTTGTTTTGATTTAAAAGCTTTATTCCTCAAAAAGTTGGAAAAATATGTTGTGGAGGAAAAAAGAATGAAGACAGTTTTGCATTTATCAAACACTCCCTCATAAACACAATGCCATCGACTAAAAGGAGGAAAAAAACTAGTCCACCGTTGACAGACGGCTAGAATAAAGAGTCTAATCCAGTCAAATCCTATAACCGCAATCCAAAGCGTAAGAGGAGCTCTTCACTTCAACCGATTTTCGGTTTAAGTTTTACTGCTACCTACCTATTGTAAATGGGTAGTGTTTTGATAAACTAATAATATTATAAAGAAATGATAAAAAAAGTAAATCTTATAATATGAGACTTATCTCGTCACCAAACTTATGTACAGAGTATATGCCAATATTTGGCCCCCGACAAATGACGTGCCTATGTAACGTTTTAACCTAAGAAGTTATAGTCACGTGACTTCATAAAAGTTTCTTGCCATTAACAATACTCCATCAAACAAGCACTCAATCGGAAAACCATGTCTTAGTTAAAAATGAAAATACACGTATATTCTGAGCGATTCAATTGATCTTCAGATCATGGCCAATTAATCAACTTCCGTCACCAAAATCTTGTAATTTGCGGTATCGTATTACTCTGTAGGTACTATGTAGTATGTAGCACCAATGTTCGTTTAAACATTGTAATTTGTAGGATTACCCATTGCAGTATGAAAAACCTAGGATGGGGGAGTGAGTCAAATAGAAGTAATTAGTTTTCTAGTTATGAAACTAGTTGTGTTGCCCGCGAAAATCACGGGACTTTTTTTGTACGTGGCATTTGTGGTGGTAATCGTAGGTACCCTTCGTAATTAGCTTGAATCATTCACTTTGTATTAGTGCTAAACATTTAAAGCAACGTCGATGTGAAGTGCATAAGCTTATATCAATGACCGTGAATCAGAAATTTAGTATTTTATTTGTATGTATACGATATCGTACATAAAAAAAGGGAAAAAACTCCTTAGGAAGGTTAATCATAGACCATAGTCAATCTCAAATATAGATTTTTAAGATTTTTTTTATACCATTTTTATTGACAGTAACACTAAAATAGACTCATTCATTATTACATCAAAGAAATAAAGAAATTAGAATCAATCCCACCATAGTACATAATATTTTCTAAGAAAAAATAGTGTAGTTGTTGTCACTTACCATTTTTTATACGTGGATATGAAAGTCTATGTTGTCCTTCTAAAATGCAAATCAAATAATCCAATTGTACATGTTTATTATTATACCAAAACAAAACAAATAAGCATTAAATACAAAAATTAGATAATGAGATGAAAACTGCACAAGACAAAAACTAAAAAACTAATAGCGTAAAAAAAAACTATAAATATACTACGTACTTGTCAATTGTTGGCATGAGACACAAGTTATCATCCAAGGATAGAAAGAAAATTTGAATTTGGAGTGTATTGATAAGTATAAAAAATGTGTTGTAAATAAGGAATTGTAAAATAAGTTAGGTTAAAGGGATATGAAAAAAGTGTTTAATTGCAAAGTAATAATAATGAAGTGAAAACAATTTAGTAAACAAATAAAGCAGTGAAAATGAGAGAGATGATGGGGCTTGAACTTCCTTATAGTTATTTATAAGACGATAATTACAAAGAGTTGGTAATGAAGATGTAATAATAGGTATCGATTGAGATATTTAATTTTAATTTTTTTTATTGTGTCAAGGTATATGAAAAGGCAAGAGAAAATGAAAGTGCAACATTATATAAGTTTCTCATTATTGTTTATTAATTATAGATGTTATGTGGCAAGAAAATGAAAGGTGACACGTGTTACTTCAATTGAGGCTCAACAAGCCTTTTGATATTATTGTAAGATGACAAATGCAAGAATTGAAAACCAATATTGTTTGTTAAACATGACTTTAATTATTGTACATACGATGTCTTATGAAAGCAGTTGTTGTTTATGTGTTAAAATAGGCAAGTAAAGGACTTTGAAACGCCAATCGACTTGCACGGAATATATATTGTATATTTCCATTTTTAATTAAAAAGGTGTTTCCATTGTTGGCATAAAATTAAAATAATTATACTCGTATAAGTTATGTGATGAGGTTCATGGCGATAGATTAAAATGAGGGTAAAAACTAGTCCACCTGTGACAGATGGCTAGAGTGAAGAGTCCAATTGAATTGGAAACTTCACAATAAGTTTTGATTTTTGACGCTACCCACCTATTGTAGATGGGTACCAACTTTAAAACTAGTAGTATTATAAATCAATGATAAAAAGTGAAATCTTGTGATATGGGACTTATCTCGTCACCTAAGAAGTATATGCAAATATTGGACCCCGGTCCCCGGCAAAAGATTTGCCTCTGTGACATTTTAATAATAGTGTGACCCTTCATCAAGGGTCACATTGATTCACCAACGGGCATGAATACCGGTATTGTACTCCAATACCGTAATATACTCCAACACATACATTTTGATTCCGTCAGGCAATGGACATGTATACAACCCCGACTTCTTTGATACCACCACCACTGTGTTATTTGCTCTCAACGTACAATAGCTCATTTTCAAAACCCTATTAGCTCTCGTATCATTGTTCACCCAACATTATTACAAGTAGTATAAGATGAGAGACCCGAGTTACAGGTCTTCCACGAGTTGTTGGCCGCTCTTCAGGGAAGCTGTCATTTTCTTTAGTTTTACATAAACTATAGGAGAATGAGGGTTAGGCTCGTTAACCCTCAAATTTTCGATTGTCAAAATGGTAGTGGCACCAACAAATTAACGTGTAACTGATGCTTCAATTTAGGGTAATTAAGCTTCAAATTGGCAGATTATGCATAAAGCCAAGATAGGTAATTTTCTAACAAAGGGTAGCGAAACCAATGGGCTAATTAACAAAGTATATATTAGTCAAGCTTGTGTTCAAGTCTCTTTTTAACTGTACTGTAATCATAGAGTGTATACTTCGGTACTATTAAAATACACTCATTCCTACGACATCGAAGTCCCATATCAGACAATTATAAGTAACTTAACACGACTTTAACAATTACATTCTTTTTACCAGCTACAATTGTTGGGTCGCTTTATCTAATGGATATTTGTACTTCGAAGGATCCTCATGAGTGGACTACTTTTGTACTCGTATTTTTGAGTGAATGTAACCAATGCCGCGATTTTGCTCCCGCTCAACCCATCCATAAAACCTTATTTTTCGTACGAGTGCTATCTGACGTTTCTCGAATACGGTCTTGGCAGCCACTGTACAGAAATCCCCCCTCCTATATATATACTTCCT
>JAIUZE010000305.1:0-27618 GCA_022085475.1 Heliosperma pusillum | reverse complement strand
ATATATATATATATATGTATATATATATATATATATATAGAGAGTGAGCATCCGGTGAGTCTAGCTTCTTAGGTGAGTACGGTCCTATCAATTAGGAACATTGGATCAACAAGATCCAACAGTCCTCGTTAATCCACGTCACCCCAAGCTTCTGTCAAAATTATAAAAACTTGACGCTGCCTATTTCACTTTTCATTAATGAGTTAACACTTCTCTCTCTACAAATCTCTCTCATCAAAGTACACTGTAAACCTTCAAGTCTTTCCCCAAATCTCAAAATCAGCCGATATTTTCACTAAATTTAAGCGAAGATCTTCAAGAAAGCTAATCAATATTCCATTGCATCCATTTCTCAAATAATACAGAGGTATAAATCGTTCTACTTTTTGATATTTTTTATTTTTTTATGATTGATGTTATCACTGTTCTTGTTGCTTTTTTTATTGTTGATGTTGTTGTTTATGTTAATTAATATGAAGAAACTATTACTTAATTTATTTTTAATTTTAATTTCGTTAATTTTTGTAGTGATTGTTGTTATCGTCTGTTGTTATTGTTGTTCATCTTGATTGATATGGAAAAAAATTAATAATTAATTTCAGCTTAATTTAGGTTTTGTTTTTGACAAAAAGTTAGGTTATTATTTTGCTCATACTGTGTGCCTAAAAATTATGTTCAATTTGCATGTTGTTGTTGTTGATCTTGAATGTTTCTAGTTAAGAAGGTTTAACAATGATGTTAATTTATTTAAAATTAAAAGTTTGATTTTCATAATTGCCTAACATATTAGCTGGTTTACATGTTGTTTTTCATCTTGAATGCTATGAATAAATTTTAATGGTCCTTATAAGAAGCCTTATGTAAGACAGTCGATACTGTAACACCGGATTTTGACTATTCAAGATCAACAATCAATGATCAATGGTCCATGGTTGAAACATCAGTACTGTAACACCGGTACCGTATAAATTCTGTCATTCGTTATTGTAACACCAATACTGTACTGTTGTTACTATAACTTCTCTTTTGGTTACTTTGCTGTAAATTTTGTAGTAGATTGAGCATTCAACTGAATTTTGCAAAGTTGTTGGAACATCATCCACTCAATTTTTTGATACTATAAAAATTTCAAATTTTACATCATGAAATATGAAATTTCGTGGTAAAAACTTTGAGTAAATTATATTTCATCACTTTCTTCTCACAGTAACATTGGTACTGCATTGCTGTAACATTATATACTTGATGTTGTAATATCATAGTGTGATGTATCAGTTGATTTTCACCCTAAATTGCAGAATTTTAGTAACATCATAAACTTGTTACAGTGACAATGGTAATTAATGTGTTTTTGTTACTTTTATTTCTCCTTTGTATATAATGTTGTTAGTTTTTAGTGTGAACTGTGGTCATGGAACTGAACTTGCACAATTCTTGTAACATCATCCTTTCAAAAATATTGTAAGACTATAACTTGGTTAAGTTGTTCTTTTTTTGAATGAGTTTTCCTTTGAGCATTTCTTTTACAATATCGATCAATACTCTCTTATTGTTACAGTAACACAGGTACTGTATCGATGTTACATTATTAAATACGTTGCTGAAAATGGGAGATGTAGTAGCTGATTGGAATGAGGAGTAAGCAGGAACTGTTTGTCATAAGGATAATCAGGATAAGGAATGCAAGTTTGTGGAAGAGCTTTCTGCCATTAAAACAGTTTCCGAGTTGAAGGCAAAGGCTCTTGATGTTTAACAATGGTGTTAATATTTAGGATTGTGTAGTCGCGTAAAACAATATTTGTTTGATCATTACTGTAAATTTTGTTGTTACTGAATAGTGAATGTTATTTTAATTAATTTGATTAATGCTTCAAATGATTATTCCAATTATAAAGACATAATTTCTTGTAAAATTTGTTCACTTCAGAATTAAGTTATTACAGTAACAGTCATGTGGTATAGTTGCTGTAATTATGTTGTTGTAACAATGTCTTTGTCGAAAAGTCTAGGTTAGTGCTTACACTACCTTCATATCATTGTTCTGGATTCACAAATGTTCCACAACTTGAGTGTCCTGGTCTATATCCAAGTAATAGAAAAAAGGACTTATTTTTCGTCACGATAAATTAAAAGCCTATTAGCAAAAATGGAAGAGCATCGTACAATTGTACGACTGATGTGGGTTCGAATCCCACATAGGTTGTCTCTATTTTTCGATTAATTGAAAGCAGTTTTCTTGTTGGAATGAAATCTATTTTGAGAGCTTCATATAAACCTCATGTCGCACAACACTGTTATGGTAACACACTTTATTGTAACACAAATACTGTAACATGGTTATAATATTGTGGTAACACACTTATGTCGTTATTGTAACACCATTAAGGGGGTTAACACGAGTTGATCTTTATCGTTAGCACTTAGCTGTTACAAATTTTAGGCCACATCAATCACCCCCACCTCGTTTTCATGCCATATATCATATTTTTGATAACTGGTGAAATATTTTGAAGGATTGAATGGTTGGTGGAGGGGATCCATTTCTTCGCTTGTCAGTTAATTCGTAGATCGTCGTTTTCAATTTAACTATAGCGTCGTGACTACTTTTAACTACAGGTTACATGGGAATTGAACCCACACCTTTGTGCAATGTCGCACATCGCTCTACCATTGAGCTAGTAACCTTTAATAAAACGAAGTAGAATACCAACGCTACTAGAATAATGCACTCTAAGACACAAGAAAAATGTACACTTATATGCATTGCTAACCATTAATACTAGATAAACTAGAACTACTTTAAATGTTTCTGTTGACGACTCATAATCTCAGGACAAGCGTTTGTGTCTCCAAACTTTGTAAAAATAACTGCCTATTCACAACTGAGAAACACAACCATATCATGATTGTAACACGGTTACATTGTTATGGCACACTCTTGTCGTTATTGTAACACAGTTACACTGTTATGGTAACACACTTATATAGTTATTGTAACACGGTTACGTTGTTATGGGTAACACACTTATGTCCTTATTACACCTTAAAATTACTTAATAATACTATTACAGTATTATCATCACACTATTATACTATTACAAGAACACAATTAAACCATTATCATAACTCACAAGTATATTTGATGATAATAAGCATACAAAATTACTCATCTCCAAATAAAATATATTAACCTTATGTGAGCTTGTGGTGAAAGGCCCCAAGTAGTTTGCTGAAATGAAAATGACAAACAACAACAACAAATCCCACGTTACACACATCTACAAACGTTTGTTTCATTGAGTAATGTTACAGTAACCCAATTACTGTACTAGCGTTACTGAATGTTGTTACAGTAATACTAATACTTTAATCTGATGCTTTAATATTACTGCAACTGTACGATAATAAACATCAACACTGTATGACATCAATCAAATAAAAAGAAAATCATCGACCAGAAACCACAAATGTAAAGGAGTAATGAAATTATTTGTGCGCATGTTGTTCTCAGTATCTATGCAAATAATGAACATAAAATCTGAGAACAAAATGCATCGTAATCAAATTGCTGTAATTAAATAAGAATTGATATCAGAGATTGATTAAGTTGTTTAAATTATTGAACTTATTCAATCTTTGATTGATGAAATCATGAATTACTATGTTATAACGCTATTTTTTTTACACAAAGAACACATATAGTAGACGGTAAATAATATAAAGATGATGTTATAACATGAAACATCAATTAAAAGTGAACAAAGAGGAATTAAAATCATGTAACCACCAGATCTAGAAAATTAAATATCAACTAAATCAACCACAAAAGATCTATTATCAATCCTAAATTCCTTTTTCTATTGCAAATCATGACATGAATCAATCACAATTTAACAAAGCACGAAAAATCGAAAAATCGTTAGTTTCACTAGTCATAACTCGATTACTGTACTAGCGGTACAATAATGTTGTTACGGTAACACTAATACGACAATAGTGAGAGAAAACATGAACATTGACAACGACTACTATAGAACTATATTGTTACTGTAATATAAGACTCGTATTACAATAACTCTATTACTATGAATATTGAAAAACAATGTGTTTTTAGTGTAATGGAGAACTAGTGTTACTGCAATAATATGACAATAAACTTCAGCATCGTATGATATGAATGTAATAAAAAAATCGCCTAACTGAAAAAACCTCATATACAAAGCAGTAATAAAATTATCTATATGCATGATGTTCTCAATATCCATACAAGTAATGAACATGAAATCCGAGAAACACAATGGATCGTCAAAATTATTAATTGAACATAATTACACAAATTCGAAATTCAATAACAAAATCGAATTTTTGTAATTAAATGATAATATTGAAATCAACTAGAAGGTGCTTAAATAACCTAGAAAGCAACTGGAAGCATGTGTCCAAATATACGATTTCAGTTGACAGATCTAAAATCGATGATTGATTAAGTTGTTTAAATTATTGAACTGATTCAATCTTGGATTGATAGAATCATGAATTGCTTGAATTGATTAAAACTAATGGAATCATAAATTGATAAATCGACATTCTAAGCTGAGTATTAATTAAAAAATTCTGAATTCTATTTAAAAAAAAAAAGATTTGTTGTAATCGAATAAGAATTTCAAAAGCGAATATAACGAATTAACCTGGATATAGATTGAAGATGAGCGATCGAAGTATGCAAAATTAGAGTTTAATTAAACTGCTCTTGTTGATGAATTGTAAATTGCAAAAATCGTGGATGAATTGCAAAAGGAATAATGTGATTTCTTTGGAAAAATCGCCAGAATTGGGGAAAATTGTAAGGATATAGAGAAGCAGTGTGATTATAGAGAGAGACAAGAGAGAGAAAGGGTTATTTAGTTATGAGAAGTGATCGTTGAAAAGTTAGGCTTTTATATGTCAATCAAGAATTACTCACAGCCGTTCATTAGTGTTAGATTGGATGGTGGAGATTTACGGGACGTACTCACCTAAGATACATGGACTCACCGGATGCAATTTCTATATATATATATATATATATATATATATATATAGGCCGAATCAGGTGAGGCCGTTAATTATGGCGAGGCAGCCTGCCTCACCAAACATCATTGGGCTGATTTTCATTTGTTCATTGGATTGAAAATTTGAGGTCATTCCTTATCTTTTAATTTGGCCCAAATACTCTCTCTAAAATAAAATAGACAAAACCTCAAACACTTTACTTTGTCTCTCTCTTTTTTACACGACTTAATTGAGCTTGCACTTGATTTTGTGAAACTTTCACTTGATTTTGTGAAACTCTAACCTGGTTTTGTGAAACTAAGACGATTTTTTGAATCTAAAAATTGAATTGTTAACTTTGAACATACACTAGCATTTACAAACTTTTATAATAATTGTAGATTTATATTTTTTTATCTATGTGGGATTCGAACCCACACCTTGCACAATAGTACAATGCTCTACCTTCTGAGCTTATAGATAATATAGTGCAAATTGATTTATGCATTTAACAAATAACAAACACATACATTAAAGTATCAATTAAGTGGTAATGTGTGAATCTTAGACTTTGTGTTGTGAACATAGGACCTTATCTTATGTAGTTTCACAAAATAAAGTCTAAGATTCACAAACAATACGGGTAAGATTCACAAAATACATCCTTACTTTCATAAAGACAATGCCTATATTCATAGCAGTTTCACAAAGTAAGATGCTCGACTCACACCACAAAGTCCAAGATTCACAAACCTTAGGCGCAGGATTCACAAAATAAAGGCCTACTTTCACAAAGTCAATACCAAAATTCACAGCAGTTTCACAAAGTAAGGTGCTCGACTCACACCACAAAGTCCAAGAGTCACAAACCTTAGGCGTAAGATTCACAAAATAAAGGCCTACTTTCACAGTCAATTCCTATGCTCACAGCAGTTTCACAAACTAAGGTCTTAGACTCACACCACAAAGTCCAAGATTCACAAACCTTAGGCGTAGGATTCGCAAAATAAAGGCAGAAATTACATCACGACTGAGACAATGTGACGAGTATGAAAAAATCAAGTATAAGAGATATACATAGTAGAACTAGCGGAACGAATCAAACGGATAAGCGGGAAAATGATCGGAAAATATAAAATCAATCAAAATACGTACTAGAAGTTTGAATGATATGAAATCAATCTCTATAAAATCAATCAAATAGAAAATATACAAATTATAGCTTCAAAAATAGTAAAACATCGATAATCAAGTAAAATTTTAGTACAAATTCAATTGTCAGTGAGAAGTTATGGAGAGAAATATATTAACTCCAAAAATAAGTAGATTACCCTTAAAATATATAAACTAATATCATTAACAAAAGTAGATCATGGTATAATGAGCAAAAACCACATAAAATTCTAATTTCAAGTGTAATATGCACAATTACTTATGAAAATAACAAAATTAATTTCGAAAAAAAAAAACAAAAAGAAGACGTTCGATAGTATGCAAGTGCACAGTATAATATCTGAAAATGCACAAACCGCAAGTAGATTGAAGAAATCGTAAGTTCATTCTCACGAATAAGACGAGATAGAAGGAACAAACGATAGAAAAGAACACTGATATTCAAAAATTGAAAAACATAGGACAAATAAATCGAGAAAAATAATAATCGCACATAAAAAACCACAATCTAATGCGATTAGCTGAGAAAATACCTTCAAAATTGATCGGAAATCACAATGATAACAGTGTAGAATTAAGAAATAGACGATGCGCGATAATCTTGTGCGAAAATACTGATGAACAAACGAAATAGCAATAATCGAAAGAAAGTTGTAAATAATAAGGGAAAAAAATACAAACTTGTAGTGGAAAGAGAAAGAAGCTAGGTAATTGAACGTCCCTTTTCTTATTTTCTATGGTGGGGAATTTGGTTTTGATGTGGCGAAATCATGTGCGTCAATTCTAATTATTTTGGATGGTGGGGATGGGTACAGCCGCCTTACCCTAAGAAGGGTGCCTCGCATGATTCAAGGCCGAGAGAAGGATAGATATAAGATAAAGCGATAGAGAGATATATATATATTATATCATAATATAGATCAATATTCTTATATATATATATATATATATATATATATAGGCTGAATCTGGTGAGGCCGTTAATTTTGGCGAGGCGGCCTGCCTCACCAAATTTCTTCAATGGACTGATTTCAGTTGTTCATTGGACTGAAAATATGGGTCATTTATAATATTTTCATGTGGTCCAAATACTGCATCTCTCTAAAATAAAATAAACAAAACCACAAATACTTTACTCTCTCTCTGATTTACACAACTTAATTGAGCTTGGTCTGGATATTCATAGCTTGCACCTGATTTTGTAAATCTATAACCTGATTTTGTGAAACTAAGAATTTATTTTGTGATTATAAGAATTGAATTGTTAACTTTGAACACTAATTGTGGATTTATATTTTTCATCTATGTGGGATTCGAACCCACACATTGCACAATAGTACAATGGTCTACCTTTTAAGCTAATAGAAAATATATTGCAAATTTATATATGCATGAACAAAGAAGAAAGTTATTAAAGCACCAGTAAAGAGTTGATTAAATTTGTAAATATTGAACTTTGTGTTTTGCGTCTAGGACCTCATCTTATGTAGTTTCACAAAGTAAAGTCCAAGATTCACAAACCTTAGGTGTAGGATTCACAAAATAAAAGGCCAACTTTCAGAAAGTCAATACCCATGTTCCCAACAGTTTTACAAAGTAAGGTCCTAGAGTCACACCACAAAGTCCAACATTCACAAGCCTCAAACGTATGACTCACAAAATGAAGGCCTACTTTCATAAAGGCAATTTATATGTTCACATCAGTTTCACGTAGTAAGGCCCTAGACTCACGCTACAAAGCCGAAGATTCACAAACTTTATGGGTGGGATTCACTAAATAAAGACCTACTTTCACAACGTCAATTAATATGTTCAGAGCAGTTTTATAAAGTAAAGTAAGGTCCTAGACTCGCATCACAAAGTAAAGGATTCACAAAGCTTCTGGGTCAAATCAAGTGGGGCAAATAATTTGATGAGGTCGTGAGGCTCCTGGACTCTAGTCTTGTGACATGTCTCAATCTTGTGCATTTTTTTTTATGAACCATGTACCTGGTCTTGTGAACCTTGTGAATCCTGCACTTGATTTTGGGAAAAATTTGGACTTGATCTTGTAAAACTAGGACCTGATTTTGTGAAACTTGGACTTTGTTTTGTGAACCTTAGACCTGATTTCGTGAAACTTTGTTGAACTCATTACTCCGCATTTGTGTCACACTCTAATGTGGCCTTTGCTGAACTCATTCCTCCCTCACTTGTAGGACACGTTATATATGAGTTATAGGGTGAACCATGTGAGGCAAAACGTAAATATAATCACAAATAAACGTGAACTTTGAATTTGATTTTGTGAACTTGGGCCTAACTTTTGTGAAACCTAGACGTGATTTTGTTAACCTAGATCTTGTGAACCTTGGATATGATTTTTGTGAAGCTGACTGTGCTTTTTGTGAACCTTTGACACTTTAAGTAGTAAGGATAGTACGTAGCACCATGTGTATGCAATGATAAGAATGTGAATCAAATTACTGGAGGCGTTATACTGTGCTAGTCTATCATTTGCAACTACATATTACATATCACAGTACAACCTCAATCGTTCTCATGTCTAAATCGAACTTTAGCTTTAATTACGTCATGTAAAATGTAGGATATTAAACTGGCATTAATACCTCACAACTGTTAACATCATCATAATCCTCTTCAACACTCTTAGCATCCTCAGCTTTATTTGTGGAATCATCCTCATCAAATTCATTTTTGACCCATTATCAGCCACCTGTGGCTTTTACAGCATGTGATAGGAGCTGGGGCATCATCTTGTCCTAAGAACAAAGAGACTGTAAGAAAATAACTAACAAGCTTATACCAAACTAGCACAAAGACGATGCTTCTATTGACAAAACACATAAGTAAAGTGTTCAATCTAGAATTTGCTCGCGAAAAAAAACCAGCGGCTGTATAAAGATCAACACACAAAAGTTCATATCAATCTATCATATATCAACATTTTAATAACCGACAAAACATGATGATACCAACAAGTTGGAGGAGTACCCCAAACTATAGGAATGCACTCTTTTATCTAGTTAGTACATGCAAAGAGTATACGGGTTTAACCTGAAATTTGGAATTGGTGTAGCAAAATTACAGCAAAATCGAGTAATCGACCAAGTCATTGTTACATGTAAATGTAAGTGAGATAGCTTATATTACTAAGTAAATGGGAACGCAATCAAACAACAAATAAAACAGTGGATGACATCAACACACCATAAACCATCATTAACAAAACATTGGTCAATGTTTATGGAGGAATTTCAAGGACCATCATAAAAAGATCAACAGAATGTGATAAATTGCACATTAAAAGTTATCAGTCATCTAGCAAACAACTTAATTACTAAAGATATCGATTTGATATTAACAAGCTAAAAAACAATCTTAAAGAGTTATAAGAAAAGGGGGGTGACTGTAACATATAACCATGGCTTCTTCTCTAATGTTCTCTTGTAAAATTATCTAATCAAGAGTTTCTTTTTCGGTTATTTGGGTAAGTGTAGATCATAGAAAAAAATTCTACAATATGAGATAAAGGAGTATTGAAGAACGGAATTAGAAGTGGCTATATTAGACAATAATTCGTTTAGCTATCAACAATCACAAAATATGGTTAAAGTTCTCCCAGTGGCTAACAAGTATATGTCGATTCAATATTCCATTCATTCATCGCATTTCAATAAGTTAAATCGTTTACTCGTAATTATTCCGAAATATTGTGGACAAAGGAATTGAAATGGAATGAATAAAAGCAGCAGAACAATGCGACACATAACTATTGCTCCACAAATGAAGACATACCATACTCTCATACCCGTAAGTCTTTCTTAAGACGGGTACAATCCGTCTAAAGCTTAAGACAGGTTAAATACTACCAAGTGGTGATAATAAATACAAAACTTTTGGAATTTTCTAGGCAACAAGTGGGGTGATTTGATATTTATTTGACCCGCCTTAAGCTTAAGAGGCATAGTAACCATCTAAAATGAGAATTTGTGCTCTTATAATAAGCAAGAAAAATATATAAAACAATCATATTCATTGAACAGTGACGAGGTATACCGAATTCTAATCCGATTAACATAGAAAAACCCAAATTTAAACAAAATCAACATCAAATGATCTTAATCTTTGTATACTTAGTGCATTCAAGCAATTTATGTAGCAGTACAATTCATAAATTCATTCCTAATCAATATAACATAAAAGATTTCTCAATAAATCACAATGCATTCAACATAAAACCTAAAACATAAATAAAATTATCAGAACCTATGAGAACTTTGAAGAAAGAGGAATTACACAAAAGAGTCAATCAAAATAACTGGATTCAAGAGAATAATATGAACATTAAAAGAAATTAGTATACTTTTTGTAGATTACCGGAGAAAATTACCTGAAAATTGTGCGAAATCGGAATTACGATAATGAAGAATGATGTTCAGCTGAGACAAAGTGGAGAGGAGAGAGAAAGTGAAAAGGAAAATGTAATGAAACTTTAATACTCTTATGCGTATAATGTTTTGTATAATGTTTTGAAGTTATTTAACATAGTTAACGTGTCGCAATCTTATGCGTAGATTGTAATTATGTTGAATGGTAGAGATGGGTCTAGCAGCCTCACCATAAGAAGGGTGCCTCACATAATTCAATTCCTATATATATATATATATATATATATATATATATATAGAATCAGGATCTCGTGCGAACTAAGAGTTCGGTGCGAACTTACGAACTAAATAAGAACTGTCAGATTAAAACCAATCTACTGTATATATAAAGACTTGACAACTCTCACCTATAACCCCAAGCCCCAAACAACTCACCTATATTACATCCCTCTCACTCCTAACCCATTAATGGCAGCACCAGAGTTCAGTCACCGTCACCGTCGATTGCAGATGACTCAGATCCCGGTGGTTCCCCAACGTCATGTCCCGATTTTGACGACGATAACTCCGCACGTTATGGTGGTCCGCGACGGTGAGTAGTTGGTGAACCAGATCTATTTTATCCTTCATTTACCAGTTGATGTGGCGTCAGAGCTCCGGTGAGTCGGTAACCATCACCGTCGACCCTATTTTGTGGGTTCGTCGCGGGTGACTGATGGTGTGGTGCTGCAGATTTGCGGTGGGATATTTAGGGGTGACTGATGGACGTCGTCAGGTGAGTAATGGTGGTCCGCGACGGTGAGTAGTGGTGGTAATAGTTGTGGGTGATCAGATGTGGTGGTCTGAGTGGCGATGGTTGTGGGGTGTTGATGGATGAATAGTGGTGGTAAATGTTAGAAATATTTTGTTCAAATGTTTGAAATTCTTTTGTGTCCGCCTCTGCCATATGGTTATTCATATTGTAATTTTTGTATGACTTAAGAAATGGAAGTAAAATTCACTTAGGCAAATGTTCCTAAAATGGTTTTATAATAAATGATTTGATGTTTAACCTGCAATCACTACGAAAGTTCATACTCTCGATTGCTCTTGTCGGTGGTAGTGTTTTATAATAAATTACTCGTTGGAATGTACACTCTAATACCATAATGTGAGATTTGCTCATTGAGCACGATGTAAAACACTTTGAAATATGATTTTTTAATGTACCTGCAGGAAGCTTAAGAAATACTTGTAAGGAAATGACATGCCATATATTATAATTGTAAGTAATATATCCTTCAATAACGTATTCATTATTCGACAACTACATCGACTACACTAAGCTCTGACACCCAAATCGAGTGGGTGTCAGAGAACGATGGTGGTTAGTGTGGGTGTTGTGGTATTAGCGCAACGTTGGAGTGGTGCATCGTCTGAATGGTTTGACGGTGACGACGCTCCGTACTAAAGGCGAGTGACAACTATGAAGCAAAGACATGCCCGCGAGGCAGGGTGTTGGTAAGAGTAAAAGACGTTGGTTGCTGACAACGATTGGTAATTGTCGAGTTGAAAATGGGGTAGTGGGTATGTTGTTAGTGAATGAGTAGGGTCGTACTTTTTATGTTTGTGTTTCATGGGTATTTAGTGTTTGTGTTTCATGTGTATTTAGTATTATGTATTTTTTGGATACATGAAATATGTCACCAGTTACATGGATGAATACTACCGGATACACAAATTTATGTTTGTATTTAGTGTGATGTATTTACAATTTAGATAATTTCTCTGATTCTACTAATTAGATTACAAGTCCATAAATAACTGATGAAAATGTAAAACACTTGTAAATGAGTATTATATGACTCAAGGCCTTTGCTAGTAAGTTGATAAATACATTTATTTATCTTTGATTAAAATACACCTCACAAAAAATATAAAAGTCAAATAAATGAATGGAACGTATATAGTATATTTAGCTTGCTATATTTACTTTTTTAAGTTAGTAGATAAATTTCTTTAATTTGCTAAATGCATTCTTTTAAGTCGCTAGATACACTCCTTTAAATTGCTAGATACATATCTCTAGATAGTTAGATACACTTCTTTAAGTTGCTAGATACATACCTCTAGCTAGCTAGATACACTTCTTTAAGTTGCTAGATACATACATCTAGCTAGCTAGATACACTTCTTTAAGTTGTCAGATACATACCTTTAACTAGTTAGATACACTTCTTTAAGTTGCTAGATACATACCTCTAGCTAGCTAAATACATACCTCTAACTAGTTAGATACGCTTCTTTAAGTTGTTAGATACATACCTCATACCACTAACTAGTTAGATACACTTCTTTAAGTTGCTAGATACATACCTCTAGCTAGCTAGAT
Source organism: Heliosperma pusillum (assembly GCA_022085475.1). Lineage (NCBI taxonomy): Eukaryota > Viridiplantae > Streptophyta > Magnoliopsida > Caryophyllales > Caryophyllaceae > Heliosperma > Heliosperma pusillum. The sequence goes on along the minus strand of JAIUZE010000305.1, from coordinate 14,652 downwards.
ACACTTCTTTAAGTTGTTAGATAATCTCTCTAACTAGGAAGATACGCTCATCTAACTTGCTAGATACATATCTCTATCTAGCTAGATACACTCATTTAAATTGGTAGATACATACCTGTAGCGATCTAAGTGCACTCGTTAAAAGAGTGTATCAAGCAACTAAGTCAGATTATAAGGAAGACATAGGGCTCAAGCTTACAATCATATAAGGTACATTAAAAAAAAAGGCAATGATCATTTGCCTTTGCCCTACAACATTACATTATAAATGGGTCTCGAAATCAGGCCCGCCATCAGGTGTTATATGACCCATATGTTGATCTTTCTGAGCTGATCTAGTCATCTTCCTTATCATTTTCACAAAACACCTCTTCTCTCCAATGTATCAAACATACCACAATACTTAAAATCAATAATTAATTGACCGAAATCATCAAATACCCGAAACTTATAGATTACAAGTGGAACGGTCCAGATGGTCAAATAATTCAAAAAAATTCCAAATAAGTTGCATTTACAGTTAATAGGCTAATGGCTCATTTTAAATAAAAACAAAAAAGGTAGCAAAACAACGTATCAGAAATTGAAGTCAAAACAAATTAAATACGTAGCAATTATGCCCAGATTGGTAAATTTCTTCAATGGATTTCCAGATGAGAAAAAATCACACAAACCCATCATTATCAAAGCAAATTAAATAAAGGAGAAAAGAGAGCATCTAACATCACCAAACAACAAACACACCAATTACCAACTTAAAAAAAAAAAAGCAAACATAAATTACTCAAATAAGAAAAATCAAATGGGAGCTGGTAATAGGAAATCATATAATTGGAGAAAACTAATTGCATCGTCGAAGAAATCATATGATTTAGAGCCGAAAACTACAATTCATGGAAGGTGTGGGAAAATCCATTACTTGGATGCTGGTAATAGGAGCAACAAAAGAAGAGCGGCGGCTTGTTGGATTGGTCTGTGTGGCCAACGAAGCATAGTACCATCTCCGGTGGTTGTCAGGTAAGCGACGACGGACGGTGGTGGTGGTGGTGGTGGATGAGGGAGATGAAAAGTTAGGTGTGTATGGACAATATAAATATATAAACATAAAAGGATAAGGGAAAGGGAAGTCAGAGATTTGGGCTTGGTTTTGCTCGTAAAGTCGTAAGATGTTTTTTTTAAATTAGTTCGTATAGTTCGTATTGAACATTAGTTCGCACCTGAACCCGCCCCTATATATATATATATATATATATATATATATATATATATATATGAGTCCACCTAAATATTTGAGTCCGTTAGTCCAGCAATACAATATCACAGATTACAAAAAACAATATCACTGATTATACTAATCAGTATCACGAAAAAAAAGCACAAAAAGGTTAAAAATATTTTATGTCATACTACCCGTTGTTGACGACGACCACCCACCCACCAATAAAGGAGACATATCCAAGCACCTAGATGACACAAGCAAAACATTATCCTGTGACAACCCTCGCGAATGCGGAAATAAAACATAACAAGCATGTGATTTATATAGCGGAAAATACGATGTTTTTGAAAGTTTTTACATGCAAGATAGAAATACGAGAAATGTCAAATAATTACAAACCAAATACAAAATACTACAAGAGACGAAGTCTCTCAAAGTGTTAACAAAAGACAAAGTTATTAGCATCTAGCTAAACTACGTCTAGAGGTGTTTCATCCAGGGACAACGCCCGCTAGCTCACACCCGAACCCAAAATATCAAGCAAAATGCCATCCAATCAAGCAACCTGTTCATCCATGAAAAAACATGAACGCCACAGTCAGTGGGGAGTAACTCCGGGTTCTCCCAGACATATCACATTAAACGTACATAGAAGGAAATACAAAAGTAGAGCATGCATACATATAGATATACATGTGAGATACGATAAGGATAGATAGGCAATTCAATATATAATGATAAGAGCATATGGAATACAAATCCGAATCCATCATGTTATACAAAGACTCGGGGAAGACACTCTTAGGCAACCGAATACGCTCACTAGGGCTTACATCTCACCGTTAGCTGTATAAGTTTGATAAGATTGAGACTCGACAAACAAACCATGCCAAGTCATGCAATGACCATGAATAAACAATAAAGAACTCGACAAACAAACCATGACTAGTCATGCAATGATCATGAATAAAATCATGTAATCACGCATCTAAACACAACGACACAAGGACGACATCTCTCACGGTAAATGAAACGCACTAGCACCGTGTACATGGCAAGTATGATTAAAAGGCATCGACGAGATAACATTTCCCTGAACACATACACGATCACATTTCGTAAATGATATCAAGTAACCCTTCACCGTTACACTTTTCGCGTCTTTAATCGATTTCTAAACCTTCCTAGTCTCCACCTACATACAATTAGATAATACAAGATGAATATCATTCACCTTGAGAAAGACGGATAATTTAAAAAGCGAGAAAGACGGTAATTTTATTACCAATACGGATAGAGGAAGCTAAGAGGGGAAGAATAAGACGAACTTACGTGAATTTGAGCAAGAAACGAATGAGTTATGACGAATCTAAGCTTGGATCAAAAATGGAGGCAAGGTTTTGGTTTTCTTAAGGAAGAAGAAATGTTGAGTTGTGAGGAATGAATTAGGTTAGGGTTTGAGGGAGTATATGAAGGAGTATGAGTGGAAAAGTCAAGAAAAAGTCAAAGACGGCTCAAGACGGGTTTTTCTTGAAATCTCGCGGAAATTCCAAATACGAACTCGGAAATTCTAAATTCGACTCGGAAAATTAAATTCTAAATTAAAACTAAAATTCGCTGAAAAGTATCCGTAAAATATTTTTACTAGAAAAATAGGGTACATTTGCGGGTGTTACAATCACCACACCTTTTAAAAAGTTTCGTCATCGAAACTTGAGAGTAGAAAACAAAAGTATCAAGGACAAGAATCGGTTTTCAAAATTAATACGAAAACTCTTATAAGGGAAACATCTATGAAACGAGGTTCATCTAGAAAACGTTTTAAGGAGAATTTTCATAAGTGTGAAACTTTACTTACGGATCTCAAGAGTGCCCGTCGCGAACGAGAACTCAAAATATCCAAATCATATTAAAGTCGAAATAGTGAAATCGAAATTCAAAACAAACGTTAGTAAGTGCAGAACTAGTCACCAGACGTCTCCAATAACAAGTCCAAACATCCAACTAAACGCAAAATCCAAATATAAAAGCAAAAGAAATCCATTTTCTCCAAAAAGAGGGTACACAAACCATCTTTAGACTTCTTTGAAACGTTAAATTAGAAATATAATATGGAAATTTGAAGGTTTTATCAAAGATAAAATCAAATAACATGACATTATACGTACATAAAGCGACTCGCACAATTCACACATAATTTAGGGTAACAAAATATATACAAAACACGCAAAACAAAACAAATCAAACTCTTAGGGATAGGAAGATCACGATAAAGTCGGCAGGAAGATCTACAAGAATTCGACATCACTAACTCTACTAATAAACCAAATTTTCAAGAGAATGCAATTTACCCAATTTACACCTCAGCATTTTCAATCATTTGATTTCTACTAAAATCCTTCATAATCTCGAGACCTCAAGTCATCATCATAACCATTCAAACCTAATTAGCATCGACTAGGGTCCATAGATTGAAATCTGCAGGAGAGGTCCTTTAACGTACTATAAAAATCCTTAGATTCATCATACTCTATCTGAAACCACTAACCAAAGAAATATCTGTTGGAGTAGGTGTCCTCCACAATAGTGCGCCACATAATAAATCTTATTATGGAATATAATTGGGATAATTATTGACTATATATATGATTAGTCAGTTGATTAACGTAAATCAATAACGGTTGGCTAACTAGAGTTTGCCGTTATTGTCGTTTGACGGCGGTGATCAACTGATCCCTTTCGGTCACACCTAAAGGATGAAATCCAAATAGTAACTAATTATTTGTATACGATACAGTTAATTAGTACATTACATATATTCGATATGTACGAGAGTTAATTGGTTAGAATTGAGTTAAAACTCAAATTCGATTAAGCTTATTTTTCAATTAATGCGATAAGCTAATAAATTTAATATCTTATTTTAATATGATTAATAAGAAATTTAATTAACTAGTAATTAATCGTTAAATTACTAAATTAGTGGAGGTTTTGAGATAGAGGTAATTAGTTAATTATATTTACAAGGAGTTGTAAAATAAATTAACTAAGCATTGTGGGACCCATTATATATTGATATAATGGTAAAATATTACTTAAAATGTTACGTACATATTATTTATTTAATTGAGTCTTATAATTGTTATATGATCAAATTAACACTTAATTATACAAGATAATTAACCATATGATCAATAAGTATTTGTGAGACAAATATCAAAAATCAAAATGGACCAAACTAGGTACATGATGGCCGGTTATGGTAGTAGTTAAATGGTGATGATTTTGTTCTTGTTTTTACTCTTTAGTTACTTATTGAAAGTGACATAACAAGTATAAAACAATCATCATCTTTTCTACAACACTCCACTCAAATGCATGTGAACAAATCAAACAAAATAAGAGTCCTTTTAAGGACTAGATCATCCGGCCAAAGGTGCTTGATAATGAACATTGGTTGTTCATTTTTCATTACTTGATTTTGTTCAATTTGCTTACTTCTCTCTAAAAACCTTCCTCTCACTAAAAATTCTCAAATACTAATATTTACTAAGTATTACTAGTGTAGTAATATAGTCATAATATTAATAGTATAATATCTATCTTATTATCTAGTTAATAATAAGGGTAGATTATTTGGTGTCATCTTGGTGCAACTTGAAGGAGGTCTTCTAGTTTGGAGATTTCTTGTGTTCATCCATATTTGTAGCTCAAGAACAACAATAAGGAGTTCTTGTTGTGCCCATATTATTTCCATATCAATGTGAGGAAATTTCTTCTTTTATATAAATGTCTTTATATTTGCATGCATGTTAGATAGATCATTAAATACTAAATTAATAAGTAATTTAGTAAATAATTAGAGGAGTCTAATTAAGGTCTATGGACTTTCAATAAACCTCGCATCCAAGACTCGGTCCTCCGTCTAAACCCACACGGATGCGAGTAACCTCAAATTCGGAAAATCCCACACGAAAGAGACGGAAACGGCACAAGCGTCATCTTCCGGCTAAACCCGCACGAAAGATGAGGTCAAGAATAAACAAGAAAGTACGCTACATGTAATAACACCACCTCGCAAAGGATACAACATTTGACAGCTAGGTCGGTCAACGCTATGCGTTCGCCTCCCAACGACGTCGTCATATCCCTACTAACATATGCCTCAACATAAAATGATGTACCCTTATCGCTCCAACATGAGGTCCAATGAGTATAAGGGTACAACAGGAAATATATTATCCATCAACTAAGACTCAAATGACCAGTCAAGGCATAAATGACTTAAACGAGTTATACATCCAAAACCGTCACTAAAAATGTGAATAAGGCATAAGCTAAATGTAACATTGATAAAAAAAAAAAGAGTCAATACATGTTACATAAGCATTAGACCAAGTTTAAGAAGCATAATCAATAATATACATGAAGCCCATCTCATAACAACATGTTTGGAAACCATCTACAATAAGGGTCAACTTTAAACGGCCATAGCTTGAGTTCTAGACATAATAATGCAGTAGTTCCAAGTGGCGATGATAGCTTACCCTCTTACGGTTCCAAATGTACGGCACATGACCAAAACAAGAAAGAAACGCGGGAGATATGACCTTTTACGAAAGTTGGTCAGTCACACGGTAGGCACTCGGTCGAGTAACTTGTTGGAGTAAATGTCCTCAACAATAGTGTGATCACATAATTAAATCTCAATAATAAGAACACAAAGGGATGATGAATATTATAGTCAACTGGTCAACATAAATCGGTAACGATTGGCTCAATTGAGTTTGACGTTACTGTCGTATGACGGTGGTGATTAGTTGATCCCTTGAGGTCACACCTAAAGGACAATACCCTAATCATGTACATTAATTAATTGTATAGTGATACAGATTAATGAATCCCTTAAAGTGAACCAAGTTTAAATTATAAGTGAGAAATATATCTTATTGTAATATGATTAAATAAGATTCATTTTAGTAATTTAATTGTTATATTACTAAGAATGCATTATGTTTATGAAACATTTGAGATAAGTAAAATTGGTTGATCATAATTACAAATTGTTGTAGATTATATTAACCAAATAAGAGATGACCCATTTTATTTACATGTAATTATAAAATGTGACTTAAAATGTTAAGTCTAATTTATTTGTTATGAAATTGCATTTAAATTAGTTAAATGTACATTGAGAAGCAAGGATTACATGTTACATGTCACATGTCACATATGTGACAAATGACAAAATACAAAAATAAAATGGACACCCATGTTATATGGGTGCACCGGTTTTAGAGGGGTTAGGGTAGAGATTTAGGTATTATTAGTTGTTCTAATTAAGAATTAGATACAATAATTAAACCTAGACCTAGAGTATAAGCTATTGCATTGTTAAGAACAAAAGCAAAAGCAAACCCTTCCCCAAGCTCTTGGTGGCCGGTCCTCTTGCATGCATAAGAGGACTTCTTCCTCTTCTTTTTACATATAGATGTTAGACATAAAAATATAAGTATGCTTATCTCTCCTCTTCTCTATCTCTCACTAAAAAGAAAAACTTGAAGAAGTTCTTCGCCAAATCTTAGAGTTCATATTTTCTAATAAGATTACTAGAGTAGTAATGAACTTATTAGATTTATATTATTAAGGGCTATTACATTTATATACTAGTGTAGTATTTTGTAGAGATTCAAGGGGTTGTCATGGTGCTACTAATAAGAGTGTTCTTATACTAAGAACTTGGAGTTCATCCTTATATTCATAGCTCAAGAACAATATTTGAAATGAGTTCAAATATTGTGCCCATTTCCTTTATTTTCAATTTAAGAAATTGTTCTTTTCTCATCTTTTGTTATGCATGCATAAGATCCTTTAGTTTAATGAGTAAACTAATTGCAATATGATAGTAGAAATGTCTAATATCGAGTTTAAGAAACATACATAACTATGGCAGTGGGTTGAGTGACCTCCACTCGGTCGAATGATCATAACACTCGGTCGAGTGTTCGACAATCATGGCTTCTGTTTCCAGGGTATTCGGTCAAGTGACTATGGCACTCAGTTGAGTGTTCGACAATCACGGGCTTCTATTTCGAGGGCACTCGCTCGAGTGACCTCCACTCGAACGAGTGGGTCACCCTACTCGGTCGAGTAGGCCATGTGACAGCACAAACAAGTGATTAAAACATTCAAAACTCAACCAAAAGGGTAATATCGACTCAAATCCGACACTCAACAACATTCCAACATCATGTCAGTCACAAAGCATCCAACACAAGTATCAAGGGAGTTAATTCAACAAACCTTAATGACATTGACACACAATTAATTAACAAAAGGGTAGATTAATTACCACACTAAGAACATTTAACATTTCAACATGTGAGAGCAACAATTCATACCAATAACTAAAAAAGAACTCCTCTTTCTCATAAATACTACCTAAAATACATAGAAAACACATAAAATGTGATACCGAGTAACCCGTTAACATTACCTTATTTAGCGCTCTACAACGTCAACTAGCCAAGCCCGAGTCATCTAAGCTTGTTCCCAAACGAAAGCCCCAAGAAAAAGAGTGTAAATACTTAACCCTAGAAAGACGGATTTTTAGAAATATAAAGAAAGATGGCGTCTTTCTTTTTTAGAAAGAAGGAGGGCCAGACAAGGAGAAAAATGGTGTAAAAATGGTTCCGTTTGGTGAAAAATTGAGTAAGATATGATGAATCTAGGTTTTTGAGAGAAGGTGGGTGTTAATGATGTTTGTAGAGTTTAGAGAGAGGAAAAGTGTGTTAAAATTTGAGGGAAGAAGATGGAGTAATGAGGGTTTAATTTAGGAATATGAATAATAAAATGCCCAAAACACAAGGTGGGGTTTGACCCATTTGTATTTTCGAGTAGAACCCGATTACGATATTAAAACGGGCTGAAATGCGACGGTTTCGACCCAACTAAGCTAAATTCAATTTATCATTAATTTAAAGCTACAAAATCATAAATTATCGATTTAAAATATTTGAACAAATAAAAGTAAAAAATAATTTTAGAATATTAACGACTTTAATAAATATCCATTATTATAAAATCGGGGGTGTTACAATCACCCATTCTCTTAAAAAGATTCGTCCTCAAAAATTGAAAGCGAAAACCAAAAGTTAAAAGAACAAAAATTGGTTTCTCAAATCTAACATCCAAAACATTTACAAGGAAATGTTACTTCAAAAACAATACTTTTTTCGAAAATGTATAAGAAAAGTTTTCGAAGGTGCCAGTCTCTTTCTGGGGAACGAAACAGCTCTTGTCGTGCACACAAGAACACTAACATTCCAAAGTAAGGACAAGATTAAAATAAAATCATACGCTGATAAGTGCATAACTAGTTATTAGACGTCTACAATAACGAGTCCTAGCATCCGACCAAACGTAAATGCAGAATAAGAGTAACATAAATCTATTTTCACAAAATGAAACTAGAAAAATTCATTTCTAAATTATTTTAAAAGAATAAATTCAAAACCAATCGTGAAAATTTGGAAATTTCCTCAAAGCGCAAACTCAAGATAACTAAACATTGCACACACATAAAAGTAACTTGAGCATCACGATCACAATCACGGTAATAAAGTATACACACATGACACAACAAGCAAAATAAAAATAAATCAGACTCTTAGAGATAGAAAGATCATGATACAATCGACAAAAAGATCCACAAGCATAAAACTATGGCAACGACAGATTAAGTACCAACAAAAGGCTTATCAAAAATAATAAGAGTGAAATCAAGGATGAAGTCCTAAGATCAGCAAATAGATAGAGGGTCAACTGGACGGGCAACGATAGAGGCATGATATACAAAGATATATTTTATTCCCGAGAGAAAGCATGACAAGATAGATAAGAGAGGAATGAACGGAAAAGTTTCCACTCAAAGAGGGAAAAAGCCTAAGAACGGGGAAAAAAATACTAACTACTCCACTCCAATACCAAAATCATCATGATCAACTTCTCAGGCATTTTTGGCAAACCCAAACCATAGGCACATCATTCTAGGGGCTTTATCTATTAACATCATACTCCGCTAATAAAATAGTCCTCAAGAGAATGTAACTCATCTCGGTTACAGCTTAACCGCTTCCAATCATTAGATTCCACAAAATTCTTGGCAATCACAGGTCTGAAGCTACTAACCCAAATATCTATCCAACGCACCATATAAGGTCTATCTACAAGGAAAATTCTACAATCAAATTATCCACATTAGAGATTCCTTAATATATTTAAGCATCCTTAGTCCAATCATTATTACACTTGAAGCCACAAGCATAGATAATCACATCTGGAAAAGCGTAATTACCACCAACCACATGATTGATGGGCTCACCATTCCAACTCCTTGATTCCTTTTATTTCAAGGCTCACTATCCCAAACTTAAAGAAACTTTTTATTCTTAAACCACAACATCTCAAGAAAGAACAATTAAAAATTGCAAACCACATATGGCCACGCACATGGCGATGAGACAATTATTCAAATCATCTATCTCATCTATACTCAAAATGCATCAATCTCCACTTACAAATTATTCCTCAAACGATGGTTACCAATCATAATTACCACAAAGCAAAGTCTCATTTAGAATCCAAAATTTAGAGACATCTAATTCCAAGGTGATCTCCTTGGCAACTATTTTAATGCTCAGCAAAGCGAACTATAATCATAATCAACTCGATCTCGAAATAACACTACAACATCAAGCTCGAAAATCTAAAGCTACCAAGAGATTAAATTACCACTATTAAGGGTTCGACATAAGCTGAGATTCTACTTCCCATAATGCAATACCAACAAGAAATTTGCTCGACCCAAAGACAGCTATTCTAGATCAAGACTCCTCAAAATACATCACACTCATTCTTTCCGCTAAGCAAACGCGATATCCAATCCACCAAGGAAAAATGAAGCGGCAACGAGTTAGGAACCGGTAAAGAATCTTAAGGAGAACAAGAGCGAAACAAAGTACGGGATTATAAGAGATGAATGTCAAAGATGATAAGGCTAAAAGTAAGAGAGGAAGCAATTACTAGAGTTATAAAGATAGCCAAGTACAGAAGAAGATAGGTGAACAAATTCCTCTTAAAGATTGAGGCCAACAAAACTTGTAAGAGAGTAAATGGAAAGGATAAAGGTACGGGATTGGATATAAGGTTTAAATCCCAAAACGTTTTCTTCAAAACTTAGGGCGATGGCAAAACAACTTATCCTTCTAACAAATGTCTCTCACAAGTCACAAGAGACCACCGTACCACTATTCACCAAAATAAGGTACACCTAAATCGATAAATCGATTACTTCCTAATTCATCCATCCTTTCACATAACACGAATTCCCAAAAGCGGAATTGCAAATCAAGAATAATAACATTCTTTTAACTCCAATATTCAACACAACTTCAAAGATTTCAAAAACCGTAAGACTAACAAAGACTTCTTTATAGTAGGTCCTTTGCAACACTTATAGTGTAACACCCGCAATCTTAGCAGTTAGAATTTAATAATATTATATTGTTATTAGTTAGTTTAACTTTAGCTTTAAATTAGAATTTATTTAGTTGGATAATATCTGTGTCAATCCGTCTATTCAGAGCCCATATTTGGGTTCTACTCAAAAAATCGAGTGGGTTTAGCCTCATATTGATTAATGGGCTCATGACTCTTTTCCACTCACCGAAAATCAAACCCATATTCATTTTTCCACTCAACTTTTCTGCAACTCTATCACCCTCTTCATCCTCTCAAAAATACTAAACCCTAACCTTCCTCTCCATTGTTGAACTTTAAAACCTCTCCACACAAATCCTATCATATCTCACTCAAATCTCACCCAAATTTGTTGATTCTTAGCCTATTCTCTTTCTTTTCTTCTTCTCTTTCTAGTGAGGTAATAAAAGTCTTATCTTGCTCACTTTCATTTTTCCATCTTTTTCCAAGATGAAATTGTTCATCTTTTATATCAAATTTTGTAGGAGAAGACCTTCAAGACCCCGACAAAGACTACTACTTGGTGGATGAGGAACTATAAGAAGATTGAAGACACAAAAAGGTAATGGTGAAGGGTTATTCGATATCATTATACGTGTTTTACATGTTAGAGTAGTGTTTGTCTTGAAAATATGAGTTCTTTGTGTTAGTTTCTTATAGATATGTGTTAATTGCTCATTTATATGTTTAATCCATCTCATATGCTTATTTTATGTTAATCTTATGCTAAGTTCATATATGTTGTTGGGTTCATCTACTTATCATTGAAAAACTTGTGTTGGATGATAAATGTTGCCTTATGTTGTCGTAAACGACCCTAGGCAATGATTGGTTATGATTAGAATGCTTTTAATGTGGTTTGATGATGATAAATGTTGATGGGAATAAATGGGTATCAAAAGAATTGAAGTAATTGTTGTTGTTGTGTGTTGATTTCGTATGTGTTTGCCCCAGCTGGCCTACCGGCCGCCGCCCCCTCAACCGGCTGGGAGCCCGGTATAAAAAATGGGTTAAGTTTTGGAGATTTTAAGCCTTGTGTGTCCCAGCCGGGTACCCGGCCGCCGCCTGACCCAACCGGCTGGGAGTCCCTGTAATTTGAATGTTGTTGTTTGTTGTCGATTTTTGGTGTGAGTGCCCCAGCCGGCCACCCGGCCGCCACCCCACCGGCTGGGAGCTCCTTGTCTTCCCTTTTTCTTTGATTTTTCGTTTTTCCTGTGATCCCCAACCGGGTAGCCGGCCGCCGGTCATAGCCACCAGCTGGGAGTCCATGTAACACCCGAAAATGTACCCTATTTTTCTAGTAGAAATATTTTACGAAATCTTTTCAGCAAATTTAAGTTTTAATTTAGAATTTTATGTTCCGAGTCGAATTTAGAATTTCCGAGTTCGTATTTGGAATTTCCGCGAGATTCCATGAGATTCCCGTCTTAAGGCGAGTTTGACTTTTCTTGACTTTTAAGTCGTCTTTGACTTTTCTTGACTTTTAAGTCGTCTTTGACTTTTCTTGACTTTTAAGTCGTCTTTGACTTTTCTTGAATTTTAAGTCGTCTTTGACTTTTCTTGACTTTTGAGCCGCCTTTGACTTTCATTGACTTTTCCGACTCACCCTTTACTTATACTCCCTTCTAATCTTAACCTAATTCATTTCAACACGGACCAAAACTTTTCTTCCTCCTTAAGAAATCAAACCCTTGCCTCCATAGCATTTTTCGATCTTTGAATCATCCTAGCTCTTTCGTTCCTTGATAGAATTCACGTAAGTTCGTCTCATTCTTCTCCTATTACCTTCCTCTATCCGTTTTGATATTAAAATCATCGTCTTTCTCGCTTTTTAAATTATCCGTCTTCCTCAAGGTGAAATATATTCATCTTTTATTACCTAATTGTAGGTGGAGACTACTAGGAAAGCTTAGTAATCGATTAAAGACGCGTAAAGGTAACGGTGAAGGGTTACTCGATATCATTTACGTGTTGTATGTGATTTCTAGGATAGAAACCGTATGTAGATTATGGTTAGTAAGCTTATGACTTGTATTGTTGTTGATGGATGTTGTTAGTTGTTAATTGATATGAGAATTGATGATTTGTAATGATAAATGCGGTTTTTGTTGTTGATAACATGTCGATTTTTGTTCGTCCTTGAATCCCGTGAAGGACGCAGGCTGCGTTGGGGGACGCAGGCTGCGTCGTAGGACGCAGGCCGCGTCACCCGCTGCCAACAGAATTTTTTCTGCACTGACTCCTTTTCGTAAAATGATCATATCTCCTTCGTTACTTGCTTGTTTTGGGCGTGTGACATCTCGTTGGAACCATAAGAGGATAAGCTATCACCTCCACTTGGAATTACTGCATTCCCATGTCTAGAACTATAGTTATGACCGTTTGAAGTGGACCTTTGTTTTCGTTGGTTTCCAAACAACGTTGTTTTGGAGAGGTGATCTATGTTTTTATTCATTATGCTTCATAAACTTGTTCTAATGCTTATGTATCATGTATTAACTCATGTTTATCATATTCAAACTTATATGATTCCCTATTCTCATGTTTTGTGACGGTTTTTGGTATGTTCCCACGTTGAGTCGGTTTTTTACCAAATGATTACGGTTTGTTGAGTCACAAAATTTATCCTATGTTGATTTGTACTTCCATTTCCCGATACACCCTTATACTAGTAGACTGGAATGTCGGAGGGAGGGGGTTATACTTGATGCTTGTATGAAGTGTGTAGTGGGGATTATGACGACAGTTGTTAGGAGGCGAACGCAAGGGCGTTGATCGACCGGGACTGTGAAAAAGGTGTATCATTGTGAGGTTTGTAGTTTCGTTGGTTGTCATTGATGTAGCGTATTAGCTTGATTTTGATATAGATTCTCTTGGTGCCTCTTGCGTGAAGGTTGACCGAATTTGGGTACTGAGGCGTCTATGTATGACCCAGAGTCGTGGAGGTGGAAACGTTTCACCACATTGTAGTAGATAATCGGGATAACGGTGGTCTTTACTCCCGAGAGTCTGGCCAGGGGTTAGACTTATGGACCGTATTATTACGTTCGCCTTCCCTATCCGATGAGGATTTGAGGCTTTGTGTGGACGAAACGGTCTTACCGTACAGATTCCAGGAAACGTGTCTATCCTTGTGAATTGTTTTGTCTAGGGTCATACTGATGTATACGAAACGTGCTTATCGTATACTGGTTTCCGGAAATACGTCTTATGCCGTGAGCTTTCATGGGCTGCTGCTATTTGTACACGATGCTCGGAGTTTCATTTACCGTGAGTGGAGATGTTGTCAATATATTGGCTTATTGATTACCATGAATGATTATATTGATGATCATTGATATGACTTGGCATGGTTTGTTTGTTTCGAGTCGTCAAATCGTATCAAATCTTATACCGTTAACGGGTTGGGAGATGTAAGCCCTAGTAGTGAGCGTATTCGGTTGCCTAAGAGTGTTCTTCCCCGAGTCTGGAATTAAACATGATGGTTGAATTTTGCTTTTCCATATGAGCTTATCATTTATATTTGGATTGCCTATTTATTCTTATCGTATCTCACATGTATATCTATATATGCATGATTTTACTTTTGTAATTCCTTATATGTACGTTTAATGTGATATGGCTGGGAGAACCCGGAGTTACTCCCCACTGATTGTGGCGTTCATGTTTTTCATGAATGAACAGGTTGCTTGCATGGATGGCTTTTTGGCTATGATGTTTTGGGGGTCGGGTGTGAGCTAGCGGGCGTTGTCCCTGGAAGTTTCACCCCTAGACGATATTAGCTAGTTTTGCTAAACACTTGTTCTTTGCTAACATTTGAAGAGACTCCGTCTCTTTGTTATATTCCGTACTTAGTTTGTAATATTTTGACACTCCTCGTATTATCTACCTTG
>JAIUZE010000303.1:0-94789 GCA_022085475.1 Heliosperma pusillum | reverse complement strand
GGATTGGACCAACAAGCTGGTTCCTCATTAATTCCAAGGTTTCGAGATTTTTGAGGTTACCAAAACTCGACGGAATTTGGCCTATCAAACGATTATTCGAGAGTTTTAAAGTTCGGAGTGTACTTAGATTTCCCAAACTTGACGGAATATCTGCTGAAATCAAATTGTTTTCCAAGTTAATCATTTCAATCTTAGGTAGATTTCCATTTGAAAAAGGCAAAACACCGGTCAATCTGTTGTCGTCAAGCTCCAAATTGTGCAGTGAAGCAAGGTCGCCGATAGAAGGTGGTATGTCTCCCTTGATTATATTTTTGCTCAAAACTAATTCTTCAAGGTTCTTTAAATTTACGATACTACTTGGTATTACACCAGAGAGAAGATTGTTACTAAGACGAAGTGTAGTAAGTGAAGTAAGCTTCCCAATAGAAGATGGCAATGGACCCGACAACTGGTTTTCGGATAAATCCAATTCCAAAATTGATGTCGATGATTGTAAAATTTGTTCTGGTATAATTCCCGTGAGATTATTGTATGCAAGAGAAAGGTGTTTTAGCTTAGGGAAGTGACCAAATGAAGAAGGAATAGAACCATTTAGCTGATTTCTATCTAGACGAAGATGAGTCAAGTTCGATAAATTGCCAAGTTCAGGCGGAATTGGACCGGTTAGTTTCTGAAGGGCACTAAAGTCGAGAACTTGGAGATAAGTAAGGTTGGCTAGGAACGGAGAAAGTGTACCGCTTATGAAAATGCTAAAATCAATTACCACGATATCTTCTTCTGAATCATAATGTATGCCAGAGCGAGAGACGTTGACAACCCTGCCATGGTCACACGTGACACCCTGCCACACGGTGCAACAGTCTGTGTCGGGTGACCATGAGCCAAGTAGGCCTAATGGATCGTCCGTGATCCTATGCTTGAAATCGAGTAATGCTTCTTTGTCAACGGAATTGCATGATTTCACCAGTGAGATGCATAATGTAGTTGATAGAATTACAAGGAAGATTAAGTTTGTGAGATTTGACATGATTATATTGAAAAAATAATAAATCAGGTTGCAAATAAAATGTGCATATATATGCAATTTGTAAGATGTTAGTACTTTTTTAGTCTCCTGTGATCTACCTAGATATGATCAGTAGCTAAAACGAACCCAGGAAGGGTATGTGTAAGTGTGTAACAATATGGTGGACAAATCTCATTCTCGTCCGAAAAAAATCAGTTCTACGGACACCCTCGTAAGGTTGTAGGATTAACATTGTGTTTTCTGTTGTAGATGTTGTATGACTTTATTAATGAATAAATAAATAAACTGAGAAATTCTACAATGTAATCTTGATAATATAACTCTTGCCTGCTCGGCCACCTTTGACCGTATGTGTATCCATCACAACTACATCTGATATTCGACATAAATGAGAAGCCATAGCCTTATTTTCAATTTTTCTAGCTAAACGTTTATATAAGAACTTAATACAGAGTATCCACATATTGATATCATCGTATAAAACGTACATCAGGTCTTGAACTAAAAATAACTCATTATGATAGCAGTATTCGTGTTAGGCGATTTTATACAAATATTATGTAGAATAAGTCTACTCTATACGATTTCAGGCGATTTTATACAAATATTATGTAGAATAAGTCTACTCTATACGATTTCCAAGCTTACAAACTGTGTTTATTGACTGATTTGCAAGGTGTAATGTATCACTGGTCTGTAACCATAACAACTTATAAAGAAGAAACACATGTAGTGTGTTGGTTTTTGTTTAAAACTGGATGTTAGTATATAGTACTTCTTCCGTCTCGTTCATTGTTTGCCTTGTATATTCTTTGTAGGAGTAATGCTTCTTTGTCAATGGGATTGTATGATTTCACCAGTGAGATGCAGAATATTGTAATTTCTAAAAAATAAAAGAAAGATAAATATTGCAAGATTTGCCATGATTTAAAAATGAATAAATCAATTCTAAAAGAAATTTACAGATTATATTAAGTTGCAAATTATATATATACACACACTAAAATGTAGGCGATTTTTTTCGTTTCCTTTGTGTTCCACCTAGAAATCATCAGTAGGTCTCATCCTTGTGACTTACATATATCAGTTTTATGAACTAATAGAATATAACTATAATATATGAACCTTAACCATCACATTAAGGTTTTTATTGAGATGATTCATCTATCATGGTATCAGAGCCAGTAGGGGTGTCAAACTGTAAATGCGCTCAGCCTTACTGAAATGTCAAGCTTCTTAATGTAATGACAGCATTCGATCATGGACAACATGGGTAACGAATTGGCAATAGCGTGAGTAGCCCCTTTAGAGTTATACTCCCTCCTATTCTCCTCAACTTCCCTATTTTCTTTTTTTGTCAATTCGGTTGATGAAAACAGTGAGATCGGATTTGTTGTTAGGATTAAACCTCTGACCTTAATTTCGGTTCTTGCGTCTCTAAGATTTCAAATATTACGATGTCAGTGGAATTTGCAATGATTCAAAAATAACCGTACAAAATTTAACTCTTAGTCTAACCATCTATCACCAACCCAAATATCTAGTCCTGACCCATTTTATACTTAGGACGGATACCCTACGTCTTAAACAAGACTTGTTTGTTTGTTTTTGTTTATTGCTCCTTATTGTAGTGTAGGGTTTACATTCACACAAACATAAGTAAAAGGATTACAGTACTCTGTAATCATTTGTGTTCATATATCACGATTAAAATCTTATTTACGCGTAATGATTAAAATCTTTGAGTAGCAGATACATAAACATTTCAAAGTAGAGTCTCATCATCCCATCTTCGTCACCCGAAAATACAATTCAGCTCACTAGTTATGCTGAATGTTGTAGCAGTATGGGAAGCTTGGTTGCATACTCTTATGTATCGAGACAAACAAGCCATGCCTTTGGAGATGCTCTAAGGGAACCTCATCAGCACTCTTGACATCTTTCGCTCCATATCAGTATCACATTTATAAGACTTGAAGAACAGATTTTCGAGGGAACCTGAAATGGCAAACAGATATTCAACATTTCAACCAATTTCAGTTCCACGCTTGATCCTGTGACAAGATCACGTCCTTCATTACGACCTTGTACATACTTAATAATGACCTCGCGTAGGTGATCCAATTTGTAGTCGTAATTGAAGTCGAATATGTGCAAGCCAACATTTTCACCTGGAAGTTGAACCTACAGTAATAAGTAAATTCATGTAAGTAAAAAAAAGTATATGACAGATGCTTGAGTAATCTCAGAAAGAACTTATTTACTTACTGAAATGTCGAGCTTCTTAATGTAAGGACAACATTCGATCATTCTATCATGGACAAAAAGTAACGGAAGACATCAAAATCACTCAATTCCAGATCACTTGGACGAAGTTCACTGAGGTAATTGAAAGTTACAGGAGGAGATCTCAAGACGCGACCTGCAGCCAAGAACATAGTAATTTGATCATTCAGGGGAACTATTATCCACTTGTCATGGAATGACACTACCGGCAAATGGTCTCCTCCCCTCTCCTTGGTCTTTGTGCCAAAACCAAAGGTAAACAAATGACCGGGACGAATGAAGTATTAAATTAGAACATCGTAGTAGTATCATCTTTACCTTGCACATGTGACCATTAAATTCGACGGACTGAACTTGACAGGAACTTGCAAGAAGATTGACAGCATCAACTGTTTCAACTGTTATGACTTTTTTCGGCATTCTGTTCAACCACAATGTTACGTTTTTAAGACTGAGAACATTTCCGAAAGCTAGAGACTCAAAACCGCCTTTCAATACCAAGGTTTGGAGACTAGGTGCATCTATTACAACATGATCCATACCACTCCACCCCACAACTTTTAACGTTTCAAGAATTCTACAATTTTCAATCGAAGTAAGAAAAATGTTTGGTTTACTAAACTTAATATTCAGCAGCTCAAGGTGCTTGAGTTTCGCAAACCCATGGAAACAAGCAGGCGGAGGATCTAAAGAGAATTCGTCGAGATATAGGTACACTAACTTGCTGCGACGCTGCAACAGAAGATATAAGAAGTAATATACAAATCCCAATCCCAATAGATAGTTCTGAGAAATCGGACTCCTTTTTTGGATAGAAAATAGACCCACTGGCTGAGAATCTGATTCAAATCTGCATTATCTGGAATTAAAAGATCAAACTTTTGAACGGGACCGTTGTGATGGAGTAGTATACTGTTAATAATGCGGCTGCTTTCTAGCCAATTAATAGTTTCATCGTCCTTATTAATTTCTTGCCGCTTCTGGAATTCATAACCAAAGACGAGATGCTGTGGTGATAACCAAGCATTTCTCCATTGTTTGGACAACACGGTTGTCCGTGCAGTCATGTGAATCGGCAACTTTTCAAGGATTTTATCAATTACAAGATCCAGAGCATTGCTGAAAAAATCCACCATGGTTTCCGAAGACTCGGAACAAGCCATGGACTGCTATAAAGGGTAGAAGTTGAGTTCTTCAATCTTCAATGTTTGCTTTGAGATAAAATTACCTAGCCAAAACCCGGTCCTAAATAGTCACAAAAAGCATATGGTTATTTGATGGTTTAACCGAACATGGTAACTTCTACCACGGCCCAGGACACATGGTACAAAAATCGTGAGAAACTGAAACGCGGCCCAATACAACCTCCCGAACGACCCAAATTACAGCCTATAATACACTGTTTTTCGGTATTTTATGGCCCCAGGTCAGAAATGGCACTAAATCACACAAACATTTTATTGACTCAGATAAAGCTTTTACACAAATTTTGAGCATAAACGGAGGAGATTTGATGGTGTCGGTATACGATAAATGTTTTTCGGATGTACCATTATTTATCGTGAACATGGATAAATACTTGTTATCTGTTGATTTAATCGAACAGGATAACTACTAACATAGCCCAGGACACGTGGTACAAAATTCGAGAGAAAATGAAACATGACCCAATACGACCTCCCGAACGGCCCAAATTGCAACGTATAATACACGGTTTTCGGTATTTTGTGGCCCCGGGTCAGAAATGATTGTAAATCACAAAAACATTTTATTTTCTCGGATAAAGCTTCCACACAAATTTTGAGCATAAACGAAGAAGATTTGAGGGTGTCTGTATGCGATAAACATTTTTCGGGGTAACTCGGTTTATCTAGAAAATGGATAAATACTTATTTTCTGATGGTTTAATCGAACATAGTAACTTCTACCACGGCCCAGGACACATGCTACAAAAATCGTGACAAATTGAAACGCAGCCTAGTTAGACCTCCTGAACGGCCCAATTTACAGCTTGTAATACACGGTTTTTGGTATTTTGTGGACCCGGGTCAGAAATGGACGTAAATCACACAAACATTTTATTGGCTCATATAAAGCTCCCACGCAAATTTTGAGCATAAACAGAGGAGATTTGATGGTATCGGTAAGCAAAAACGTTTTTCGGAGGTACCTCTGTTTATCGTGAAAATGGATAATACTTGTTATCTGTTGGTTTAATCGGACATGATAACTACTAACACAGCCCAGGACACGTGGTACAAAATTCGTGAGAAAATGAAACATCACCCAATATAACATCCCGAACGGCTCAAATTGCAACCTATAATACACGGTTTTCGGTTTTTTGCGGCACTGGGTCAGAAATGACTGTAAATCGAAACAACATTTTATTGACTCAGTTAAAGGTTCCACACAAATTTTGATCATAAACGGAGGAGATTTGTGGGTTTCGGTAGGCGATAAACGTTTTTCGGGGGTATCTCGGTTTATCAATAAAATGGATAAATACTTGTTATCTGATGGTTTAACAGAACATGGTAACTTCTACCACGGCCCAGGACACATGGCACAAAAATCGTGAGAAACTGAAACGTAGCCCAATACGACCTCCCGAACGACCCAGATTAAAGCCTATAATACACGGTTTTCGGTATTTTAAGGCCCCGGGTCAGAAATGGCAGTAAATCACACAAACCTTTTATTGACTCAGATAAAGCTTCCACGCAAATTTTGAACATAAACGGAGGAGATTTGATGGTGTCGGTATGCGATAAACGTTTTTCGGTTGTACCTCTATTTATCGTGAAAATGGATAAATACTTGTTATCTGTTGGTTTAATCGGACATGATAACTACAAACAGAGCCCAGGACACGTGGTACAAAATTCGTGAGAAAATGAAACATGACCCAATACGACCTCCCGAACGGCCCAAATTACAGCCTATAATACACGGTTTTCGGTATTTTATGGTCCCGGGTCAGAAATGGCAGTAAATCACACAAACCTTTTATTTTCTCGGATAAAGCTTCCACACAAATTTTGAGCATAAACGGAGGAGATTTGATGGTGTCGGTATGCGATAAACGTTTTTCGGAGGTACCTCTGTTTATCGTGAAAATGGATAAATAATTGTTATCTGTTGGTTTAATCGAACAAGATAACTACTAACACAAATTAAGACACGTGGTACAAAATTCGTGAGAAAATGAAACATGACCAAATATAAACTCCCGAACGGCCCAAATTGCAGCTTATAATACACGGTTTTCATTATTTTGCAGCCCCGGGTCAGAAATGATTGAAAATCACAAAAACATTTTATTTTCTCGTATAAAGCTTCCACACAATTTTTGAGCATAAACGAAGAAGATTTGAGGGTGTCGGTATGCAATAAACGTTTTTCGGGGTAACTAGGTTTATCTTGAAAATGGATAAATACTTGTTTTATTCTGATGGTTTAATCGAACATGGTAACTTCTACCACGGACCATGACACATGGTACAAAAATCGTGAGAAATTGAAACGCAGCCCAGTACGACCTCTTGAACGGCCCAGTTTACAGCCTGTGATACACGGTTTTTGGTATTTTGTGACCCCGGGTCAGAAATGGCACTAAATCACACAAACATTTTATTGGCTCGGATAAAGCTCCCACGCAAATTTTGAGCTTAAACAGAAGAGATTTGAAGGTGTCGGTGTGCGATAAACGTTTTTCGGAGGTACCTCGGTTTATCGGAAAATGGATAAATACTTGTTATATGATGATTTAATCGAACATGATAAATACTAACACAGGCCAGGACACGTGGTACAAAATTCGTGAGAAAATAAAACATGACCCAATATAACCTCCCGAACGGGCCAAATTGCAGCCGGTTTTCGGTATATTATGGCCCCGGGTCAGAAATGGCAGTAAAACACACAAACCTTTTATTGACTCAGATAAAGCTTCCACACAAATTTTGAATATAAACGGAGGAGATTTGATGGTGTCGGTATGTGATAAACGTTTTTCGGTTGTACCTCTATTTATCGTGAAAATGGATAAATACTTGTTATCTGTTGGTTTAATCGAACATGATAACTACAAACAGAGCCCAGGACACGTGGTACAAAATTCGTGAGAAAATGAAACATGACCCAATACGACCTCCCAAACGGCCCAAATTGCAGCCTTATAATACACTGTTTTCGGTATTTTGCGACCCGGGTCAAAAATACTGTAAATAACAATAACATTTTATTATTTCGGATAAAGCTTCCACAAAAATTTTGAGCATAAACGGAGGAGATTTGATGGTGTCGGTATGCGATAAACGTTTTTCGGAGTTACCTCTGTTTATCATGAAAATGGATAAATAATTGTTATCTGTTGGTTTAATCGAACATGATAACTACTAACACAAATTAAGACACGTGGTACAAAATTCGTGAGAAAATGAAACATGACCAAATATAACCTCTCGAACGGCCCAAATTGCAGCTTATAATACACGGTTTTCATTATCTTGCAGCCCCAGGTCAGAAATGATTGAAAATCACAAAAACATTTTATTTTCTCGTATAAAGCTTCCACACAATTTTTGAGCATAAATGAAGAAGATTTGAGGGTGTCGGTATGCAATAAACGTTTTTCGGGGTAACTAGGTTTATCTAGAAAATGGATAAATACTTGTTTTCTGCTGGTTTAATCGAACACGGTAACTTCTACCACGGACCATGACACATGGTACAAAAATCGTGAGAAATTGAAACGCAGCCCAGTACGACCTCTTGAACGGCCCAGTTTACAGCCTGTGATACACGGTTTTTGGTATTTTGTGGCCCCGGGTCAGAAATGACACTAAATCACACAAACATTTTATTGGCTCGGATAAAGCTCCCACGCAAATTTTGAGCTTAAACAGAAGAGATTTGAAGGTGTCGGTGTGCGATAAACGTTTTTCGGAGGTACCTCGGTTTATCGGAAAATGGATAAATACTTGTTATTTGATGATTTAATGCAACATGATAAATACTAACACAGGCCATGACACGTGGTACAAAATTCGTAAGAAAATGAAACATGACCCAATATAACCTCCCGAACGGGCCAAATTGCAGCCTTTAATACACGGTTTTCGGTATTTTATGGCCCCGGGTCAGAAATGGCAGTTAATCACACAAACCTTTTATTGACTCAAATAAAGCTTCCACACAAATTTTGAACATAAACGGAGGAGATTTGATGGTGTCGGTATGCGATAAACGTTTTTCGGTTGTACCTCTATTTATCGTGAAAATGGATAAATACTTGTTATCTGTTGGTTTAATCGAACATGATAACTACAAACAGAGCCCAGGACACGTGGTACAAAATTCGTGAGAAAATGAAACATGACCCAATACGACCTCCCAAACGGCCCAAATTGCAGCCTTATAATACACTGTTTTCGGTATTTTGCGACCCGGGTCAGAAATACTGTAAATAACAATAACATTTTATTTTCTCGGATAAAGCTTCCACAAAAATTTTGAGCATAAACGGAGGAGATTTGATGGTGTCGGTATGCGATAAACGTTTTTCGGAGGTACCTATGTTTATCGTGAAAATGTATAAATAATTGTTATCTGTTGGTTTAATCGAACATGATAACTACTAACACAAATTAAGACACGTGGTACAAAATTCGTGAGAAAATGAAACATGACCAAATATAACCTCCCGAACGGCCCAAATTGCAGCTTATAATACACGGTTTTCATTATTTTGCAGCCCCGGGTCAGAAATGATTGAAAATCACAAAAACATTTTATTTTCTCGTATAAAGCTTCCACACAATTTTTGAGCATAAACGAAGAAGATTTGAGGGTGTCGGTATGCAATAAACGTTTTTCGGGGTAACTAGGTTTATCTAGAAAATGGATAAACTTGTTTTCTGATGGTTTAATCGAACATGGTAACTTCTACCACGACCCAGGACACATGGCACAAAAATCGTGAGAAACTGAAACGCAGCCCAGTACGACCTTCCAAACGACCCAAATTACAGCCTATAATACACGGTTTTCGGTATTTAATGGCCCCGGGTCAGAAATGGCAGTAAATCACACAAACCTTTTATTGACTCAGATAAAGCTTCCACACAAATTTTGAACATAAACGGAGGAGATTTGATGGTGTCGGTATGCGATAAACGTTTTTCGGTTGTACCTCTATTTATCGTGAAAATGGATAAATACTTGTTATCTGTTGGTTTAATCGAACATGATAACTACAAACAGAGCCCGGGACACGTGGTACAAAATTCGTGAGAAAATGAAGTATGACCCAATACGACCTCCCAAACGGCCCAAATTGCAGCCTTATAATACACTGTTTTCGGTATTTTGCGACCCGGGTCAAAAATACTGTAAATAACAATAACATTTTATTATTTCGGATAAAGCTTCCACAAAAATTTTGAGCATAAACGGAGGAGATTTGATGGTGTCGGTATGCGATAAACGTTTTTCGGAGTTACCTCTGTTTATCATGAAAATGGATAAATAATTGTTATCTGTTGGTTTAATCGAACATGATAACTACTAACACAAATTAAGACACGTGGTACAAAATTCGTGAGAAAATGAAACATGACCAAATATAACCTCTCGAACGGCCCAAATTGCAGCTTATAATACACGGTTTTCATTATTTTGCAGCCCCGGGTCAGAAATGATTGAAAATCACAAAAACATTTTATTTTCTCGTATAAAGCTTCCACACAATTTTTGAGCATAAACGAAGAAGATTTGAGGGTGTCGGTATGCAATAAACGTTTTTCGGGGTAACTAGGTTTATCTAGAAAATGGATAAACTTGTTTTCTGATGGTTTAATCGAACATGGTAACTTCTACCACGACCCAGGACACATGGCACAAAAATCGTGAGAAACTGAAACGCAGCCCAGTACGACCTTCCAAACGACCCAAATTACAGCCTATAATACACGGTTTTCGGTATTTTATGGCCCCGGGTCAGAAATGGCAGTAAATCACACAAACCTTTTATTGACTCAGATAAAGCTTCCACACAAATTTTGAACATAAACGGAGGAGATTTGATGGTGTCGGTATGCGATAAACGTTTTTCGGTTGTACCTCTATTTATCGTGAAAATGGATAAATACTTGTTATCTGTTGGTTTAATCGGACATGATAACTACAAACAGAGCCCAGGACACGTGGTACAAAATTCGTGAGAAAATGAAACATGACCCAATACGACCTCCCGAACGGCCCAAATTACAGCCTATAATACACGGTTTTCGGTATTTTATGGTCCCGGGTCAGAAATGGCAGTAAATCACACAAACCTTTTATTTTCTCGGATAAAGCTTCCACACAAATTTTGAGCATAAACGGAGGAGATTTGATGGTGTCGGTATGCGATAAACGTTTTTCGGAGGTACCTCTGTTTATCGTGAAAATGGATAAATAATTGTTATCTGTTGGTTTAATCGAACAAGATAACTACTAACACAAATTAAGACACGTGGTACAAAATTCGTGAGAAAATGAAACATGACCAAATATAAACTCCCGAACGGCCCAAATTGCAGCTTATAATACACGGTTTTCATTATTTTGCAGCCCCGGGTCAGAAATGATTGAAAATCACAAAAACATTTTATTTTCTCGTATAAAGCTTCCACACAATTTTTGAGCATAAACGAAGAAGATTTGAGGGTGTCGGTATGCAATAAACGTTTTTCGGGGTAACTAGGTTTATCTAGAAAATGGATAAACTTGTTTTCTGATGGTTTAATCGAACATGGTAACTTCTACCACGGCCCAGGACACATGGCACAAAAATCGTGAGAAACTGAAACGCAGCCCAGTACGACCTCCCGAACGACCCAAATTACAGCCTATAATACACGGTTTTCGGTATTTTATGGTCCCGGGTCAGAAATGGCAGTAAATCACACAAACCTTTTATTGACTCAGATAAAGCTTCCACACAAATTTTGAACATAAACGGAGGAGATTTGATGGTGTCGATATGCGATAAACGTTTTTCGGTTGTACCTCTTTTTATCGTGAAAATGGATAAATACTTGTTATCATTTGGTTTAATCAAACATGATAACTACAAATAGAGCCCAGGACACGTGGTACAAAATTCGTGAGAAAATGAAACATGACCCAATACGACCTCCCAAACGTCCCAAATTGCAGCCTTATAATACACTGTTTTCGGTATTTTGCGACCCGGGTCAGAAATACTGTAAATAACAATAACATTTTATTTTCTCGGATAAAGCTTCCGCAAAAATTTTGAGCATAAACGGAGGAGATTTGATGGTGTCGCTATGCGATAAACGTTTTTCGGAGGTACCTCTGTTTATCATGAAAATGGATAAATAATTGTTATCTGTTGGTTTAATCGAACATGATAACTACTAACACAAATTAAGACACGTGGTACAAAATTCGTGAGAAAATGAAACATGACCAAATATAACCTCCCGAACGGCCCAAATTGCAGCTTATAATACACGGTTTTCATTATTTTGCAGCCCCGGGTCAGAAATGATTAAAAATCACAAAAACATTTTATTTTCTCGTATAAAGCTTCCACACAATTTTTGAGCATAAACGAAGAAGATTTGAGGGTTTCGGTATGCAATAAACGTTTTTCGGGGTAAGTAGGTTTATCTAGAAAATGGATAAATACTTATTTTCTGATGGTTTAATCGAACATGGTAACTTCTACCACGGACCATGACACATGGTACAAAAATCGTGAGAAATTGAAACGCAGCCCAGTACGACCTCTTGAACGGCCCAGTTTACAGCCTGTGATACACGGTTTTTGGTATTTTGTGGCCCCGGGTCAGAAATGGCACTAAATTACACAAACATTTTATTGGCTCGGATAAAGCTCCCACGCAAATTTTGAGCTTAAACAGAAGAGATTTGAAGGTGTCGGTGTGCGATAAACGTTTTTCGGAGGTACCTCGGTTTATCGGAAAATGGATAAATACTTGTTATTTGATGATTTAATCGAACATGATAAATACTAACACAGGCCAGGACACGTGGTACAAAATTCGTGAGAAAATGAAACATTACCCAATATAACCTCCCGAACGGGCCAAATTGCAGCCTTTAATACATGATTTTCGGTATTTTATGGTCCCGGGTCAGAAATGGCAGTAAATCAGACAAACCTTTTATTGACTCAGATAAAGCTTCCACACAAATTTTGAACATAAACGGAGGAGATTTGATGGTGTCGGTATGCGATAAACGTTTTTCGGTTGTACCTCTATTTATCGTGAAAATGGATAAATACTTGTTATCTGTTGGTTTAATCGAACATGATAACTACAAACAGAGCCCAGGACACGTGGTACAAAATTCGTGAGAAAATGAAACATGACCCAATACGACCTCCCAAACGGCCCAAATTGCAGCCTTATAATACACTGTTTTCGGTATTTTGTCGACCCGGGTCAGAAATACTGTAAATAACAATAACATTTTATTTTCTCGGATAAAGCTTCCACAAAAATTTTGAGCATAAACGGAGGAGATTTGATGGTGTCGGTATGCGATAAACGTTTTTCGGAGGTACCTATGTTTATCGTGAAAATGTATAAATAATTGTTATCTGTTGGTTTAATCGAACATGATAACTACTAACACAAATTAAGACACGTGGTACAAAATTCGTGAGAAAATGAAACATGACCAAATATAACCTCCCGAACGGCCCAAATTGCAGCTTATAATACACGGTTTTCATTATTTTGCAGCCCCGGGTCAGAAATGATTGAAAATCACAAAAACATTTTATTTTCTCGTATAAAGCTTCCACACAATTTTTGAGCATAAACGAAGAAGATTTGAGGGTGTCGGTATGCAATAAACGTTTTTCGGGGTAACTAGGTTTATCTAGAAAATGGATAAATACTTATTTTCTGATGGTTTAATCGAACATGTTAACTTCTACCACGGCCCAGGACATATGGCACAAAAATCGTGAGAAACTGAAACGCAGCCCACTACGACCTCCCGAACGACCCAAATTACAGCCTATAATACACGGTTTTCGGTATTTTATGGCCCCGGGTCAGAAATGGCAGTAAATCACACAAACCTTTTATTGACTCAGATAAAGCTTCCACACAAATTTTGAACATAAACGGAGGAGATTTGATGGTGTCGTTATGCGATAAACGTTTTTCGGTTGTACCTCTATTTATCGTGAAAATGGATAAATACTTGTTATCTATTGGTTTAATCGAACATTATAACTACAAACAAAACCCAGGACATGTGGTACAAAATTCGTGAGAAAATGAAACATGACCCAATACGACCTCCCAAACGGCCCAAATTGCAGCCTTATAATACACTGTTTTCGGTATTTTGCGACCCGGGTCAGAAATACTGTAAATAACAATAACATTTTATTTTCTCGGATAAAGCTTCCACAAAAATTTTGAGAATAAACGGAGGAGATTTCATGGTGTCGGTATGCGATAAACGTTTTTCGGAGGTACTTCTGTTTATCGTGAAAATGGATAAATAATTGTTATCTGTTGGTTTAATCGAACACGATAACTACTAACACAAATTAAAACACGTGGTACAAAATTCGTGAAAAAATGAAACATGACCAAATATAACCTCCCGAACGGCCCAAATTGCAACTTATAATACACGGTTTTCATTATTTTGCAGCCCGGGGTCAGAAATGATTGAAAATCACAAAAACATTTTATTTTCTCGTATAAAGCTTCCACACAATTTTTGAGCATAAACGAAGAAGATTTGAGGGTGTCGGTATGCAATAAACGTTTTTCGGGGTAACGAGGTTTATCTAGAAAATGGATAAACTTGTTTTCTGATGGTTTAATCGAACATGGTAACTTCTACCACGGCCCAGGACACATGGCACAAAAATCGTGAGAAACTGAAACGCAGCCCAGTACGACCTCCCGAACGACCCAAATTACAGCCTATAATACACGGTTTTCGGTATTTTATGGTCCCGGGTCAGAAATGGCAGTAAATCACACAAACCTTTTATTGACTCAGATAAAGCTTCCACACAAATTTTGAACATAAACGGAGGAGATTTGATGGTGTCGATATGCGATAAACGTTTTTCGGTTGTACCTCTATTTATCGTGAAAATGGATAAATATTTGTTATCTGTTGGTTTAATCGAACAAGATAACTACAAACAGAGCCCAGGACACGTAGTACAAAATTCGTGAGAAAATGAAACATGACTCAATACGACCTCCCAAACGGCCCAAATTGCAGCCTTATTGGTGTGTTTTAAAATACCGCAAGTGCACGGTTATCAAAGTAGCACTTGAGGGTCGGTTTCCACGGAGAGCGAAGCGATTACTAGTCGGTTTCAAGGGGCGCTAGCTAAGTCGAAAGAAGGGGGAAATTTGAATTCAACTAGCGACAACTAAATGCGATAAATAAGATCTAGACTAAAATACAAACTAAACAAATAGCTATGGAAAATACGGGATTAAATCAAGATTAAGATAACTAGGACCCGATCAAGTCTTATTCATGGGTTGCAACGGTGGTGGTCTATCAACAAGTGGTGGAATGTGGGTTCATGTGGGACAATGTCATCTAAACTAACTACCTAACCCTCCCGAGTATAGGTAGCCTCTAGGGTCGATAAAGGGTCCCACTCCCATGGATAACCCCTACACGAGTCCAAGGCATTTCGGGTCAACATTTAGGTCCCAACTAGGGTCTTTCCCACTCCCGTGGATGAAATCCCCTAGCCAAAAGGTAGAGTCTCTTTAAGGGGTCTCGCTCCCGCGAATAACCCACCTAGAGTCGATCCCCAAATCTACCCAAGCCCCACTACCGTAAGCCCAACTCCCGTCGATAGCCTACGTAGCCCCTAAGTCGGCCCAACTCCCATTGATAGCCTCTAAGGGTTGAACAAGGGTCAAATAAGGGGTCAATACAAAACACCCAACCAAAAACAATCACCCAAAAACCACTACTTGCTAATTTAACCAATCACCAATCAAAACCCATTATTAGACTTAATCGGACTCTAGAAAAGGATCACTACTCACTAAGCATAACTAGTCTAACATAAATCACAATAATAATTATTCTAAACATAAGAGTAAACATGAAAATGTATAAAGATTCAAACTTTAAACTAATCTATTACTAAACTAGAAGAACAAACAACAATAAATGAAAAATAACAATAACAAAGAGAGATAAGAAATTAAATACCAAACTTTGAATTATAATGATATAAATATGGTAGAGTTAGTCTTCCAAGCCCAAAAGATTGAATCTTGGAGTGAATTAATCTACTCCTAAACTAAATTAATGGAGAGTTTTGAGAGAGAAACCACCCTAATACTAAAACAAATCTGAAAAATGGTGGCTCCCCTTATTTTTGGGGTTTCTTCTCTTTATATATGTGAGAAAGTAAGGGTTTTCTAGTAAATTTGGTCTTAAAATAACAAATAAGCAAAAAGTCAATGTATAAAAGAAGACCACAAAAGACAAAAAGATATGACTTTCCCTCAGCCCATCAAAATTCACGTGACAAAAATGGTCATCACAATGACCAATGCAAGTTCATTAGGATGCCACACTTGAAACGCACGGCACTCATGAGAAACGCACGGTCAGTTACGCACGGTGGGATTTGTCCTGCATTAGTTGCGCACGGCAATGTTGAGGTTCCGCACGGTGCCTTGCTTTCTCTATTTTGTTGATTGATTTTGTGCCTTGGGTTGGGATGTGGGCCTGCTCGAGTGAAGCCATGGTGGCTGAGTATATTGTGGGTCCGTGCCCGGCGGTGCTGCTGCTGGATTGATGCGGTGGTGCGAGTTGACGGGTTCCGATGTCGGGTTTTCGGGTTTTAAACGAAGGAGATGGGTGAAGAACTTGGAAATGGAGGTGGAATAATTGGTGAGCATGGTGGTATATTAATGATGGAATAAGTGTTGATCAATGGTGGATTCAATGAAAATGCACATGAGCTTGGTGTTGGACTTGTTAATGGCGAGCAACTGGGTAAATTTCTTGACATTTTAGCTTGATGAAATAAAAAAAAGGAAGTTGCAGCCTTGCAGGAGAAAGCTACAAGGAGAACATGGGTTTGCTTTGACTAGATGGTTTGCAAAGTCAACTTTCTTTGTAGAATTAAATCATAATTTCATCCACTTGACTCCGTCTTATCCCGTCTCATCACTCGAACTTGTTACCTGCAAAATAAAGTAACCCGAGCAATACCAAAATTCCGAAAACTAATATATATTGACACAAATTAATATAAAAAGCTACTATTCTATTTTATTACGATATGAGCGAATAATAGAAACTCGAGCCACTAATTAGACTAAATAAGAGATAAAATGTAGGGTAAAATCGAGTTAAATATTGAGCTATCAAGAGTACATCGGCCGCGAGCAACATCATCCAATTCATCAGTGATACTAACAACTCCCATAGGCCAACGAACCGGACCAGGTGCACTTACGCCACAAGTGCGTAGAAAGAAAAGGGGAAGCGCGAGCCGAACAAGCTTGCCTTCAGCAGAGAGAAAACTCCTACACCGTGGTGAACGATCCCTACAGTCCAAAGACCAAGCCAAGAAGCCGAGTAATCTGATAAGAACGGACAAAAAACTCACCCCAACCAAAGACCTCGAAGGAGCAATGACAATAGAACCAACATAGACGAGGGTCATAGCCCTAAGTAATGACGCCTTTGAGAGGCCCTTATTCCATCGAAGATAATAGATTGATATTATTCGTAATAAAATGCTGAAAAATTAATCTAAGAGTCTGCATTGAATTTTTTGGAGAACCACCACATCCAATCCACCCAACACCACCAACCAACAATCCCCCAAACAATCCAAGCCGACACAACCGATAAACATACATCAACCAACTATTGTCCCAAACAACCGAGAATACAGCCCTTCAAAACCAAGACTGAATCGACGCAGTGACCGACCTGCACAACCAACCGCCCCAGCCCCACCACATGAGACACAAAAACCGACAGTCACAACAGACCACAACTCGTCCCCGGACACACCAATGAAAGCCAAAAATGCCACACAAGACCACAAAGACGACATGCAACAAGAAAGCAATCCCAAGACAAACATTCACAGACCAACCGGTGGGGGAAGGGGCGAGGGGAGGGGGAAACACCGGACGATAACATGCAAAGTCACCATGGAGAAGACTGACCCATAACATACAGAAAAACACCTTCAATCTTCCGACAAAGAAGACTTACCATAGGAGGTGGGGGAAGGGGCGAGGGGAAGGGGAACACCTCCTAGGAAAAGACCCCCCGACAGTGGCGTTAAGGGCTACAGCAGCGACGGAGGACCAAGAGACGGCGGCGACGAGAACAGTTTTCGGTCACCATTAGTAGTAATATTGCAATCGGTCTTTTGCAGAGTTGGTCACTATCAATTCATCAAGTGGGTCGAAACTTACCGGAGTCCTTATATTGACGACTCCACCATCAACAACCACGACGACGGGACCACATTTTGGAAAGGGACAAAAATTGATTTTTTAGTATGTTTAAGGGAGTGAAGGTTCGCCGGAGACGGGCTAATGGCATAGCCGCATCTCCGGCGAAAGGATCGAAATAGGGGAAGGTCAGTGGGTGGGTGGCGGCTGCAATGGACAAGAGATTAGGTTTTTCTTTTTGGGGGTTTTTTAGAGATAGAGAGAGAAAATGGATGACAAACAATATCTCAATTATAAGTCTGATGTATATGTAGTATCATGTATTCCCCCGTCCTAGTCAATAATTTACACTTACTTACTTTATGTTCCCCTCACAAAATAAGTAAGTGTAACTTATTCACTGGGATAGAGGGAGAGCTAGTTTATTAAATCTGGCAAACGGGTCAACCACGCCAGATGGGGTCGATTCAAGTTCAGCTTTGCAAATTTTTTGGTAAAATCGAGTTGAGCTTGACTATTTTCAAGTTATTTATAGGTAATGTCGACACAAATAGGAAGGAGTCAATTTTATAGGTTCATTTTATTATCAAATAAGCTTTTCCCTCTTTCTCGACATGAGACTCTCACATGCATTAATTATCATTGGTGAACTATTTTTTCACATCCCGTCACATGTAAAGTCCTTTTTCCGACAGCCTAGACGTCCCTAGATGCAATTACATAGACTACTTTTTGTTGAACTACAACTTTTTGGGCCTATCTGTCCTTTTTATCATCATGCCCAAATCTTTTTAACCATGTAATCTGATAACTTGCACGGATCATAAAAAATGAGCTTAGGCCTTACTCGTACATAGGAGAGACATGTGACCTCACAAATATAACCGAGGTTCCATTATAAGAAAACCAATTGTCAATAATAAATGAATAAAATTGGTAAAAAGTGAGAGCTCGTTCCATCTTAACCAACTTAATTTTTATGACACTTTTTTGTGACACATTACTCAGTTTTCGTTGTTAATAACGGTCCTAATTATATTTTACTCTATATGTTGTTTTGCACATATATATGTATAGGTTTCGGTTGATTTGAAGAAGTTGGACAAATTTGAAATACCATTTTACCCACCAACAGAGGAAGAGGTAGAAAGATTTGTAAAAAATGATGGGTCATTCCATCTTCACCAGCTTAAATTTTTTACCATAGATTGGGATTTACCAACCGAAGAATTTACCAAGGATGGTAAATCCAATGGTTATAACACAAAAATTGAGGTGATCTTGACGTGCGAGCCAAGTTTATTGCAGGGCCTATTAAATCAGGGTCACAATGCATAATTGCTTCTCATTTTGGTGATCATATTATCAAAGAATTATACTCTCGTGTTACTAAGCTCATCGCTAAGCAACTTAATAGTGAAAGTTGGAGACCTATCATCATGCTATTTCCTTAATAAAAAGGTAATTAAGTTAACATGTTAATTACTTTCGCGAATTACTAAAATAGTGAATAATCCTCATATATTGGGTATAAGTTATATATGATAATAATATGAGTATGGGTGTAGTAATAATTTGGTGGATGTTTGTTTTTTGTTTTTTTGGTTGATTATAATAAAGTTGGTTATAATAATGTTATCGAAGAAAAGTTATTTACTCAGGATGTTGGATTTGGGTAGACTTATTCTTAATTGCTAATCAAATCAATGGAACTTACACAACAAACGATTCAAAAATGATATCGTAATTAGAGTGTGAAAAGCCCTTGCACAAAGTTTCATTCATTTGTAATCGAACAGGTGTCTAGAGACATGAATACCAATGGTGATGCTCTGGCCAGTCTTGGTTTAAATTTTTCCCCTACAGTGTTTGATAAAATTTATATTGTTCACCTTGTTATGCAGAAGCGTTGATGCCCCTCATGGTCGGCCTCTGTTGCGTCGGTGTCCACGATATATC
This sequence comes from Heliosperma pusillum, assembly GCA_022085475.1. NCBI lineage: Eukaryota > Viridiplantae > Streptophyta > Magnoliopsida > Caryophyllales > Caryophyllaceae > Heliosperma > Heliosperma pusillum. The sequence goes on along the minus strand of JAIUZE010000303.1, from coordinate 75,031 downwards.
AAAAATGATATAGTACGTTATTGTCTTCTTTGAGCCAAGCCCTCTAATAACTACGTTATTGTCTTCATATTTAGACCAAAACCCGTACTTTAGTCCTTAACTTCTGGTGCATTACTTGCTAACTGCTCTATTTTATGCTTTAAATTGCTTAGAGAATGTTCACCGGGTAGTTAGTTGAATTTTTGTAGCCCTGCACACTTTCTCACGCGAAAACCGAGCATCAAACAAACACTAAGGACAAATCCCGAATCCTTCGGTATAACTTGATGCCTATCCAATGCAACATATCAAGATCAGGCATGGGTGCATCCCAAGTCCATCTAACGCATCAGAAACACTATGTTGGCGTATCTCCTCCAGCCGGTGTAAAACACCTCTAGCCGACATAACTTAAGCACGACCGGCGTATCAATACAGCGGCTGGGCTTGTGAATTGGGCCTAATCAGTCTTTTTATTTTTAATTTGTGTTTTGAGCCTTCATATATGTAGTAAAACCCTAATTTTAGAAGGAGAGACAACATAGATATCACAAAAACATCATTTTTAAAAAGAGAAAGTAGATTGTAGAGATTTCGCCGGGTATTGAATCATCTGTTGTTTTAATCATCACAAAAACACCAAGTTTATTTTAATCTAATCTATTACGACTGATTTCTATCATCTTTTTGTTTGGTAATTTCTAGCTATTCTAATCTTTATTTTCTTGTATTATTTTGTTCTTTCCTTACTTAAGTTTGTCAAACTTTTGAATATTTAGTTTTCTTGTAGTTAAAGTTATCATCTTTGAGTTTGAATCTTGTTCTAGCATAGTTTAATTAGTCATCCGTCTACTTTGTTTTAGTCCTTACATGAAATTAGATAAAAAAAATTAAACTTTGTCATGTAAAAAAATAATCAAGTTTCCATCTTTATTAATTTGTCTTGCGTTGTCACCATAAATAGTGAATAGTCCTTTAACTAGGACTTGATTAATCCCCGACATGAGTATTCTAATTGATTGATTCCAATTTAATTAGTAGTTGGGTTGTTAGCACTACAAGAAAACAACATTAAAGCGACCGATGTTGGCGACTAATTTCAGTCGCCAAAATAAATTTGGCGACTGAAATCAGTCGCCAAGACCCAGTCGCAGACCTTAGTCGCCAAATAAAATTCGGGCGACTGATTTCGGTCGCCAAATTTGGCGACTGACAAAAGCGTCGCCAAATTGGCAACATGACGACTGAAATCAGTCGCCCAAATTGGCGACTGAATGGTGAAGTAGTCGCCAAATTGGCGACTGATATCAGTCGCCAAATTGGCGACCACTACACCATTCAGTCGCCAATTTGGCGACGGATTTCAGTCGCAAAATCAGGTTTTATTTGTAAAAATACAGGGGGTTGTTGGAGCCAGTGTCCTCCACAGTTAGTGCAATAACATAAATAAATCTTTGTAGGTTCACAGGGTATACTTTGTATAATAATCAGTTGATTAACGTTTATCAATAACGGTTGGCTCGCTAGAAGTTTGACGTTATTGTCATTTTATTATGGCGGTGATCAACTGGTCCCTATAAGTCACACATATAGGATGTGTCTGAGAGATGTGATTATATGAATAATATAGTCATATTGATGCCTTATACGACTAAAAGGTTAGTCGATGTATTTGACTAAAAGGTTAGTCAAAAATGATGATGATAGACGGATTAAACTGTTAATTCGTAAATTGAATATAAACTGTTATATTTAATTAATATAAATAATGTTAGCTTAAACGAACTAATCAGTTAATTCGTGATTAAATATAAACCGTTATATTTAATTAAGCAAATGTATTACTCGTAATAATTATTGTAAATATTGTCAGACATGTATTAATAAATCGACTGCAAAAGGCTGAGTGGACTTATTAATAAGATGACGATATTAGTGACGATAATTATAATAATACAATGGATGTTATTTACTAGGTATGACCGAAAAATATGAAGCAATAAATGGATATATCTACTCGGTCCAAATCGGTTTGGAAAGGATCCTAATTGCAATTTCTTATTTTAGGAAAACCTAGAAAGTATGATTAGGAGAGAATAAAAAGAAAAATACCTAGGGTTTTTAATGGGGTGTGACGGCACAAACAAAACAACTAGGGTGATTTTTCTCTCATTTTTCTCTCTAGATCTATCATCAAACCTCACATAAAATTAGCGGTAATTTTGTATAATCGTTCTAGCACAATTAAGGCATATCAAGGAGCATTTTGGGTGCAACTAGTAGGAGATATCATACTTTTGATATTGTTCTTAAGCCAATTTGCAAGGACCAAAGGTTGATTATTTTTATCTCTTATTTATATCGTTATTTTCATATATGACTCGTTATTTCGTATCTTATAATTTTGTTATAATCCTAAAATTTAGAGGTGAAATATACGGATATTTTCCCACAAGTGGTATCAGAGCATAAGGCTACAAAATTATATTTTATGAATTTCATATTATGGATTTTGCATCTTGTTTTGCGTCGGAAAAAATTTTACACGGTCTGTTTTTTGTGCCGTGTGGTTTCTTTTTTTTCGCCTTCGATTTTGGTTGTTCTTGTTCCATTTGATTTTTCATATTGGTGTTTTAATCGGATAGAATAATCATATGAAAAATTTGTAGATGTTTGATTTAATAAAGATTAAATTAAAACGTAAATGGATTTGTTTTGTTGATGAGATTAAAAATTTGTTTTTTGCTATATAGTTGTTAGCATATACGATTGATCTTGTTTCATTAATTAATATGCTAATCTTGTTCTAATAGCAACCATAAACGATTTCTATTCATCAAAGTTTTTTTTTGTGTTAATTGAACCGAGAAAAAAAAAACGAACGAAAAAAAAAAAAAAATTTTTTTGCTGCTGCTGTTTTTCCAGCCGTAGGGGCTGTTTTGAAAAAAAAAAAAAAAATTTTTTGTTTTTCCTGGCTGTGAACAGTACCCGTACCGAAAAAAATAATATAATTTTTTTTTTCTTTCGTTTGTTGTGAATCGGTTCACAATTATATGATATCTAATTATTTTAAAGCGGTTTAAAATAATGTCAAAGTTGGATTTGTTTGATACGAATTTTGTGACTTATTACGCAATAATCACATAATTTAATCAGTTTAAAAGGTGGTTTGGATAAATTACTCTACATAATTACGGAATTATGTCTTGAATGAATAATTTATTTAGTTGATGCATTTTATTTATGTTGTTTGAATGAATGAATGATTTTATTTACGTATTTTTGCAATTGGTTTAAAATGTAATACCTAGTGTGGCCTTAGTTAATCATGTTTTCGTAATGATGGAAACATGGTTTGGATGTATTTTTGAGATCTCGTATCTTTTTATCCTTTTAATTATGTTTTGGGAATTAGAATGTAAATAGGTTTATTTTTGTAATTTTTGAAATGTAATTTTAAGAAGACTAGAGACGGAGATCGGATGCTCACTCCCGCTACATGGACCAAGATGGAACATCAAGTCAAGCTTCTCGGGTTCATAAGGATGGATTCCAAACTTGTATTTACGGTTCATTTTGGTAGATAGGCCACACTAGGACCGTTGTAATAGTTTACGTATTTTCTCGCTTTCGTTCTCTTTCACATGATAGATAATTGCATCATATTCCGCCTAAACCAAACCACCTAAAATGCATGAAAAATGATTCATATAGTTTGAATATTTAATCATGGACATACAGATGTCACTCGCTTTTAGGGACATCACCTTAGTTTAAATCATTCTCGAGTTGCTAGACATTCGTTCACTTAAAATGAATTAAAGTTAAGATGATGGGACCTTCCCCTATAACTAAAATTGAGACTAGTCTTTATAGGGAAAACTACTATGAACCCCTTCTTCGTCGGAAGTCATAATATGACCCCTTCTACGTTGGGTAAGTAGTGAGTGTTGACCTATTTTTATCTCAACATTATCGTACGAGTAATATCTCGTGATTATGATGGACTAAAGATAGAACTTACATAAATTTATCGACCAGGAATTCTAAAAGTAGAATTAGCCAAGAGGTTGGCTTATCAATTTACAGAAATTAAGTCTTGGGAACATTTATATAATTCTTGAGGGAGGTCAATTGTATAAATGCACGAGTCATCGCATTAAACTGTTTTTGCATAAGACTTAAATTTAAAACGATGAATACTTATCATATTTATTTTCTTTTTCACAGTTTTCGAATTCGTTATATACAGATATAACTGCTAATAACAAATGGCTGGCCATACTGATGACCCAATGCCAAGTGCCACGCTCGGACGTGAGTCCTGGCTTAAGATTTTCAAGGACAGTATGAATCAGTCAACGCGACTGAAGAATAACGGGTCCAACTTTGCGGACTGGGAGGCGGCATTACGGAATGCTGCCATTGCTGACGGTAAGCTCAAGTACCTGACTGAGCCACTACCGCCCAACCCAGGCCCCAATGCAGGAGCCAATGAATCACTTGCTTATAGTGATTTCATGATGGAGGCGGGTGCGATAAAGAACGTACTCATCTTTTCAATGGAATCAAATTTGCAAAGGCGATTCATTGCCCATGGTGCGAATAAGATTTTCACCACGCTCTCTAACGAGTTCTCGAAAGCTCCGAGGATCGTTAGCTATGAGCATACCTGTCGCTTCTTTGAGGCGAAACTCCAGAAGGGCCAAGCAGTTAGCCCACACATTCTTGATATGATTGAGAATGTCGAGAAACTGGAGGCACTTGGTTGCAAAATCGATGAGAAGATCGTCATTGACCGCGTTATTCATTCACTTCACGAGGGTTTTGCCCTTTTTAGGGCAAATTACTATATGAATGATATGAAGAAGCGTCTTCATCAGCTCCACTCACTTCTAGTACAGACCGAGAGTGATCTGAAATTGAGTGGGAGTCTGAAACAGGATGTTCTCATGGTTGCAAACAAGGGCAAAGGTAAGGGCAAGGCTCAGGCCAACCTAGCTGTAGGGAAGCCGAAATTCAAAAAGTCAGGGCAAGGCAAAAGTGGGCCTGGTGAGACTAGCAGTAGCTCACAAGGCAAGACAAAGAGCGATAAAGGTAACGTGGAGTGCCACCATTGCCACAAGCTTGGGCATTGGAGGAGGAACTGCCCCGTGTACCGTGAGGACATAAAAGCAGGCCGCGTCTCTCCTGTTGGTATGTCTTCTTCTTTTATTCATATGATTGAGATTAACCATGCAAGTTTCGGAACTTGGGTATTAGATACTGGTTGTGGTTCTCATATGTGTAATCATTTGCAGGGCCTAAGAAACATCACAACTCTCGCAAGGGGTGATGTGGACCTGCGAGTGGGGAATGGAGCAAGAGTAGCTGCCGTTTCAGTGGGAACATATGTAATCCAACTCCCGTGTGGATTTGAGTTATTTCTGAATAACTGTTACTATGTACCCAGTTTATCTAAAAAAATTATTTCTGTTTCCGTACTTGATAAGGACGGTTTTTCGTTTGTAATAAAGGATAATAGCTTTATTTTCTCTTTAAACGAAATGATTTATGGTAAAGCAGTTTCCATGAATAGGATTTATGTTTTAGATCAAACCACAGATATAATGCATGTGTGTAGTAATAAAGCAAAGGTTGGTGAGAAAGATCAAACCTATCTATGGCATTGCCGTGTGGGACACATAAATGAAAAACGCGTGATGAAGCTCATTGACAATGGGACTATCTCCCCATTTGACTATGAATCTTTTGGCACGTGTGAATCATGTCTCATGGGCAAAATGACTCGAATTTCCTTCAAAGGTGTTGGAATGCGCGCTGCTGACCTATTAGGACTCATACATACTGATGTGTGTGGACCTATGTCAATCAACGCTAGAGATGGCTATAGATATTTTATCACTTTCACGGACGATTTGAGTAGATATGGATATGTCTATTTAATGAAGCATAAAAGTGAGTCCTTTGAAAAGTTCAAGGAATTCCAGAATAAGGTTGAGAACCAGCTGGATAGAAAGATTAAAGCACTACGTTCAGATCGTGGTGGCGAATATTTTTCGAATGAGTTTTATCAACACCTTAAAGACTGTGGTATTGTACTACAGTTAACTCCACCTGGAACACCACAATTGAATGGTGTGTCCGAACGGAGAAATCGAACATTACTTGATATGGTTCGATCCATGATAAGTCACACGGTTGTACCTGACTCATTGTGTGGTTATGCTCTTTTGTCAGCTGCTTTAAAACTTAACCGAAGTCCGTCTAAAGCTGTAGACAAGACTCCATATGAATTATGGAAGGTAACGGTCCCTAACTTGTCCTTTATTCGGGTTTGGGGGCTGCGAGGCTTATGTCAAGTGGAGATCTGACGATAAGCTCGGCCCACGATCGGTCAAGACATACTTTATTGGTTATCCAAAAGGGATGTTTGGTCATTACTTTTACTCGCCTACCGAACATCGATTTTTTGTTGCGGCTAGTGCGACGTTCTTAGAGAAAGAGTTTCTCGAGAATAGGACAAGTAATAGAACCTTCGATCTGTCGGAGATTCAAGAACCAACAACCGAGCAATCAATGAAGGAAACCGTTCCTTCATCATCGGTTGCGGTCAATATTCCTTTGGAACCTAGGAGGTCGGGTAGACACTCTATTCCTCCAGACAGATACATTGGTATGGTCGAGGAGAATGAGAGAGATGACATTTTACTCCTAGAGATTAACGAACCCGCTACCTATAAAGGTGCCATGACCTGTTCCGACTCAAAGCTATGGCTTGAGGCCATGCAATCCGAGATGGACTCTATGTATGAGAATGACGTATGGGATCTGGTTGATTTGCCTGATAAGGTTTGGCCTCTTCAGTGCAAATGACTTTACAAAATAAAGCATTATGTAGAAGGACAACCAAATACCTACAAGGCACAACTAGTGGTAAAGGGTTTCACTCAAGGGCCTTCTTAAACGGTTATTTGGAGGAGGAGTTGTACATAGTACAACCCGAAGGTTTCATTGATCCTAAAAATCCTAAGATGGTATGCAAGCTTAAGCGTTCCATCTATGGACTTAAGCAAGCTTCTCGGAGTTGGAATCATCTTTTCGACCACGTGATAAAAGAGAATGAATTTACACGATCAGTCGAGGAACAATGCTTATATATCAAGTCGAGTGGGAGCAAGATTGTCTTCCTAATATTGTATGTCGATGACATACTCTTGATTGGGAATGACATACCTCTCTTAACTTCGGTAAAAGTTTGGTTAAAGAACCACTTCCAGATGAAAGATCTGGGCGAGGCACAAAGAATTTTGGGGATCCGTATCTACAGAGATAGATCACGACGGATGTTATCCCTCACTCAGAAGTCTTATATAGATAAGATTCTTGAGAGATTCAGCATGACCAACTCCAAGAAGGGGAACCTTCCAATGATTTCTGGGATGCAGTTGAGTAAAGCTCAGGCACCAAAGACATCGGAAGAGGTCGAGCGCATGAGTCGGGTTCCTTATGCATCAGCTACAAGATCGATCATGCATGCCATGATATGCACACGTCCAGACGTGGCATATGCATTGAGTATGACGAGTCGGTACCAAGGCAATCCAGGTGAAACACACTGGATGGCTGTTAAGAATATCCTTAAGTACCTACGGAGGACTAAGGATTGGGTATTGACTTATGGAGGTGACATTGAGCTATGCGCAATCGGTTACGCAGATGCTAGCTTCCAAACGGATCGAGATGACTCGAAATCTCAGTCTGGATTCGTTTTTACTCTTAATGGCGATGCGGTCAGCTGGAAAAGCTCCAAACAAACTGTTATAGCAGATTCTACGACTGAATCCGAGTACTATGCTGCTTCAGAGGCTGCGAAGGCAGCTATATGGATGCGTCAATTCTTACAAGGACTAACTGTAGTTCCTAGTTCGGATGACCCGATCACCATCTATTGTGATAATAGTGGTGCCATCTTCCAGGCTAAGGAGCCTAAGTCCAGCAACAAGTCTAGGCATGTACATCGGAAGGCTCACATGATCCGAGATTACGTGGAGCAAAGCAGATAGTGATAGACAAGATTGCTACGGATGATAACGTCGCAGATCCTCTCACTAAACCATTGAGACATGATAAGCATGAAGGGCACGTTATTTCCATGGAAATCAAACGTGTTCCTGAGTTGTATTAGTTGTTTTATATGGATTAGACACCTGTATCTTTTTCATAAAACTATCTATGAAATCATCGTTTTGTTTTATATTTTGTTTTTCATGTGGGTTGTACTGACAACATTGAACACCACAAAGTGAACTGAATTACATTATATTTGTTTTGGTCCGTAATCGCCTACATGAGCTGATAACTCTGGCAATTATTCTGTGAAGTCGATTGATGGTGGGTTCAACGAGCCATAAGTCAAACAGTTGACTGATCGATCACATATGCGAGTTATAATGATACCTCGCAGGACAATTTTGTGACAACGTTATGGAGTCCTAAATGTTTCAGAACATTAGGTGCCAGGTCGTGGATAGGACGTCCATAGTATTCCTAGAGTCGATTCTTTTGACTATCGACTGTCTCTTGAGATTAAGGCAGTTTTTGGGTGACTTTGCTTTCTTTCTCATGGTCGACCGTAACAGGAGGCTAATAGATTTTTACTGGGTCATTTCATACTGCGCTTGTATCTGCAAGATTCGACTTGAAGAAAATATCCAACCTTTATCAGGTTATGTTTTTTCTCAGGACCACTTGAGGAGTTGTAACTGAAATGCATGGTCATGCTTAGACCTGGCAAAAGCAACCCGATCCGATTGACCCGACCCGAATGACCCGACCCGTGACCCGAAATTGACCCGAACTACAACACCCGATTGTGACCCGAAACCCAATTAGACCCGACCCGACCCGAACATGACCCGATCTTTCTTGACCCGTAACTGACCCAACCCGAAAATAACCCGAACCAAAACCACTCAACCCGAAAATGACCCGATAAAACATAACTTTAATTGAACCGAAAAGACTTAAAATGGCCTTTGACCCGAAAATGACCCGACCCGAATTAACCCGACCCGGTTGACCCGAAACGGACCCGACAACTAACCTGAAACAAACCCGAAACCCGAAATGACCCGACCCGACCCGAATTAACCCGAATTCAACGAAAGACCCAAACTGACCCGACCCGACCTGGCCCGACCCGGTTGACCCGTTTGCCAGGTCTAGCCATGCTCGAATAAAGATTCGTTTATCAGTTAAGTTACTCTCTAGTCGAGGAAACCACTCTTGATACTGATCACTTGTAAACTACGACCTTTCTGAATACAGACTTTGCAAATTGGTTTACATTGAGTGGGAGAAATTTATTATGGATATGAGAATCGGTTATCGCACATACACTTGTACGGACAAGTGAGAGATTGTTGGACCCAGTGTCCTCCACAGTTAGTGCAATAACATAAATAAATCTCTGTAGGTTCACAGGGTATAGTTTGTATAATAATCAGTTGATTAACGTTTATCAATAATGGTTGGCTCGCTAGAAGTTTGACGTTATTGTCATTTTATTATGGCGGTGTTCAACTGCTCCTTATAAGTCACACCTATAGGATGTGTCTGAGAGATGTGATTATATGAACAATATAGTCATATTGATGCCTTATACGACTAAAAGGTTAGTCGATGTATTTGACTAAAAGGTTAGTCAAAAATGATGATGATAGACGGATTAAACTGTTAATTCGTAAATTGAATATAAACTGTTATATTTAATTAGTGTAAATAATGTTAGCTTAAACGAACTAATCAGTTAATTCGTGATTAAATATAAACCGTTATATTTAATTAAGCAAATGTATTACTCGTAATAATTATTGTAAATATTGTCAGACATGTATAAATAAATCGACTGCAAAAGGTTGAGTGGACTTATTAATAAGATGACGATATTAGTGACGATAATTATAATAATACAATGGATGTTATTTACTAGGTATGACCGAAAAATATGAAGCAATAAATGGATATATCTACTCGGTCCAAATCGGTTTGGAAAGGATCCTAATTGCAATTTCTTATTTTAGGAAAACCTAGAAAGTATGATTAGGAGAGAATAAAAAGAAAAATATCTAGGGTTTTTAATGGGGTGTGACGGCACAAACAAAACATTAGGGTGATTTTTCTCTCTAGATCTATCATCAAACCTCACATAAAATTAGCGGTAATTTTGTATAATCGTTCTAGCACGATTAAGGCATATCAAGGAGCATTTTGGGTGCAACTAGTAGGAGATATCATACTTTTGATATTGTTCTTAAGCCAATTTGCAAGGACCAAAGGTTGATTATTTTTATCTCTTATTTATATCGTTATTTTCATATATGACTCGTTATTTCGTATCTTATAATTTTGTTATAATCCTAAAATTTAGAGGTGAAATATACGGATATTTTCCCACAGGGGTTTGGCGACTGAAAACAGTCGCAAATAAAACATTTCAGTCGCCAAAATACCTGTTTTAGTGCACGAAAATTTTTGTTTTCATCCTGCCATTTCACTATCATACCATACCTGCAAGTACAATAGAAAACAAGCACAATTTCACACATTTACAACAACACAATGAGAAGCGAACATCCTCATATATATCAAGAAAATCAAATCAAGTTTACAAATCTTGATAAAGGTTTACAAAGCCAAGTTTAAACAACAACAATTAACAAGTTTCTAAACTAAACTCAAAAGCCAAGGAAACCCATATTGGCTTCGGCTTGCATACACCCACCTCTATTGCCTTCATCATAATCTCGCCGAAAGGGAGGCGGACCTTGGTTGCAGTTGTTGAACATGGTTTCCATTGCTTTAATATTTTCTTTCATTAGCCGAACTTCCTCATCCCTTTCGGCGTTTTTTCTTCTTTCTTCATCAAGTTGGGCTTGGAGCTTACCTACGGCTCCCGGCTCGTAAGTTTGTCTTGAGCTAGAAGGCATCCTTGCCCTTTGAGCTTCGTAGAATACATCCTTAGCCGAGCTAATTCCGTACACACTCCTCTTCTTGAAACCCTTAACCAAGTCGAACTAAATCTCGTTATCGGGCTTCTTGGGTTGCCTGGCTTTCTCAGCAAAAAAATGACTCCTACAAAATATAAACATTATGATTAAAAATAGCTACAAAATAAGATAAACATTCAAAAAAATGAACTTATTGTAAAAATACAAAAATGGTTTGAAACTTACATATAGTTCCTTATTTTTTGGCTTAATCCAATATCTTCTATTGTCTTGGAGTCGGGAATGGGTGTCAAGGAAGAGCTCCGGGGCCGTGGGCGTGTTACCTTTTTTCTTCTTACCCTTCTAAAAGAAGAAATTAAAGACTTGTATAAGAAGATTTTAATAATAAAAAGAAGGGTTTTTCTACATGGTACCCCTTTATTTTTGCGAATTCTAGATGGTACCCCTCGTTTTTTCAAAATCTATATGATACCCCTAAACTTAATGAAAATCTCTCAAAATACCCATAATGCACTAATCTGTCTGTTTTAAACGTTTATATTATGCACTTTTTATTGATCTTTTGACAATAATGTTGCATGTCGTTATCATTAATATCCTTTAGACAATCATAAACATATTTTCTTTGTAAAAATTAACCGTTTTAAAACTCGGTTTTTAGTAGTTTACTAAGTATAGGGGTACCAATGATAATTTTAAAAACTAAGGGGTACCATGTAGAATTCGAAAAAACACAGGGGTACCATGTAGAAAAACCCTAAAAAGAATTTAAGTTATAATTTTCAAATGGACGAAAAAGTGGATTAATAAAATGTAAACTTACACCAAAAACTAGGTCTAAGAAAGATCGAGATCCTCCGTGATGTGAAGGCTTAGCCGCTCCATCTTTCTTTCCTTCTCTTTTATTTGTAGATGCTTGGGCCGACTTAGCCTGAAACTCCGGAGTATCACGATATTTAAGCATTTCTTCATATGCACCACCTACAATTTAAATTAGTATTATAAAATATGATAAAATGTGTTAAATTATAACAATATACAAATAAAAAAAAAATTAAATACCTCTCATATGCTGCGGCTCCTTCTTCCTCTTGACAACCTGATGTGAGTCTTACTTAACCTCGCAAGCGGACGATTTATCGTTAGGCATTGCAAGGGTCGTATCCCAAGGGACGGTAATTATGGTTCTAAGGCGGTTTATACAAATTCTAGTTTAGTTCTAGCTAATATCAAGTTGGAGGTGAGTAAAACTAACTAAGTCTAACAAATGACCAAATATGAGATTTACGACAAGAATTAAGAAAAATAAGGCAAATGGGTTCGCTAATGAGGTTGGGGTTGAATATGGTAGAGGGTAAAGTCGGTCTAAGGGTAAGTAATGGTAGGTCTCCACCTCTCGGTGAAAGACGGTTCCTTGCCTAGGTTTGGTCGGATTCTCGCCCTACCTCCCCCAAGACTCCTATAAGCACACCCAAGTAACAAACAAGCCAAGCTCTCGCTTAAGCTAGCAACAAGATGAAAGAAAGCATGAATTACTTATTCTAGCATTTCTACAAACACATGGTGTGCACAAAATATAGGAATTACCAAAAGACTATATTTTTACAATCAAAACCACATTCTAACCCCAAGAACCTACAAAAGATCCCCCATCTACCCTAGAAGGGCACTACTCGCACATACTAATGAAGGAAAACATTAAAGATGGATACTTTGATATGAAATAAGCAAGAGAAGACATATTCAACATAAAAACTAGATAAATAAACAAGAACAAGTAATTAAAAGACAAGTAATGAAATAAAGATGAGGAATTATACCAAAACTTGTAAGAAAGGATGAAACTTGGATTAATAATCAAATAAGAGTCTCCTCTTGTCTTCAAATTACAACCCAATTGTTCAAAAATAGCTAAAGGAAAGACTAGATCTAAAGATAACTAAGTAGATAAGTAGAGTAATTAGTGCTAATTATCAAAGGATTAGAATAATGATTAGGAATATTGAAAGCTAAATCTAGGGTTTTTGTGTCTAGGGTTGTGTGTCTAAAATGAATTAGGAGAGGGGTATATATAGGTTGGTGGAATTGAGGGTTCAAAATAAGAAGGGAAGTTGGAAATGCGGAGTAGGGTGCTCAGCCGGCACACCGGCCGCCGGTGGCTTGTACCGGCTGGGACCATCTGACTTCAAACTTGAGTTTTCTCGTGTGAAATAGGTCTCAGTCGGTCATGCCGGCTACCGGTGGCTTGGACCGGCTGAGACCATCTGCTATTCTTCCAATTTTCGAGCTTTGTTTTGAGGTATGTGGGGTGCTCAGCCGGTTGGCCGGCTGCCGGTGGCCTGACCGGCTGAGACCCATATTACCTTTTCCTTCTCTCTATTTCTTCCTTTCTTCATTGTGTTTAGTTTTGTGACGGTTTCTCAGTTCTCATCTCATCTCGTCCTTGTCTTGATATATTTCCTATGAATTGAGACGGAAGTAAATAGTAGAGAGTACACAAGATGAGGGCCAAAATACGATAAAACCGACGCCGAACAAAACTAAATGCGCCGAAACATAAGAAAATAAAGAGGGGAAACGGTCTAAAATAATCATATATCAAACCTCCCCACACTTAAATATTACTCGTCCCGAGTAAGTAAGTGGACAAAAACTAGACCCTTATTTACATAAGCTAAACCAAACTCACAACGAAATACAATGAGGTATGCACTTCCTTGCAAGGCAAGTGGGGGCTTGCGGAAAAATTTAGATGCATCCAAGATTAAGCACGTAAACGACATAAAAGATGCATCAACCAAAAGAACAACCACTTTCCTCATCTAAGCGGTTGGGTTTCGTTTCAAAAACCAAAGATCTAATTCGGGAGATACCGTCTCGGAGTCTCAACGAGGTGTCAACCCCCTAATCATGGCTCAAGCAACTCGAGTATGACCCCCAAATACCAATAAAACGAATTCAAAGGCGGGCAAAAGGGAGGCAAAGTCAACCGTATAAAGCCAACACGACACGACTCGAGATTCAACCAAATGCGACCCATGACTAAGAGAACTTAGACTACCGACTTCCTCACGGTTTTCACTCGTCACTCATTTAAAGAACGGGTGAGTTTTGTGACAAAAAGTAACCAAAACCACTCAACTACTCGACTTGTGAGACATGCCCGCAGTCTAATGTGTAGTCCTCTCCTATATGGTCGCATATGAGATGTAAAGATAGTAATGCATATAAGGTGAAACAAGGGTTGTAGCGGGGATAGGTAGTGGGTCGAAACAGGGTTGGTGCAAGCACCGTTATGGAGATGTGGAGTTACAAATCAAGAAATTGTCCAAAATTCCATTTCTCCCAATTTAGTACAACAAATGAAAATATCAAACTTAAAAGTCCGATTCACTTGGAAAAACATCAAATCCCCATTTGTTTTGCAACGTCTTTTTCTACTCGCTTAATGATGGATAAGGAGTGTTGCTTGACTTTTTCTCTTGCAAAACATGAAATAAATAAATATGAAGTGATTTTTGTTGTTTTGCATTTTTCTTTCTTTTGTATTTTTTTTTTTTGCTTTTATAAAACATCTTTGTTCAAAATCAAAGTCAAATATAAACCAATTATTTCAACTCAAATGAACTTAGCTTGAGTTCACTAAATAGGACAAAAATTTCCCTTTTCAAAACACCAAAAACAAAGTGACAACTTTCTTGATCAAGGAAGGTTGTTTATGGGATGTAGTTGGTATTTGTATTAATGCCAAATGAAGGGCTAAGGCTCAAAGGGGATGCAAAAGTTGGTCCTAATCTAAAGGGTTGAAAGTAGGCTTATATGGCAATGTGAGGCTTAAAAATTACAAGCAACGGATTGTTTCAAATTATGCACACAAAAAGGAATACATCTCGCGACCTAAGGAAATAACGACACACTTGTGCGTGAAGATGTGACATGCCACGCAAGGAGCCTACTCACAACCTATGGAGGCCGGGTATGAATGCACCAGTCTAAAGGAGGCTGTAGGTCTCACATGTAAGTAGCTTTGTCGAAGTCTAGGTCTAGCCCACGGTTTATTCGGTCTCACAAGGCGGTCCATGGCCTTTGGGTTAACTCTACTCCCCGGGTGTCTAACAAGGAGGTCAAAGAGGTGCAAGCCACTAGAAGGGGGAAGACACTGTTAAGACAATTTCATCATTGGGGTATCGTGTTCCCTTACTAGACCACATTTTCTTCAAAATATTTACAAACTCAATGCAAAGCAAAATTAAAACGACGAACAATTATTCACATGTGACGAAATGCTAGTTTAATTCCTAATAACAATCAAATAGATATGCAACACTATCTAAACTAGCAGCACATAAGCAACCCACATCAAGTTCCCAAGGAACATCCTCATCAACAATTTCCCGTCCTCCTCCATATTAATCAAAATAAGCAAAAAGAGCGGAAAAAGGAGAAAATAGTTGGAAAGAGTATACCAAGCGGTCTTCTATTCTCCTATTTTTCAAATGCTCCATGTGTACCTACATCACTTGTTAGACAAATACAAATATATACAATGCAATATTTTTGGATTTTTTGAAGATTTTTCGATTTTTTTGAAATTTTCTTTGAAATTTACATCACGCATATACAAAATTTACAAATATGTACAAAAATGGATATTTCCCTCCCCACACTTAAACCGGACATTGTCCCCAATGTCCAAGTGCTAGGAGGAGAACGAGAAAATCAAATGAACGTGTTTTTGTTCTTTTTGAGGATTTTTTTTTTGAAAAATAAATAACATATTTTTGGTTTTTTTTTGTTTTAAAAAAAAAAGCCATGCGAACTACCCTACATGGATGCAAATTCTATATGTGACGATATATTACATAATTAAATTCTAATGCAACCTAAATGAATGCAACAAGATGTCCTAATCGAAAATAAATTACAAGTAACTAAATGCATGCGAAAATGTAAAATGCATGAAAAGATTTGGATTTAGGGATCATACTTGTCATTTTGGATTTTGAAATGGGAACATCACCAACCTTCTTCACTCGGACTCTTCACCGGACTCGGTGTTCCCTCCCTCTTCGTCACCAGTGCTCTAAGGGCATGGATGGTTCGCCCAAGAAGGCACCACTCAAAGTCGTGTCTTCACCTACCACCGCTCCATCTGTCGTGATGAACACCTCCCCCGAGGTGTGTGGAGGATCCCCAAACCAATGGGCATCATGGCCCTCGTCGTGTGTGGGTGGGGGCGGAAAGATAGTATCACTCCAATAATCTTGAGTGACACGAATGTCACCGTAGACTACGGAGCCGTCGGGGGTTGCATAACCTCCATCGGGAGGAAAGTAGAAGTGAGGGTGAAGGCCGGATGGGTGTATCCCCGTCTCATAAAATCATCGTAAACGGGGAATTGAGCCACCGATTGGTCGTAGTAGACCCTATCAATCTTCCGGTGAAGCTCTTGCCGATCCTCGACGGCCGTTTGGAGGCCCAAGTTTACGTTCGCCATAAACTCAACAAGTGAGTTGGGAAGTGGGAATTGTTGCGGAGGTTGGCTAGTAGAGGCTTGGCCTTGTTGAAAAAGGGAGTACCGGTTTGGAAGAAGAGTGGTGGTTGATTGTATTGCAAGGAGGAGGTAGTGGGCCGTTGTCAATCATGGCCAAAAATTCGAGGGCCCTCGGTTGTGTCGAGCTCTTGTTCCGGTTTCGCCTCAATTTCGATAAGGTAGTAAAGAATCCCTCACGATCTTCATCTTTAGAGCATTGGGAAGCGGGACCGAATTTCTCTCTACCCCGCCCACCTTGACTTGCCAATAGTTTTTATCATCAAAGGGGTTTTTCTTGATCCACTTTAAGGAGTATTGAATGTAGTCTGAGGTCAAGTAAGTATCCCCCGTGAGAAGGTTAACGCCGGGCAAAGTTCGAGTGAGGCATTTAGCAAGGTGGGTTATGATGTCACCCACCACTATCGCCGAGGTGCCCGCCGGTGAGTTGCTAAGACGGGCCAAATGCACGGCGAAATGGTGAGCTATGCAAGCTTTGAAAGCATGGGGTCGGGTGAAGAGGTAGGACCCTAGAATTTCAAGGTCTGGGGTTTGAAAATTATGCGGCTCAACCCGCCCAAAAATAGTGAAACTCATAAACCGATGCCAAATGCGGATGGCGGCATTGTGAACCGCGTTGGCCGGTCTCTTCACCTGTTTCGCCTCATCTATTCCCGATATGGCTTTCCAGACCCTCCTTAAGTCAAAGTCCTCAGGTGGTTTTGGGGGGGGAAGGGGCGGGTCAAGTTCAAAGTGTCTAGCCAATTCTTCCAAGGAGAGGTTATAATCCCAGTTGAGAAGCCGGAATTGTAAAGATTCTACCTTAGAGTTTCGGTCTTTGACAACATTTAGGGAGCTCAATAATTCCCAAGTGAGGCGGGGGGAGGTCTTTTCATGGATGTCGTACATCCGCTTCATACCCACCCCGATAAACAAATCAAAAGTAATATTATCTAATCCTAAGGCTCGCATAGAGGCGCGATGAATAAAACGAGTGTTGTGGAGGGGGCGGTTTTTGAACAAAACGAATTTATCTTTTTGTGGTACAGAGGCAAATTCAAGCCCCGGAAAGTCGGGGTCCGGACTCGCGTTGCTGGCCGCTCCCGCCACGAATGCCGCTTGGGCATTCGCTAGCTCCCCACTTCTCGCTCTCTTTCGTGCCGCCGACATGGTTAATAATGCTAAGGGTTCAGACTA
This sequence comes from Heliosperma pusillum, assembly GCA_022085475.1. NCBI lineage: Eukaryota > Viridiplantae > Streptophyta > Magnoliopsida > Caryophyllales > Caryophyllaceae > Heliosperma > Heliosperma pusillum. The sequence continues at coordinate 57,313 of JAIUZE010000303.1, read as the reverse complement.
AGGTGGGTAGTGAGTGTGAGAATGAAGTTGGGTGATTTTTGGAGGATTTAGTGTGAGAAAATTTTAGAGGGAGAAGTTGAAATTTGAGAAAATGATTAAGAGTAGAAGTAAAAGAAGGGGTTAAGGGAGTATAAAATCGGGTCAGGGGGTCTTAGCCGGTCAGGCCGACCGGCTGCCGGGTACCCGGCTTACCTTTTATGTTCAATTTTTTTTTTTTTGCGTTTTTTTGTTTTCACATCAGATGTCCCCAGCCGGTCAGACCGACCGGCTGCCGGTTGCCCGGCTAATACTTCCTTCCCCTCTATTTTCCAAACTTTTCTTCATCACTAACTGCCCCCAGCCGACGGACCGGCTGCCGGCCTACCGGCTGGAGATTATCTCCTCTTCAAAAATTCAAAAATTATCTTGATATGTGAGTCGCAGCCGGTGGACCGGCTGCCGGCCTACCGGCTGGAACTTCTCTCCTCACCGCTTTTTTCAACTTTTTCTTCATATGGAACTTCTCTCCTCGCCTTTAACATGTCAAAAAAGGCTTTTGCTTGTGGGTGTGGTTCTTATTCATTCATTGGTATATGATCATTATTGAAAATATTAGACTTAGAGGCATCAACTACCATATCTCTATATGGGTTCTCATTTTGTGGGATTTGAGATTGTTCGGGAAGTGAAAAATAAGATTCTCCATGAGAAATCCAATTGTAGTAGTTTGGACAAAATCCGTTTGTATAAAGATGTTCTTGAACCTCAATGTCATGTAGATATTTCATGTTTTCGCATTTAATACAAGGACACCTAAGTTTGTTTACTACTAAATCATACTCGTCTTGTTGTTTAGCAAATTCAATAAACTCGGCAACCCCCTTTATAAATCTAGCGGTAGGACGTCTTTTCTTATCAAGTCTTTCTTCGTACATCCATGTACGTTCCAATCTCTTCATTTTAATCTAAACATTAACCCACACAACAATAATTACAAATTAAAAGATAATATTACTAACTAACTAACATATAACATCACCTTAATGAGTGAAAAAATACTAGCAAAACTAACAACACTAACACTAACATAACCATTATCATCTTTATCAAAACCAAATACTAACACTAACACAAATCAAAATTACAAATACTAACAAAAACAATACTAAAACTAATACTAACCATTATCATCATTATCAAAACTCAATACTAACAACACTAACACTAATCAAAATTACAAATACTAACAAAAACAATACTATCAACACTATCACTAACCAATTTATCATTATCAAAAACCCAATACTAACAACACTAACACTAATCAAAATTACAAATACTAACAAAAACAATACTAACAACACTAACACTTGCCATTATCAAAAACCCCCAATTAATCTAAGGATTCAAATTACATCAAACATATAACATCTAAAACCAATAATCATCACAAATATTTATATAAACATATAAAATCAACTAAATACTAGTAGGAATCACAAATTAAACAAACAAACAAAATTAATTTAAGGATTGAAATTAGAACAAAGATACCTTCACCAATTAGAACAAACAAAGCAACACAAGAAGAAGGAGAGGACAAAGATCCGGCCGTGCTAGTGTCGGAGTGGTGGTGTCGGATTTTTCGAGTAATAGGGGTTTTGTTTTCGGTTGATTGAAAATTGGTAAAGTAGCAAAGTGTGCGGATGATTTGCGATTTCTGATATGATAATGAGTTTGGCGACTGATTTGGGTAGTCGCCAAATTGGCGACTGAAATCAGTCGCCAAACGCCTGTTCAAACGCCCGTGTTTTTTTTTTTTAAATTCTCAATATTGTTTCAGTCGCCAATTTGGCGGCGACTATTTTCGGTCGCCCGAGTCTATTTTTCGTCGCCAAATTGGCGACTACTAGTATCAGTCGCCTTATTACAGTCGCCCGAAACAAGATTTCTTGTAGTGTAGTGAGGTTGGACTAGAAGACTTGACTTTTCTAATGGACTTATTGGTGTTGATTGTTGAGTCTTGACCTTTGACCATTAGTGAGAATCAATTAGTTTGGAAATCGGGTCACCTCATCTAAGTTTTAATTGTCAACCTAGGTTGAGACCGAAAGGGAGATTCGAGGGACGACACTTTTGGTCTTGAGTTTGAATTCAACCTTCGAAAGAAGGGGAGGGATGATCGAAGTGGGTTTAACGATCTTATTAGTCATTGGTAGGCTACCTTGGGAATTACATGTGTTTATGGGTGATTGACCTTTGAATTTTGGGAAGCGACCTTCTAACTCGAAAGGGGGTTGTTCGGGATAGCTAGTGTCCAAGTTTCCTAATTAGACTTCTTTTTTGTGAGCTTTAGTCTTTTACTAGGACAATAAGACGTGTGGTCCTTGGTTAGTTTTTTTGGTAACTTTGTTTATTTCATATTTCCTTATTGTATTAGTCTTTGTTAGGCTGGTTTAGTATATAAACACTATTCTAGGTTAACTATTCTGTAAGGAGAGGTTCGTGAGACAAACACATTGAGAGTTTTAAAAGGCAGATCTAGAAAAACTTTGTTCTCATCTTTTGTATCTGTAATTATTCTGACATAGTGAAACATTTCTCTTCACATGTGGACGTAGGTATCACATTGATAGTAAACCACATAAATCTTTTGTATTTTATTTTTGCATCTACTCCAAGACGCTTCCGCGCATAACACTCTTATTTTAGTCGGGTATGAAAGGTAACAAAGTTGTACCTGTCATAAATGAGAATTTGCCGAACCCAAAGGTACTTTATACTTGATAAGATGAGTGAAATGAAAACTCAACGAATTTGATCAGGCAGATCATTTTGCCACCACTCAACATGTTTGGTTGTTTGCTCGACGATGTTCTCGCCTAAATGCCTAATGATGTGATACAAAGTAGTACTCGTACTGACTACTGACGAGGTTTTAGAGGTTTAACTTAATATATAAAGTTATGGTAATAATTAATATTAAGTTATCGTAATAAAAGTACGGTTCAAATCTCCCTTTCTATATAACAAGTCTTTCTTAAGATAGATGTGTCGTCTCAACAATAAAACGAATATGATATCATTTCATATGGACTAAATCTTTTGTTTTTTCTCAATGTATTCTGCTTTTGTTTTAATTGATTGATCTCACATGAGTATATTTGACCCGACTTAAACTTAAAACGAATATACCCGTCATAAATGAGAATTTGTTATGTTATCACGCATCAAATAAAGTTTTTATACACAATAGTGCCTGTAACACATAATATTTGTCCTACATGGCTACATGCAGGGGCGGATCAAGGATTTTAGTAAACGGGTGGCAAAGTATAAAAAAAAAAAAATTGCGGACAACATTTATACATTAAAATTCTGATATCGTCAATTTTCGAGTGGCCGATATCTTATAATATGTTTGTCAATAAGGACTCCCTTTTGGTTGATATTAATAGGGCTTCCAAACGAAATTAGGGTATGGAAATATAAAATTAGGGTTTGGAAAATTAGCAATCTAAAAAATTAACAATCTAACAATTTAAATCAGTAAATCCATAGCAATATATTAATCTAACAATCTAATTATCTAAATCTAAGTATCTAACATTATTAACTACAAAAATAATCGAACCAAAGTGGAAAAACTTGGAGATTTCAGATTTGGGGGAAGAACTTACTTGAGATTTGGGGAAAACTGGAAAAGTCGGAAAACAGAGTCGAGCCGTGGACGGAGGAGGCCGACTGGACGGAGCAGAGAGCCGGAGCCGGAGCCGCGGAGGTGGACGACTGGTCGAGTGGAGTCCGGAGGATCGGAGTTACTGTGTGGTTTATTTGGTTTTTGTTTTTGTGTTTTGGAGTGTGAGAATGGTAGTCGACCAAGGTTTGTGGAAGTAATTTTTTTTTTTGGGTTAGTGTAGCCGTGTAGGCACTTGTCTATACGGGCTTATACCCAGATCCGCCCCACTAAATAATACTCCCTCCTATTCAGACCTTTGTTCCCCATTTGACTTGGCACAAATTTTAAGAAATTTAATTAAATAACCAAAAGTAATGAAGTGGGGGTAAGGTGATTGGAGAGAGGGAATGTATTGTGGGTATTATTGTGGAGTGAAGTGATTAAAATAATTATTGTTGTGGGGTAAGGTGATTAAAATAAGATAAAGTATGGGTATTGTGGGGTATTGTAGTGGGGTAATGTGATTAAAATAAGTATAAAAGTTTACCAAAAAAGGAAAGGGGGAAGGTATTGTGAATAACCCAAAATAGAAAGGGGGAAGGTTGCTCAGAATAGGAGGGAGTACTTAGTATTGAGTATCAAAAAAATAGTGATATGATAAGTTTAGTTTTCTAGATCAATAAATTATTTCACCCATTATATAACAATAAGATTGAACCTTGTTGTCAAAAAAAAGGAGCACGGGATAAGTGGGAAGGCAAGTAAAGGAGGGACTCTGAGTAGGGTAGAGCACGGATCAGATATCCGATCCAAATACATTCTTGAATACAGCCATACAGGTATCCAATATCCAAGCCAAATGTTTCGGATATCCAAAATAATCGGATCGGATGCGGATATCCAACGAATATCCATATTTTGAATTTACTTTAAAATTAACTTTGACACACGATCATATTCATCATCTTATATGATGTTTTTCGTTAGTATTCTTACTTCAATATTCTCAACATAAAATTTAAATACCACTTACATATTTCTATTATTATTTATACTTTTATTAAACTTTTGTATCATATAAAATTGTATTTTCTCGAAATTATACTAAATACGGCAGAGCACGGATCGGATATCCGATCCAAAGTGCTAGTTCGGATCGGATATTCAAAATAGGATTCCTGATTTTAGATATCCAATATTCAAACCAAATGTTTCGGATATCCAGTGTTCGGATAATATTCATTGTTTTACATGATGATTTTCTTTAATATTCTTACTTCAATGTTGTCGACATAAAATTTAGGAAATTTTATGTTTTATCACCTTTTATGTTCCATTTTTTACAATTTACCACTTATTTAGTTCAACTTTACAAATAAGCACCTAACTTTCTTGTTTTTACCCACCACATTTAATTATTTTAAATCGTAATAACGATTTTGTGTTATTTCCGACTCGATTTTATTATAACGATTTTCGGACATCGTCAATGACCAAAACTACCCCTACTATCACATACACTCACTCCTTAATACAGTTAACATAAACTCCTTCCCTCATTCACCTAAATTGTTCCTCTTTCATCATGTAGATAGCTCAATTAAAACCCTAGAAATCTGCGGCATTGCAATCATTCATCTAATTTTAGCTTGCAATCGTCAAATAGCATCAGTGAGTTTTGTCAATTAATGTAAGGTAAGTTCACTCTCCCTCTGCTTTACGCTCTTCCATCGCACACCACCGACGTCACCGCTCACTAATGTAACGTTTACTCCTAGCGCTACCACCTGCAACCGTGAAACACACACCTCGCCGTCTATCTCACTCGTCCCATGCTGTGAGGATTGCCTTCGGCAACCCGCAACCGATGCAACCACGAAAAATTAGAAGCTAAGTTTTATGAGATACTTAAGTTGATTTTGGGTGCAAAATAGCTCAGTGATGATTGATTATGGAGGGTAGTGTTGGTGTCCACTGTCCACATGAGTATGGTTTTGAGCTGCTATTCCCGTGTGAAGGCGAATCTGAGGGCTCTCGTCGCTGCTCTTGTGTACAAATTGAAAACAATGAACCACATACATGAGCACTAAAAACCCTTAATTGAACAATTGATTCGGGAAAAAAAAGGATCGGGTTCGGATCACATATCGGATCGGTTTGGATAATCGGATTTTTTGCTCAGCCCTAATACTAAATACTATAGTTTCGGATCGGATCGGATATCAAATATTTTAATTCTAATATCCATATCGAAACCAAAATCAAAGATTTCGAATCGGATATCCAAACCAAACTTAACTTTCGGATTGATTATCTAAAATTCGGACCGGGTTCAAATCGGATATCGAATCGATTTGGATAACCGAATTTTTTGCTATACCCTAACTCTGAGAGGTCATGCTGAAGACAGTTAAATGTAGGGCAGTCTGGCAGAACACGGATCGGATATCCGAAAATCATTTTCGGTTCGGATATCCGATCCGAAAATTGAAAATTTTAGTATCCGATATCCGATCCGAACTAGTTCGGATATCCGATTTTAATATCCGAAAAAATCGGATCGGATATCCATATATCCGATATCCGATCCGATTTCTGGAACTCAAGATTTCTTTATTTCATAAATAAGTGGAGCTTTCTTATTCTTTCAATAATATGTTTTCCAAATAGTTACTTTAATTATATATTTGCTAGGAAATTGAACAATGATAAAATCTCATAAAATAATTTAATTAAACTAGCCATTAGTCTTGTGTATCAACATACCATTTCAACTTAAAACGGACTTGAATCTATCACTGAAAACACAATAATCAAAATACCCCAAATTAAGGAAAAAACTCAATACATTAATTGAAACAACTCTAAATTTGTTCGAGATTTCGAAATTTAGACAACTTTAAATAATTAGGGTTCATATTCTAGTAGTGGCCTGATTGGAAACGGACATGGGATCCCAGATCTGGGCCGAGAGGCGGAGACATCGACCTTGAAAGATGAATCAAGGCGACTTGACTGAGTACAATAAAGTTTGCAAACTTCTGAGTACTAGATAAATGAGATGATAGTTGACAGAACAATAAAAGTACTATTAGAAACTAGAAACGGAGCCAGCAAATTTCAAAGTACAAGAAAAGTTTGGGGAAAATGAATAAATAAGCTATGAGAGAGAAAGGAGATAATATAGAAATAAAATAGGGTTTATAAAATGTTGATAGTATAGATGTAAAGTTGACACACAAGAAGTAATGAGGAGTTTAGGAAGTACTCTACTTAACAGCAAACCTAGACCCATGGGCCTCATACAAACGAGAAAAGAAAATAAGAATGTGTCATTTCGGATCGGATTGGATATCCGATTTTTTTGACACAGATATTCGTATCCGATCCGATATCCGAATTTCGGATTCGGATATCCGATCCGAACCAGTTTTTCGGATCGGGTATCCAACTTTTCAGATCGGATACCGATCGGATATCGGATAATCGGATTTTTTGCTCAGCCCTAATTAAATGGATTGATTTAAATTATATGAAATGCGCACATCGTGGACGTGGTAGAGGCTCATGCATAAATTTAACGATAAGACATTTGTGTTTGCTTACCAAACTAGCCTAATTTGCTATTTCCTTACAAAAGTAATTTGGTATGACTCTAATTACCGTTCGTGTTGTGTCAATAATTGATTGATTTAATTATACTTATTTTTATTATTGACAATAAAATACTCCGTCCGTTCCGGTTATTTGTTTACCATTTCCATTTTAGTGTATCACATTCATTTGTTTAACTTTCTATATTAGGATGATAATCTATGAGTAATTTGATCACCAATGGGACCATTGTTCACATGTCATGCACCAAGTAACACCACAAATGGTCCCCTACCATTACCATAATAATTGTGCTAAAAACAAAGGTAAATAAATGACCGGGACGAATGGAGTATAAATTATGTTGTGAAATTGGAAAACGAAACATACTATTCTCATGTTAAGGATAAGCATCTTTGCCAAACTAGGCACCCATCGACTCGACTATACCCAACCCCTATGAACCAAACAAACCCCTTATCCGCATTCACCTTGGTGGCTACACCGGATTAACACCCGATACCGGGGTCTCAATTAGCAATTCCAAGTTCAATCTCTGCTCCGTGGACATGGCCTTATAGGCTATGTTATAAGCACTCTATCACCACCTTCTGAAACCACTCTACCCATCCCGACTCCAAAACCGGGTCTTCCAAGCCTATTCCCAACCCTGCATAGTCCAAACATGGTGCTGCCAAGACCAACCAAGTCGTCCTTGGCTCCTTGGCTGACAACTTGTCACCACCAATATATATCCTCACCAATCCTCCAAGCCAAAATTCATTTGAGGCACGAAAGACCTACTCAAACACCTTTGCTAATCCCACCCGTGGTCGCATCCTTCAAATTAAGGATGCGACCATTATTGAAGTCGTCGCTGCCTGTGACACTACATGAAAAACTTATTAATCATGAGCATACTATCAAAAAAACCCTACCCAAACCACCTTCACACATTTATCATTTAAATTTTATATGAACTATAATTGAGTTAGACTTGTTTAATTTATAGCACATTTTTTATTCAGGTTATATTTATAAGAACAAAATATTTTTGTAAATCGTTTCCTTTGCTAACTTTTACTTACACTATAATTTTTGTTACTACTGGTACTTTCACTATTTCAACCGTCTTTATTATAATTCACTACTCTTGCCGTCATTATTGTTACTTTTACCACACTCGCATTATACTAATAATTTCACTACTTTGCATACTATGACTGTTACTTTAATTTGACTACTCCCTCGACTATTATTCTTACTTTTATTAATTGAATTAGACTTACGTATTTAAAAAAATTAAATATTTGATTAGGATGTAATTTTAAAGTGTCCATTATTACATTATAATTAAAGTATAAATTTCTGAAATTATGGGACAATATCCAAACACACACATGTGAAGAGACCAAACATTCGCCCGCTTTTACATGTTTATTTTGTTGAAACTCTTAAAGCACGCAATGCAACCCTACGCTGTCAAACCAAGCTACCTTTGCACGATGCTGCCTCGCATCACTAGTGGTTATAGGAGAGAGTCCAGCGGGTGCAACTCCTTATTATGAGTATCCATCACCACTTCGTAGCACACCTTGCATGTCCATTAAGTTGAACTGTTGGCTCTGATACCACTTCTTGATTCCTTTGCAACGGCCTTATAGAATTAAGTGCAAAGGACATACCCAAGTAAATTGTTTTTCTATAATCAATTGGTGATAAGGGATAAGTACTTACAAGTCCATTCACTCTTATTCTACCGATCTGAAACATTGCTCCATCAGCAAACATGACTAATCATGATGCATTATTGTTTGTGTATAAATAGTGACCAAGTAACATTTCACAAGACACAAACTAAACAAGAAGAGAGGAAAGCCAAGAGAAGAATTGTAAGTGCTTACTCACGAATATTGTGTATCATTATATTTATTTTTTGCATGTCATTTTCTAATTCTAATTTCAATGTGATTATGTGACTAGATTATTAGACTATATAACCAGTCCCTTTATACCGGTCTATCATTTGTTATCATTTGTCTTCTACACATATCTAAGCTCGTTTTATTTAATTAATATCTTTACTTACACATAATTGGAAAAAGAAATGAGTTCTACTTTGATGCTCTTACAATTTGATGCTCTTAAAGTAATCGTGATCACAAGTCAAAGTGTCGTGCAAGATTCTCACCAGTCTATATTTTCCACACTTATAAATAGTGACTATAAATAAATGTTAAAAAGTCATTGGAACGTTGAGAGTAATTGATTTTTCCATTTTAATGTAAGCGATAAAGATAATTACAATCTTCTTGGAAAAATTCGTACTCCATCAAAATGTTTTCTCATCAAAATTAGTAATTGATTTTTCCATTTTAATGGCTTCAATTTTTTATGGTTTTTATTTTCTTATCCAAACCCCCTAGAAAAAACAAGTTTATAAAATCACTTGAATATATATTTCATCACTAATTTAGTCCAATAAAAAAGTTATCGCTTAACTTCAAATTCTAACTTCGTAACTAAGTTCAAATTCTGACTTCGTAAAGAGAAATAGCTATAAATCTATTAACTTATTAGTGTGTGTAGACCGCAGACAAACAAAAATGAAAATTGAGAGCACACATATGATTCCTGGAACTGGGGAGGATAGCTACGCCCGCAATTCTTTAATCCAAGTTAGTACTATAAACATTTTCATGTCCTTATAGTTGTTGTAACAATAGGTCTAATAATCGATCTTTTTACATTATAATTAGTTTGTCCCCTTCATTTGTTTTTCTTTTTAATTCCGTAACAAAATATATTTTAATTAAAGTCGAAGAAATGATTAATTAAGACATGGAGGGAGTAATTCCTCTGCGTTGCAAAATTTTTCTTATTTTCACTACACTTTTTTGAATAGATATATTTTTTTTTTGTAATTATATTATTTTGAAAGAATATCTATCGGCAACAATAAATATTTTTGTTTTATATCATAGATTTTCATATATTCGTTTTAACAGATTTATGATCAGAGTTTTACAACTTCGACTATAAAAAGTAAGACAAAGGTCTTTGTAAAATGGAGGAAATACTCCCTCCTGATCACTCATTTCTTCCCTATTTTCTTATTCATGATAGTCGGATTTTCTTCCCTCTTTCTTTTCTTTGGAAAGTTTCGAGATATAGTGTTTTGTGTGGTCCAAAATCATTACCTTATTTTTATGCGAAATGGAAGAGGAAAGAAATGAGCAAATAGGAGGGACTTGTTATTATATGTATATGATAACTTAAGGTTGTTCGAATAACATTTTTTTTTTCTGATATGGTTTTTATTAGGCAATCTCAATATCAAAGGTATTTCCCGTTGTAAAAGATGCATTGGAAGGACTTTATTCCACAATGACCCCAAAATGTGTGATGGTGGCTGAATTAGGGTGTGCTTCAGGCCCTAACACTCTAATGTTGTTACCTGAGGTTATTGAAATTACATACAAGACATATAGACATATGAATTGTAAAGATATTCCTGAAATTAATATGTTTCTAAATGACGTTCCAACAAATGATTTCAACACAATTTCTACATCCCTTCCAAGTTTCCATGAAAAACTAACTAAAGAAAGGGAAGGTGATGTTGGGCCCTATTTCGTTTCTGCGAATCCTGGCTCCTACCACAAGAGGTTGTTTCCGAGTGGCTTCCTTCACTTTGTTCATTGTGCAAACAGTGCTCATTGGCTTTCTGAGGTAATCAGTTTAAACTTTTGCAATCGAGATTGTATGTATGTTTGTCTCAGTCGATTATTTACGTATTTTTGTATGAGTTATTTAATAAATAGTTATATATTATTTGTCACGCACATTTTTAATGTGTTACATATTTTTTTTTTGGTTCAAATGAGCGCACAATGTCGCGGGTGAGAATCGAACCCCCAACTTCAAGGTTGGAGTAAGAGTGCTCTTACCACTTGAGCTAGCTCTTGTTCTCAACTTGTTACATTACCTCAAAGCTCTATACAAACCCTTTGAAAGATGAAGGGAATAATAAAACAGAAGATTGAACACAAAAAAGGGATAAAGAATCTCAACTCGCATATTTGTTTCCTAGACAGATTTTGTGAAAAAGTAAACAAAAAGAATTGACATGATTGGACAAAAATGGTATTTTATACTTTTTATACCACTAGGCGCTCACATTAATGTCATTATATTGATTTATTATTACTATTAATAAATCAAATACCGAACATGAAAAAGAATAGTTGTACAATGTATAACGATCTTAAATATAAGTAATAATTAATGATACTGTGTTGTCACTTACTGAATATATGATAATTAAAACTATAGAAATTTTGTACTTGGAAAACCCAATTATTACTAAAAAACTCAAACTTGACAATATTACTAAAAAAACAAGTGATGATTTTGACAACATATTAAATGTTAGCAGGTGCCGAAAAAGTTGATTAGCGCGAGTGGTGAAAACACAAACAAAGGGAACATGTACATTGCTGAAACAAGTCCTCCTAAAGTTCTTGAAGCATATAGAGAGCAATTTGAGGAAAATTTCACAACTCTTTTGAAATGTAGAGCACAAGAGATTGTGATTGGGGGTCGTATGGTCCTTAACATATTGGCAACTACTGAGTCTCACAAGCCTCAGGATTTCTTTATAGGCAAAGTGCTTAATTCAGCCTTAAAGGATATGACTAGTCAGGTATTCCCTTGATACCTTAACTTAGTATGTCAATTATAAGTCTGAGGGCTATGATGTCTATTATAAGTCCGAGGGTTATTAAATATGGCAAACGGATCAACCATGCCAAATAAGGTCGATCGAGGTCAAATCGAGGTTTAGAAAAATTTGGGTCAAATCGAGGTCATTCCATCTTAACAAGCTTAAACTTTTTATGAAACTTTTTTGTGACACATTACTTTGTTTTACGTCGCTAATTACGGTACTAATTGTATTTTACTCCAATTGTGGTTTTGTATATATAAATGTATAGGGTTTGATTGATTCAAAGAAGTTGGACGAATTTGAATTACCAGTTTACCCACCAACGGAGGAAGAGGTAAAAAGATTTGTAAAGAATGAGGGATCATTCCATCTTCTCCAGCTTAAATCTTTTACTGTCGATTGGGATTTACCTGCTAAAGAATTTACCATGGATGGTAAATCCAACTGTTATGGCACAAAAAATGTTGATGATCTTGACGTGCGAGCCAAGTTTATTGTTGGACCTATTAAATCAGGGACACAGTGCATGATGGCTTATTATTTTGGTGATCATATTATCGAAGAATTATATTCTCGTGTTACTAAGCTCATCGCTAAGCAGCTTAATAGTGGAAACTTGAAGACCTATCATCATGCTATTTCCTTGATAAAAAAGTAATCAAATTGGCATGTTAATTACGTTCACAAATTACTTAAATAGTAAATAATCCTTATACATTGGGTATAAGTTATATACGATAATAATGTGAGTATGGGTATGGTAATAATTTGTTGAATGTTTGTTTCTTGTATTTTCAATGGATTATAATAAAGTTGGTTATAATAATGTTATCGAAGAAAGGTTATTTGCTCAGGCTGTTGGTTTTGGGTAGACCTATTCTTAATTCACAAATTCTCATTTGTGACGGACACTATACGTCGCAAGCTTAAGACGGATACCATATTCTCTCACAAAATACCCATCAAGGGTGAGTAGAGAAGCACATGGGGGGTGCCCACCTTGTCCCCTCTACCCATTTTCTCTCACAAAATACCCGTCGCAAGATCTGATCCGTCGCAAGCAAGACCTACTATTCTTAATTGTCAATCAAATCAATGGAACTTACGCAACAAATGATTCAAAAATGATATCGTATTTAGAGTATGTGAAAAACCCTTGCACAAAGTTTCATTCATTTGCAATCGAACAAGTGTCTATAGACGTGAATACCAATGATTATGCTCTAGCCAGTCTTGGCTCAAATGTTTTCCCTGCAGTTTAGAAAAAAGTTATATTGTTCATCACTTTGTTATGCAGAAGTGTTGATACCCCTCGTCCCTTCTTGTTAGGCCTCTATTGTGTCGGTGTCAACGATATATTAAAAATGATATAGTATCCACTTTGGTGTATTATTGGGCCTCGTACTATTATATTCTGTGGACACTTACATAGATTTTATTTCACCTTTATTATCTATACTGATGTGGGACATTAGTTTGCACCCTAATAATCCTCCCCTCAATCCAAGGACCATCATCTTGTCTTAGACCATGACCTCTCCGGAGAAATCCCAACACCTTCTGCCGCAACTTCTAGACAACCTACATCACCAATTCTTGACAACCTACATCACCCATTCTTGACAACCTTCCCTTAACTGACACACCATGTGTAACACCCCCATTTACCCGGCCAAGGGATGTTACATTTTGGTTTGTCGAGGTAGTGCATCTTAAACTCCAATGAAAAATATTTATTTGTGAAATCGAATGTTTAGTGTTAAATAAAATTAAAAAAAAAACTCAAATTACAAATGATTAACAGCAGAATAGAAACAAGTCTAGCATCGAAATTGTCAAAACCTAAACTAGACACTTAGCCTGTCATCACTCATCCTGATGCCCCACAAGCATCATCATCACTAAGTACCTGAAAGTCTAACTACTCACCAAATCATCATCAACAATTGTATATCCCTTCGAGTGGCAGGCCTACTAGAAAAGGCTCTAGAAGGCCCTCTGCGTACAACGACACCAAAAAGGATCTGTTTACACATACCAACCCATGCAATATCACAATGTCACAACATCCCAATGTCACCATATCATAATGTCACTATATAACAATGTCACCATCAAAATCATCACATAATATATTATCATCAAATCAAACATCATCATGCATCACATGCATAACCATCATGGATAAGTCACACTTCTCACAATACATGTATCATCATATACTTTGTATATTAATTATATGTAAATGCAGTGGTGGAGTTAGGGGGTTAGCAGGGGGGGCTCGCCCCCCCCCCCTGGTGGTTAAACTTTTCGAAGTTTGTAGCGAAATTTTTCAAAAATTTTTAAATGTACCTTTTGAAAATAGTATTTCGCTCCCCCTAAAATTTTCCGCCCCTCTAAATTCAAATCCGAGCTCCGTCCCTGTGTAAATGTCACTAAATTTGTGCAGGTATGTATGAAATGTTTGAATATGTACGTGTAGAAGAGTTTGTGCATTGATATTTGACCATTAGCTTTCTTCTTCTTTACTTTGAACATGCGCCATTCTATGTATCTATGGAATACGGATTATGTTGTACTTTTGTTTGTGATTCACTTCAATTTTATCTTCTCGGGAATAAAAGTAAATTAGTCTCCTCTAATCATTTAGTAAATTCACATGAATACAAATTTTATGTGTTCATATTTATGAAATATAATGTCACATGTTAGATCCACATTTTTGTAAAAATATAATGTCACATGTCAGATCCACAATTACTCAACCCAGTTTTATATATATACCTAGGTAGTATCCCGCGGTTCGCGCTATCTGTTTGAATATTTTGTTATTATAATTGAAATAAAATACTATAACTAATATTTAACATTTAATATTTTTAATTATAATTTAGAAATAGATTAGTCTTTTTCAAATACTAGTTTGTTAGGTTTAACTTCAAGTCTTAAATAAAATACACACAATTCTAATTATAAGTAACAGGTCTATACATGATCAATGTTTTATAAATATATATACAATAATTATTTGAAGTAAATAATTACAAAATGAAGCATCTTATCTCCATGTTTCATGTATTATAATTATTTTTGTAATAATTATTTATATGGATGTCATGCCATATGGGACATATATTTTCATTACCATATTGCCTATACCCAATTGAACTCGTGATATGTACTTCAGTTTAGTATGTACATAATAACTTTTGCAACAAAATTTGCAATTGTTAAAAATATACATGTCAAAAAAGTTTTTTCAATGTTTTTCGTAATGTCAAGTATTTTTTACTCTTTGCCATATATGTGGTATAAATTTAAGTAATATATACTCCCTCCTATTCTCAATATTCTTCCCTATTTCATTTTCGGTCCATTCAGGTTTTCTTCCCTATTTCTATTTTTGGCCTATCTTTTATTAATATAATAAACCCACTAGTGTACTATATTAATATAATAAACTCACTAATGTATTAATTTTAACACCTTCTCTCCAATTACTTAGGTCCACTAGTGTACTATATTGTTTTTTATTCCTACCCTTAATCCTTGTGCAAATATCAAAAGGGAGGAATATTGAGAATAGGAGGGAGTAATATTCATCATATTAATTAAAATAAAATGTATTTGTGAACAATGTAACAATCAATAATATTAACTATTAAGCACGAACATTATAAAAACCTGATAAGATTCTTCTACAATTAATGCAGGAAATTAAATCCTTTTTTTCAAGATTAAGCTTAGAAATTAGAATCAGTCAACATTAGCCCTAATAAATAAGATGATAATATTTAGAACAAGGTATATATCTAAACCTCCATGTAATTGTATTTAAACCTTACATAACACTCATTTAATAGCATAAAATCAAGTACTATAAGAACACGTTTAATAACACGATTAATTTACACAAACAATACACTATTCTTTCATTATTTCCTTCAAAATGGCATCTTCTCTCAAATATCTTTGCTTATTGCTAGCTTTAGTCACCCTAGTTCACCAAGGTAAGGTTTAATTTTCAACTTGTAGACTTATTTAGGTTAATTGTTGATCCTTATTATTTTATATTATTTTCTTTTGAAATATTATATAATTACTCTATTTGAATTTGGCATTCGTAATTACATAAGAATATCGAAATATTGTTTCATTTGCTTTACTTTGATAAAAAAAAATACAAGTGGATGGTTATCTTATATCAAAAGGAAAATAAAACAATTATATGTCGATCGTAAACAAGTTTTCCTAATAATAAATTATATATATGTCACAAATTGAACTGTCCCGATCTAGTGAATAAGACTATAAGAGTGAGTATTACTTTCGATTTAAAACTTTATTTATGTTTCAACCATTTGTTTACGTTTAACTAAAATGTTGTCAGAGTTTACAAAGAATGAACAAAAAAGAATTAAGAGAAAAACAATACTCCGTACTTTATAAGTTTAAGGGCTCGCTTGGATTGAGAGTAATTATTAGGGGAGTAATAGAGCTTAAATGAACTAAAAAATGGAGGGAAGTAGTGGGAGTTAGAGATAGAAATTGGAAAAGATAGTGTTATATCCCCTCTATTAAGGGAGTAATAGTTACCTACCTCCCCACAAGGTAATGCATTACCTCCATATGGAGGTAATAATTCCTCCCTTACCTCCTTTTTCCACCCTCCACAACCACCATAAATCACCAATCTCCTTCCATTTGTTATTGTTTTAGCCTATATTACTCCCCTAATAATTACTCCCAATCCAAGCGAGCCCTAATACCAATATTTTTTGAAAACTATTTTTCTAAAGGCTAGTTTTTACGATATCTTATTATTTTTCTTACATAAGATGATTATTAATACAACGAGTCACATATCTAATTTAGTTCATTTCTATTCTTACCCGTCTCATAATTACAGGCACTAGTGATTGCTCAAAAGCAGATATAAGAATAGTACAAGCTACAACCGGAGTACGTCTCGAAGGAAAACCCGAAATAAAGGTGACGGTCACGAACAATTGCAAAGCATGCAAAATGGGCCAAATCGTATTAGCAGCTTATGGATTCCAGTCGACGGTGCCCGTCGACCCAGCCTTATTTGATTTTAGAAGTATTTATGGTTTGGTAAACAAGGGGTTACCTATTAAACCTCATGAATCTATTAGTTTTAATTATGTTTGGGCCACGTTATTTTCGTTTAGAGTGCAGGATGCCCTTGCCCTTTGTACTTAAGGACACGATACTCCCTTCGCTTCGATTAATAAATAGAAAATTAGTATCTGGGGTTTGATTTAATGTTATTGTTATCTTTTTTTTACCTTAAGTGTAACGGTCTAAAAATGTTAATTGTTTCGTTCTCACCCGCAGCGGCGGAGCTAGAATCGTATAAGTGTGTGGTCAATTCTAATGTAATTTCTATACATCTCTTTTATAAAAGGTCTTAAAGAAATAAAAATTTTAAATCACACAAATTTTGATGATGAAAAATGTCAATTGTCGAAAATCCGTGGGATCTCAAAACCCCAACCTTGTATGTGGCTACGCCACTCCGCACTCGTTTTTATTCATTTTGTTACCCTCGTCTTTGAAATAAATTTCGTCCTTGACAATGAGAAAACTTATTTCCTATGAATTTGAAATATTCTTGAATATTCCCATTTCTTTATCAATCAAACAATCTAAAATAGTACCCTTTCGTGGCAATTAGTTGTTTGTGTTTGATTAAAATACCCCACAAAGAATAAAAAAAAAGGACTAACAAATTATTAGGGCAAAGAAAGTACTTCGTATTTTATTACCAGTGTCGTAACATATAGGTCCACTTACTGTTGGAAAATATATTGTGATTTAAGAATTAAATTATGAAGTTTAATACTCCGTATTTGACAAGATAATTATTAAAATTGTTTAATTGAGTTATTTACTCTATTTATTTTTATAAGTTTTGGTCAATAACTTTTAATAGGGTGACCAAATTCCAACGTAACAAATGCTCCTCAATTACTTCAACTTTTGATTTCTTACTCTTTCTTTACCCGTCATTTATCTCATTCAATTATGGGTAATGATAAATACAACCCACTGGTTATACTTAAGAATTTAATATATTTCCTTAAGTAGAATTAAAGTTGGAATTTATTACAAAATTACGCGTATATTGATGTCACTAATGCTTGTTTTAAGCTTTTATTTCCTCTTTTAGACACTTAAATACAGCCCAGTAGATTGTATATATCATTTTCCTCTTTTAGACACTTCAATTATTCCTTTCCATCTTCTTTGATAATAAATTGGAAAAATGTTTCACGTATTAAATTGACCTTTTAGTAATAAATAATCTCACTAAGCGAATATATATCACAGTATAAGGCTTTGGAGTGCAGTGGATGATCGTCGATTGTTTTGGAGACTTTTATTTGATTATTTTTATCGTAAACAATCATACCATCTTTTAGTAGGATTTGTAACTTTCGCCTTAGTTATCTCGATATTTTACTAATTTTGGTGGAGTATACTCAGATATATTATCTCATACTCTTTTAGTTTTGAGTTTTCATATATTTTTTTCGAGTATTTATCAGTACAAGTTATATAATAATTTTGTTGCTCATTTATACTCTACGACTCTGTAAGTCATTGCTTTTGATGATAGTCTTTCTCTTCTTTTGCTATTTTGTTATTCTTGTAAATGAGGGGTTATTTTGTTACTAGTGTACGTATTATTCATTTGCTTTGTTCTAATGCTACTTTTTACTTAACATGCATGACGTACATGTAATTGAAAGAGGGCGGATGCATTGCCGAGATCTCGATCCTAAGAGTATCTTCAATCGTAAGCTAGTTGTAACTAGCTTGTCTTTATCACATCACTTTCTAAAATTGTAAGCAAATCCTCAAGCTAAACCATTAAAAATGCTCTAAGGCCTAACGAGTAGCGAGTGACGATCGGTTTAGCTTGAAATAATAACATGTGACCTCCACAAAAACTATATATCATGCACCAAGAAACAATATTATTATAAAGAAAAAGTGCATTGATTAGGGAAACTAAGCTAATCAAAAGTGCTTTTCCTCTAAACTACTTGTTTCATACACTATAAGGAAACCCACTATCGTTTGCGGGCTTGGACGGACATGAGTCGGGCTTATCTTTGAAAAAATGTCCAGCGGGCCTAATATGCCTTATCCAAGCCCGCTTAAGAGGGCTTATTAGAGTTGCCCATGTTCGCCAAGTTTAAGCTAGCGGGCTTGTCCGTGGGCTTGTGGGCTTAAATGTAAAATATATTAAACTAGTTTTTTAATAAAATTAAGGCTAAAGTAGACTTAACATATATTCCAAATTAACTAAAATATCGCAAACTCAACTTAACGTATACAAATTCTATAATTAAACATGATTATTTTAAAGTTACAAGTCTCCAAAAAAAGTAACGATATAAAAAAAATTATAACTACTTACTTTATCACTAATACAAGTTTTATTTCATTTACTCTTATTGTATCTTTTTATTTTATTAGCTTTTTGTTTATATGAAGCATAATTTTTTAATTTTATATATGTTTAGCGGGCTTGGCGGGCCTGTCCATGAGCTTCTTAATCATGTCCATATCCGCCCAGGAAATATAGCGGGCCGAGCTTAGCCCGTCCGTCAAATAAATTTTTTAATTTTTTCTTGTCCAAGCCCGCCTAAGTAGCGGGCCAAACGGGCCGGCCCGAAGTTGATCAGCTCTATGCTACATCTTTTCTCTTTACTCTATTTTATATTCTCGTTATATTTATTTTATGTCTATATTATTGTATATTGTTGTAATATTATTTACGGTAATAATTGCTCCACTTTTTCTAACACTTACATATGAGTTGCCCGAAATAATGAAAAGTATATGACGATGTCAATGTTTTTGTATATTTGTACCTAGAAACACGGGTTCAAAAGAAAGTTACTTACAATAAGTTGATGTGGCAGAGTCTTAAAACGGAGAAATGTATGAGTGTATGACCAATAATGTGAGCAATAAGTTTTGGTTAAAATTTGTCACATTTTGTTACAAGCTGAATACACGATATGTAAATTTGACTCATTTAACACGAAATAAATCCAAAATATTTTTTTATGCTATAACAATTTGGCATAAGCAATGATCACATTTGTCGCAAGAATGACGATATTTAGCCTGTCTATCTTTAATTGGTGACGAAAAGTGTCCATATTGAATGAGATTTCGTGCAATGTTAATTGTTACTTTGTCGAACAAATATTGCATTTTGTGAGCATGTGATGCAACACAACTGTCGTAGCCCACCTACAACAAGTCCATCAAGTGCTTAATCAGGGCTTATAAATCA
This sequence comes from Heliosperma pusillum, assembly GCA_022085475.1. Lineage (NCBI taxonomy): Eukaryota > Viridiplantae > Streptophyta > Magnoliopsida > Caryophyllales > Caryophyllaceae > Heliosperma > Heliosperma pusillum. The sequence goes on along the minus strand of JAIUZE010000303.1, from coordinate 36,994 downwards.
CGAAGCTCCTATTTGACGTCGATAAATTACTACAAAACGTCGACAAATGTAATGAACTTCCTAATTTACCCTTCACTATATGATCTCCAACATACGCCACAACATTGTCAAAAAAATTAATCTAAAATAGTTGTTTTATTAATTTTGTATATTTAGGAGGATTAGAATATAATTGTCATTATTTGAACGGATTAGTTCGATCCACGAGGCCAAAATTATACTAAGAACGATAAATGTCGATATTTTTTTTTGAAAAAAAGAAAAAGAAAAACTGGACGTGAATAGTACACACGGACCTACGTCTGGACGTGAATAGTTCACGTCCACACCTAGGTCCGGACGTGTACTTTTCACGTCCAAGCCTAGGCCCAGGCGTGTACTATTCACATCCGGATTTTTTGATTATTTTTTTTCACTTTTAAAAAAAAAAAAACTAGACGTGAATAGTACACTCGTCAAGACCTAGGTCTGGAGGTGAACAATACAAGTCCAGACCTAGGTCCGGACGTGTACTATTCACGTCCATTTTTTTTAAACGTTTCCATCTTTAAAATGACATTAAAAAAGATATCATTTTTCGACGTCGTTACTAACTTCATCGTGGTTACGTCACCGGTTGACATGATGAAAACCATCTTAAACGTCAACGTTTTTTTTTTAAATTCAAAATTAATTTTTATTTAGAAAGAGATCGATTAGAGAGTGGAAGGTTATTAGGGGCAAAGTTGAAAATTTAATGCTAATTGTCGACGATATTTAGTAATGTGTCGACGTTTATTAGCACAACCGATAAATCATAGACACAATTCTTGACTAAATTGGCAAACTTGGCCCAATTCTTGACGTGTGAGCTAAGTTTGTGGCAGGGCCTAAAAAATGGAGAGTGTTAATGTCACTCGGAAATTCCCCGTATCACTCAGTTTTGTGAATGTATGATTAAATTAATGTATATACACGTTCTCATAAAAGTGAGTGACAATAGCGATTTTCGAATGACATCAACACTCCCCTAAAAAATATGGTATACAATGTGATCATAAACAGAAGAATTATATTGCTATATAGTTTAGCTTAGTTGTGATAAGTGACAACTTTTATCCATATTATATAAATTATAGTTTGAGAAGAGCTTTATTTTTGTAATTAATTTGATTATAAACGTTATTTAATTTAAGAAAAGAATTCAAGAAGAACCAAAGTACATTCACTTAAATAATTAACAAGCAAGTGGGATTTTCTTCCATTAACTTGTTATCATTTCATAAGATTATATTCCTTTTTATCAAACTACAATAGTTTCATTAAAACTCTAAATTATACGGTATAATCTTTTAATTAACTGGAATAAAATAAAAATGCTATAAAATTATAAATTGGATATTGAAAGTTACAACGCGTGCACACATCCACATGATCATTTGCCCACTTGATTAAAAGTTATAACGCGTGCATACTCCATATAAATAAAAATTATAAACAGCTAGTATTAGCTTTGTGATAAAAAAAATCATTAAAATAATTTTAGAAATTGTATAAAAATGAAATAATTAACTTTGTGGTGAAATTTTTTTTATTAAAGTTTATATCACAACTCAATTCTCTTGTTAGTTTTATCATTCAAATTTTTTGTCCTCAAATCAAAAGACAATGAAGTAAGCCTGAGAAATAAATAAGGCGTCAATTTTTTTTTTATCACAACTGATTAACATTATATATAAACTATAGAGTATATATGTAACTACACTTTTTAAACTTTTAGCTGAATAACATTCTTTGGATTGTATTGTAACATGGAACAAGGGGACCGACCTAATACACACTAAGGAACATATTACTTATAATGGAACTTAAATGTAAATGACCGCTGTCCACTACCCATATATATGTAATCTTGATAAATGAGTATTTTATTTCATTATATGTGAGTCCATCAATTACTTTTACTACTACTGGTTCATAAAAAGTACGTATCATAAATTAAATAAAATATTTATCATAGTAAATACACGTTTTAAAATTCTAAATTATTTAGCTCATATAATCAATAATAGTGTCTGCTATTATATTATGACAACACGATCCGTCTATTTTTCGTGCATTTTTCACACGGGTTTAAAACTAGTAATAATATAAAAACTTGAATTCCTATTACTTTTTGACCAAATGTTCTTTTAAAAATAGGATACAATTATTGCATATATGCCAATAATTTGTACATCTTTTGACATGTTGCTGGTTGGAGTTATGTCATTACTACGCGTAGGTAAGATCAAGCTAGGCAAATACTATCTAATATGATAAATCTTTAACACAATTATACTATAAAAATGCAATTGCATATGCAAATAACTCTTAAAAGACCAAACAAACAGTTTGTGTATTAGCTATCCCCTTCTTAATATTGAATATCCCTAGAGTATACGGGGTAGTACTTGTGTAAAGCGGGTTTGCATATGCGTTACAATAAAATTGGAAGATTTTACGATACTGTATCGATAATGTATCAATAATGTCATACTATAAAATTGTTTGTGTAGAGATTTATCACAGATAGATTGTATATATTTAGTAAAAAATTAAAATGTTATATCATCACATTTTACAAAATTTAGTTACAACACAAGACATATATATAATATATAATAATAATTAAACCGTAGTAGTTGGTACAAATTATATTTATTTTGATCTACATACTTATTCTTATGCATTCACATACACTAGTCAAATCTATCAAGTTTCTACTGCCTTATTACAGATCTATCAAAATTCTACCAAATAAAATACTAATACAACTACTCCGTAATAGTGCTATACTCATGAGCACCTAAAACAACCGGTAAAGGTTAATTCTAGATTAATTAGAAATCTCGGATTCAAACCTTGAAAATACAACAGTGTTTAAGCTTGATGGAAAGCTCTACCGTCCTAATGATCCGCGGCTCAAGTCCGGGGATTGTATAAACCAAAATCAAACTACTCCTTAATGTAAATTGGATTACACCTTCAATTAACTCCAAAACAACATAAAAGTTAATACACGTAGTCTAAAAACTTGTAATTAACATCTACCCTATAATACTAGCAATGGTGTTACTACTTATTTTGGATAGGATTTGCACCACTTCTAGGCTTCCTTCTCAAGCTTGAATCCACAGCTTTCTTGCCCTCTTTCATAGCTTTACGGTCGATCTCGGCCGTCTTATGTGGATTAATGGACGAAGATCTAGGGTTTAGAACAACTAGCAACTTTCTTGATTGATGTTTAATGTTTAATGAGCTATGAAATGAGTTGTAGAATTGCATACATATGAAAGAGTTGAAGATGATGAGAATTATTAGTATTAAAGAGAAAAATGTAAGTAATATGGATTTCTTCATTAGATTGGTTGTTGAATATTTAGCATGATAAGATTTAGTAATAGTAGTTAGAAATAATAATGGAGATGTATGGTATGTATTATTATTTGATATGATTATAAAGAAGAGATTGATCATGTAAGGAAGTTGGGTAATTTATATATGTTGATAAAATGATAAAGCGTTTGTGTTGATATGCATTGCATGTGTAGAGCACGTGGTTGATGACATTGTAGGTATAACATTTGAAAATTGAAATCACACTAAGGTTAACCCTACGACAAGGTACATCATTCATAATATAAACCAAGATCTAATATAATTAAATAATTAAAACTTTAAAATTTGGCATACTCCGTAAGTAGATCAATGTATATATGTTGAAATTTGGCATATCCGTCTTCATTGAAGACGGGTCGGATCTCCTCTTACAAGGAGACAAGTGAGAGGGTAAATGAGGATCTAAATGGATCATCACTTGTCCTCCCACTTGCCTCCTTGCGAGAGAAGATTCGTACCCGTCTTTACCAAAAACGGATATGCGCCTTCTGAAACCAACAGATTTATTAGAGCTGATCACTGTTTTGGTGACTAATTATTATGAAGAGATCATGTGATCATGATTTGACCAAATGTGTTCACTGACTCCGCATCAATCCCGAGTATGTTTTGCATGTGATTAATCACGTGAATACAAGCTAAACAAAGATTAGTTTAAATCTTGACTTAGAAAAAGGCTTAGTTTAAACTTTAATGCTGAATCTTCCTTCCACTCCACCTACTACACTTTCCAACTGAGTGGCCATTATAATTTTTCCAAAAAAAACAATTATATTAATATAAATATATTATAACCCTCTAGTTTTGAAAATTATTATACTCTAGTGTGGTTTCTTAAATTAAGCTTTAATTATTATACCCCGATGATCTTTCACAACTCTCCACCCCGATGAAGACCTCTGCCTCGTCATGACCCACCCTTGTCGTACATCTCGAACTTATCAATTCCACCTATTCTTAATTCCACCACTTAACAATTAAGAACAAGTGGAGTGGCAAGACCATCTAAACCAATTTAATTGTATTTTACTTGACTTGCTTAATTTAGATGGATGTTGAGGTTGGAAGATGAGGATCCCATATTAATTTTGTTAATTTTTATGTCAAGTTCGTTATAAACTTTTGTGGAGTCAGTTGTTGTTGGTAAATAATTTTTTTTTTACCATAGAGGAGGTGAGGTCAATCAGCGCTTCACACTAGGGATTTGCACCGAGAAGCATGGGGTAGTCTTGTAGACAGTAGTCTCATATGGCTTATTGTTAAATCGGAAGGATCTATTAAGGCTAATACCAAGTCTAAGGGACCTCGTAACAGTGTATGCAATTATCGTAAAGAACCCGGTTATTTGAAAGATTAATCTACTAGGTGGAAGGAGGATGGTGTTTCTCTTGTTGCGCAAATGGTTGCCAAATATGATTTTGAGGAAGGTTATGCTCTCGTTGTTGATGTTGTTCCACGTTCTTTAGATAGTTGGATGTTGGATATACGGGAAGCGTTATCATATGTGTCCTTTCGGGGAATGGTTAATTCTCATAACACTTCACATAGGGTCAATGTTGCCATAACTGACGGCTGTATTTGTGAGGTGATTAGAGTTGAGACTAATCCCGTTAGGACATGCATGTGATGGTGTTATTTCTTCTTAGAAGTTGTTTGGTGTGTTCCACGGTTGAAGAGAAATCTTGTATCACTTGGGATGTTAGTCGATTAGTGCTACGATTTATAAGGTGATGGTGAATATTTGGGCCGGGCATTGGTAAGGGCTCTTCTGTTGCTTGTAGAAGTGTTAAGAGTTGAACAATATATGTCCTTCAGTAGTGTGTTGACTTTTGCATTACCGGGTAGTCGTTCTTTTGTATCTATCAAGTCTAAGTTAAGGCACATGTAGCTTAGATATTTGAACGATACTTCGAAGTTTATCCAGGCTCACTTGGTGATATTCTGGATTGTTCGAGGTTTGTGATTTTATGTGAGTATGGTAATGTTATGTACGAGTCGAGCTACACGTTTTTCAAGACGAGTTATCGACATTTTTCTCTGAGGCTCAATAAGGCGATTTTCGTTCGAGAGTTGGGCAGTTCTCAGCTCTTGGTGGAGCTATTTTGGCGCTTGAAAGAGATATATTGAAACCTCGTAAGGCTCTTAATGAGTCATTTTGAACTTTGACGGGTGTCTATTCTTGAAAGTGTTAGGTTGGACTTGATAGTCTAACATTTACACCTTTGATGGTGGTGATATGTCTAGCTTAGAATGTTGTTTTGGTTTCAACTTGAGTTGTTGCTGCCATGGTGTAGGCATGTTGGTAGAGTCCGCAACACTATCTTTTGTACCTAGGTGAGACATTGTTTTGTCTGTTACATCAATATGGTTTTGGGCAACTTGGTACGAGGGTACATTTGGCAATAGCTCTTTTGGAGAAAATTTTATTTTGGGTCTTATGTGTGTTGTATTGGTACATCGTCACTAGTTCGCCACTAGTGATGTTCAGGTATCTCAAATATTTTCTGCACTTATTGAGGGTGTGTTTATCAATTTATAATCTATTTATGTACTATTTTCTCTAAAATAGTGAAATTTTTACCATAGAGGAGGTGAGGTCAATCAGCGGTTCACACTAGGGATTTGCACCGAGAAGCATGGGGTAGTCTTGTAGACAGTAGTCCCATATGGCTTATTGTTAAATCGGAAGGATCTATTAAGGGTAATACCAAGTCTAAGGGACCTCGTAACAGTGTATGCAATTATCGTAAAGAACCCGGTTATTGGAAAGATTAATGTACTAGGTGGAAGAAGCACTAGTAGAAAAAGTACCATTGACATCGGTTATTTAGGTCTATTTACATCGGTTTTGGGCGATGTTTCTGGGGGCGTTGTTTATAGCATTTATAGCAAAAACATCGGTTGCAAAACCGATGTTAATGGAATATATTTACATCGCTTATTATGTAAAACCGATGTTAATGGCATGTAACTTACATCGTTTTTGGTCTAAAAAATGACGTTAACTGCATATATTTACATCGGTTATTATGTAAAACCGATATGGTTTATACATTACATTAGTTTTGATCTATATCCGATGTAAACACTACCTTAATTACATCAATTGTTGAGTAAAACCGATGTAAAGTAAATTACATTAACATCGATTCATTTCTTAAACTGTTGTAAATATTTTCTTTACATGAAATGCTAGATACAATAGGCAACACCTCCTTTGTGTTAAGGGAAATTCTCACCCTAGTAAGAACGTGCAGATCCAATCAACAGTATAAAAGAGCACTTCCAACAAATAAAACATAACCATATATTATACAAAAATAATGTCGTATAACAATTCTATCCACCATTCAAATATTTCAAAACATTAGCTCCTACAAAACAGAACATTAAGCATTTTCAATTGCGATTTCTAGGACATCTAAGCCAATTACAATATCACATTAGAGATTTTTTAAACAATAAATCGATCAAATATCTCGAACCCGCGAATTGGTGAGTTCCAGTTGTCATAGTTGTCATATGTACCTGAAATACACTACAAGAAAATGTACGACAACAGTTATAAAAATACAAATGGCATTTTCTAGAGAGTATTAGCTAGACATCAACTTCATAACATAATAATCATACTCATATTGTGACACCCTCAAATTTGCGGAAAGAAAAAAAATATTTTAAATACATAAAAGATATGAATACAATACGAAGGTGTCATTACATAATAAAAGGTTCGTTACAATACGGAATAAAATTCTACAAAAGAAATATACAAGACGGGAGACATATCTCCCGTATAAATACGGAAATAAACTAGTGTATAATAATATACAAACTATGAACCTAATATAGGTCCAAGGTAAAACTTCACTCGCTAGCTCGTCCATGTACCCCAAATATGCAACACCACCTGTTCGACCGCATTAAATATAAACACGGAAGCCACAGTCAGTGGGGAGTAACTCCGAGTTCTCCCAGCCACGAAATGTCGAGTTTCATGAAACATGAATAACATAAAAGCAATGTATATGGAAAATACAAAACTTAAACATATATCATATGCTTTTCATGTTATGAAACAATTAACTAACATATAACCTATCATATGAAAGCTATCATGTGAAACCGATAATAAAATATAACAAGAGGTAGGGAAGCTGGTATGCTAGCTCAGAGGTTACCCTGTAACGTGGCCATGATACACTCAAACCCTAATCCACACGTAATCATGTGAATCAGTTAACAATCGGTAATCCAAACTCTATCAATCCTAGCCGGCTTGCATCTCACCTTCTAGAACTCATAGAATCATACATACATGAAAGACTAATACTTCTACAAACAGGCATACGTTCTTAGTCCAGTCAATAGTCGACTTCTGTAACTCGAGGCTATACCACAAGGTAGGAAAACATCCTAGTCCTAGACTGATCAGACCTACCGACAACAGCTATTCCGTTCCCCGTCCCATGACATAACCGTCTATGAGAAACTCTACTAGGCGACCCCCTAAGCAGAGATGGCTAGTACTTAAGCTGACTCCAGTCCCAAAACGGATCAGGCAGCCATGCCCCGACTTGGATCTAAACCCACCAAGCCGAGACACAAACGCTATCAAGCGACAAACTCCGTATGCTCGTTAAAGATAGTACGGCCTATCAATGTCGTGGTCCAAGCTACTCATTTAGAATTAGCATGGTCAAGACGCCATATACTCATAATTCTCTATGGGTACTTAGTCAACACGACACCAACCATATAATAAAACAGTCACTGGAAAAACATCCTATCATGTGACTAATTGCATATTAATAATAATCAAATATCATATCGCCTCATATCTACTAAGGCTAATTCATAATTAAATACAACCTCACTTGAAGACAAATCCCCGACCCGAGTCCCGCGACGGGTCATCAGTCAAATCGGGGCTGACTAGATCTTAGTTTGACCAAACCCGTTGGATCAAACCGGCTAGAAACAGAGTCTTTATCACATAGACATAGACATAAAAATCACATATTCCATACATGTTATTTTATTAACTTCTAACATGTGAATTATTATATTATAACAAAACCCCGTTTGACTTAACTAATATCCAATTAAACTACGATCTCGTCTTATAATTTCTAACATGTGAGAAATAATAATTTTATGGAAAACCTTTTTAATTTAAATATTTTACTTATTCACATTTCCCACTTGCTAAATATTACAAAACACGATAAAAATGACGATAACTCAAAAACCGTCACGAGTCCCAAGGTGGGACCCACGGCTGAATTGGGCCGGACCCAATATGGGCCTGGATGGGCCCACGGGCTGTTTTGGCTGAAAAATGGCTGTTTTGCTTTAACTTTTCTAAAACCGTTTTCTAATATTTTCCCGCATGCTTAACATAATTAAAACCCGTCAAAACAACAACCAATCAATCAAACCTCGACACAACCCAAAGACCAAAACCCGGACCCACCTTGACCAACCCAGACCGGTCTGAACCGGCCTGGACCGGTCTGGTTTGGACCCGGTTCAGTCCCCTTCACACGGTTCACCCATAAACAACATCAAATCAATTCCAACATGTTTTTAATCATCAAACAACCATTTTAACAACATTCATACAAAATCATAACTTAGTCAAAATCATCAAAATTTGTCAAGAACATTAAATTTGTTAAAATTTCATAAACAACAATAAAATCATAACTTGTTAAAATCATTAAAATTCATCAAGAACAATAAATATACATAAAACTTTACTATAACTTAAAAATCATCAAGAACCAAAAATCATCATAAAACTTTCCTACAACTTAAAATTTACCAAAAACAATAATTCATCATAAAATTTTCTTCAACTTAAAAATCATCAAAATCATAAAACAACAATAATATTCCATAAAACATAAAAATCATAAGGAATCATAAAACACCATAAAAAGTCCATAAAACATAATACTAACTAAAAATCATAAATCATCATAATATGAACCAAAAATAAAGATGAACCAAAAAACCAAATAAATAAAACTTAAGGCTATACTACTAACTCAAATCCTAAATAAACATAATATGAACATAAACTAAAACCTAAGATATGTGACATTATTTCGTCGAGTAAATCGGAATCGTTACCTTAGCTAGCAAAATCCACTTAGCACAAAATATAAGAAAATATAAATAAGAAAACCCTTCTACTAGTCTTCACCCAAAATATAAGAGTCCCCAAATTCGTCTTCAAACTCTTCTCCTATAAGCAATAACAAGAAAAACAATTATTAGAACTTAAACTTAATTTTCCATAATTAAATGTTGAAAACGATCTTGACGGAATTGAAATAAACCGTACTATAGATGGAGAGCGAAGAGGAAAGATCCTAGAAATATAAATTATGAAGGATTTAATTAAGAACTGAAGATTTTATGGAGGTTTTTGCTCAAGAACGATGAAGAACGGTTGATAACGATGAAGACGCTAAGAACGATAAGAAAGTGAATGTTTGATCTTTTTTGATTTGTTGTAAAATGAAAAGTTGTTTGTGAGTCATATGGGTGGGTGTGTGGCGTGTGTTTATAGACACATAAAGGTGTCGAGTTTTGAAATTGTTGTTCCGTAATTGACTCGCGTTTAATAATTGTTTTACGGTAAACGATTAAATATAATTTACGATAAAGTTAATATCAAGATATTATGAGATTAAAATGTAAAATAATGAAAATATCAAGGCTTAAGAGTGGGTAAGTGTGCCGGGTGGAATTGTGCTTGTCGGGTCCGATTTCGAGCGTTTTGCGTAGTTTTCGTTAACTGATCGATAAAGCGAATAGTGAACTAGATATTATGATATATTAATCAAAAGTAATGAAAATATCAAAGTCTATTAGAGGAGGGAAAAAGGAGAGGAGAGCCGTGTGGTATGGTGAGACAACGGGTCTGTTTTTGCTCGATTTGCGTAATCTCCGTTGACGGATCGATAAAGTAACAAAGATCTAAGATATTTGTATTATTTTAATCGAATCAATTAAAATATCCAATCGTGAGTGGAAAACGATGACATGGCCGCGTGACTCATGCCAAAGTCGAGTTTCGATTTTGTTGCGCGCTTTACGATGCGTCGGGAATAGTTAAATGACGTTCGGTTAAAACCGTAAACGTTATTATTTAAATTCCGAATAAAATTCAAAATAATTATATTAAATTATGACAAATCTTAATAAATCTAAATAAAAATAAATCAAAAATATTATTTTTTTTTTTAAATAAAATTTCGGTCTTCAAACTTATGAACCGAGTCGGGAAAAGTCAACGAAAGTCAAAATCGACTAAAAAGTCGGAAAAAGTCAAAATGACTTAAAAGTCAAGAAAAGTTTATGACGACTTAAAAATAAATAAAAAGTCAATGACGACTTTAAAAAGTCAAGGAAAAGTCAAAGACGGTTTAAAAGTCAAGAAAAGTCAAAGATGACTAAAAACGGTCTTTTCATGAAATCCCTCAAAAATTCCAAATACGAACGCGGAATTTCAAAATACGACTCGGAACAAAAATTCCTATATTAAAAACTTAAGTTCTACTGAAAAGTATCCATAAGCTATTGCTTAAGCAAATTGGGTACTTTTCGGGTTGTTACATAAGTGCTTAGACCTTGCCTAGGGAGATTTGTGGTGGTATACTTTGATGTTATCCTCATCTACAGTAAGAGCAAGGATGATCATTTGAGGCATCTTGAGGCTGTGTTTGAAATACTTAAGGAAAGCAAGCTCTTTGGGAAGCTTGAGAAATGCACCTTTATGACTGAGGAAGTCAAGTTTCTAGGATATGTGGTGTCTGGTAGAGGTATTTCAGTTGATCAAGACAAGATCATTGCAGTTCAGTCTTGGCCTATCCCTAAGAATATTACAGAAGTGAAAGGGTTTCATGGCCTAGCCTATTTCTATAAGAGGTTCATTAAAAACTTTAGTACTATTGCAGCACCCCTTACTGAATGTATGAAGAGAGGAGAGTTCACTTGGACTGAGAATGCCTTGCAGGCTTTCAAACACATGAAGAAGCTCTTGTGCAGTGCACCTATCCTCAGGTTGCCAAACTTTGATTGCCTATTTGAGCTTGAATGTGATGCAAGTGGAGTGGGAATTAGAGCTGTCCTCATCCAAGAGAAGAAACATGTAGCCTACTTTAGTGAAAAGCTAAGTGGTGCCAAGCTGAACTATTCTACATATGATAAAGAGTTCTATGCTCTTGTCAGAGCTCTAAGGCATTGGAGTCATTACCTGAAGCCCAAGCCTTTTGTCTTACACTATGATCATGAGGCATTGAAGTACATAGGAGGCCAGCATAAGCTCAGTCATAGGCATGCTAAGTGGGTGGAGTTCCTCCAGTCATTCACCTTTTCTAGCAAATACAAAGAGGGAAAACAAAATGTGGTGGCTGATGCTTTGTCTAGGAGGTACACTCTGCTATCAACCATGGAGCAAAGGGTTCTTGGCTTTGAGTTCATGAAGGACATGTATCAAGAAGATTCAGACTTTGCAGAAGATTGGTTAGCACAGAAAGAGGGTACAAAGACCATTGATTCACCCTACACTCTACAAAATGGATTCATGTTCAAGGGAAACAAGCTCTGTGTTCCCAGAGGGTCTTATAGGAGTCTATTGATCAAGGAAGTGCATGGAAGTGGCCTTGGAAGACACTTTGGAGTTCAAAAGACTGTGGACATACTGCAAGATCAGTTTTACTGGCCTAAGATGATGGGAGAAGTCCAAATAGTACTCAGAAGGTGTGGAGTTTGTCAAAAGGCCAAGAGTTCTTTTCAAGCAGGACCTTACACTCCCCTACGAGTCCCATGTAGGCCTTGGGAAGATGTAAGTATGGATTTCATAGTAGCATTGCCTAGGACAGCAAGAGGGAAAGATTCTATCATGGTGGTTGTGGATAGGTTCAGCAAGATGACACATTTCATTGCCTGTAGAAAGACTGAAGATGCTGTGAGTGTGGCAGAGCTATATGTTGATGAGGTGGTGAGGTTACATGGAGTTCCAAGGACTATTGTATCTGACAGAGACACAAAGTTTATGAGCCATTTCTGGAGGACATTGTGGAAACTACTTAATACCAGGTTATTGTTCAGCACCTCCCATCACCCTCAAACAGATGGGCAAACTGAGGTGACCAACAAGACCTTGGGAAGGATCTTGAGGTGTATAGTCAGCAAATCCCTCAAGGATTGAGACTTAAAGCTAGCTCAAGCAGAGTTCTCTTTCAATAGAGCTCCATCAGCAGTCACAGGCCACTCCCCCTTTGAAGTGGTCTATGGTACTAACCCCTTAATGCCTTTGAGTTTGTCTAATGTGTGCAGGTCAGAGCTCCACTATGATGCCCAGAAGAGGGTAGAACAAAGGCTAAAACTCCATGAGTCAGTCAGAAAACAAATTGAGAAAACTAATGATCTATACAAGAAAAATGCCAAGGTTTCTAAAGCCAAGAAAGACTTTGCACCAGGAGATTTAGTATGGATCAACCTAAGAAAAGAAAGGTTCCCTTCCAAGAGAAAGAATAAGCTAGAGCCAAGAGCAGATGGTCCTTTTCAAGTCATAGAGAAAATAGAACCTAATGCCTACAGAATTGATCTACCAGGAGAGTATGCAGTCCATGGGACATTCAATGTTGGAGATCTTAGTCCCTTCTATGAAGACTCTGAGGGAGAGGAAGACATAGGCTTGAGGTCAAGCCCTTTTCAGCTTGGGGAGGCTGCATCACGAGCTCACCCAAGGGGCCTTGATGATCAAGCCACAAACAAGACAAGCCTAACCCCAAGGACCCCTCAGATGGAAGCTCGAGTTACAAGGTCCAAACAACAAGCTATGACAAGCCAAGATCAAGCCAGGCCAAGTCACGCCAGTGAGGAAGACAGTCCAGGGCTCAGCAACCCATGCCAAGCCCCAACACAACCCACATTACCCACACAAGACAGAAACAAAGCCATTCAGGACCAGGCAGACCAATCAACAAACCCTACACCTAGGAGGTACACCAGGGCATCCCAACCACCCCCACCATGGCCTACCATCAAGCCAACCCACTAAACTACAAGTTTGTCCAGGACAACCCCTTTTGAAGTCTAGCAAAAACTCATGAAACAGACACCCCAAGCTAGAGTCCAGTGAACATTAAGGCAGAGAAGGTACAAGGTCAGATTGTGGCTTCCTTTTGTTTAAGTCAACTTGTCCTCGTCCAAGGCAGGTTTTATCTAAGTCCTAATAAGAGTAGAGAGTCCCAAGGAGGAGCAAAACATCCAGGCAAAGCAGCAAGACAACAAGAACAACAGATTTCCATTTCAGGAAAACTCCAAAACTGCTTTATTTGCTTTTTGTTCAGTCTGTTTTTGTGTCTTGTGTATGTACTTTATAGTTGTTGAGCTCGTCCTATTGTGAGGCTCTTAATTAGTGTCAGTAGTAGTAGTTTGAATCCTAAGTTGGCCCTTGGATGATCTGTACATCCAATGGCTCACAAGATATCAGCCTCCCTATATAAGGAGGTCTTTGTATGTTTGTTTCAGTTAGACTTTATGAATGAATTTAACTTTGAGAAATCCCTCAAATATTTCAAACTTGTGCTAAGAGCTGTAGTTTGAGTCAAGCCTGATACATCTACAAGGTGTCTGATCAGTGTCTTGCTTTGTGAGTCAAGTTAACTCTGTGCTTTGCTGTGATTAGCTTGCTTGCTGTTGAGGCTAAGTTTGGAGTGTTTGTGCTTTGCTGTAACACTTGAAACCTGTCTCTGAACTAGTCTTTGAGTCCCTTCTATTGTGCTATGCTGTAGGGGAGTTTCTCTAAGTCATATCTTTTGATTTTCAGTTGATATAAGCCACTCTCTCTAAAACAACCCCCATTCCTGTCTGTGTTTGTTTTCAGTCTGAATAAGCTTAGCTAAACTTCCCTTAAACTCACAAGTCATAGTAGTTTACACTCCAGCCTTCTTACGCGTAACAATATCTTTCATAAATTTGGCGTAAGGAGGTACTTGAGTGATTAGCTCGGCAAAAGGCACAGTTACCTGAATGTTTTAAACCATGTCTACAAATTTGCTAAACTGTTTCTCCGTCTTTGAATCACGTAAACGACCTGGGTATGGGATTCTGACCATCGGAAACGGGTCCCCATTTTTCTCTTTACTCGGTACCTTCGCAGCGGGGAAAGGTACTTCATCGCACACAACCTCAATTTGCGTGCCTGATGTCTGACATTCACTCGATCGAGACTTCTGTGCACTCGATCGAGTGATTCCTTGCTCATCATCCTTCGATCGAATGGAAGGACTACTCGATCGAAGATCTTCTACGACCAGCTTACTCAATCGAGTAGGTATATTACTCGATCGAAGATCTTCTTCAGCTGAACTACTCGATCGAGTAGTGGATTCACTCGATCGAGCAGGATCCTTAACAAAAGCCTTCGATCGAATGGCATTCTCAGTCGATCGATCACTTCTCTGTAGATCTTCAGTTAGATCATCCGAGACATCATCGACCTCGGTATGCGTGCTTTCAGGAACGTGTACAAGACCGTCATAAGCACGACCACTTCTCAGATTTATGGCATTGACTGGGTCATTGTTCGGAAGTAGCGAATTGCATCTGTCGAGCAGTTTCCGGAAGGTATCCGCACTAGATTGTTGCTCAAGCTTTTGTGCATTGATAGTGGCCTTGAGATCTTCATATTCGGCTTGGGTAATGAGTACCTTGCCTTCATCCACGGGTGGTTGAGATTTTGCAGCAGTTAACTCGGCATATAACTCGGAAAAAGAACCCCCTTGCTTGAATTTCCTATAAGCAAGAACCCTCGCTGAATCAGCCAAACAAGTAATAGGGTCATGTCCTTCATCACCGCATCTACCACAAACCATCTCAATAGCTTGAACTTAGTGTATTTCACCCAAATTCCCCGTTTCTACCACATGAACTTCTTCAACAACAGTGTCCCTCCTTTTCTCCGCTCTGGGATTACTGTAGCTAGCAGAATGGATGGCCATATTTTCAATAAGTTGCCACCCTTCATCATCCTCCACATTAGCCTGGAATCTCCCTCGTGCCGCAGTATCCAGAACCATTCTTTGCTTATAAAGCAACCCATTGTAAAATTGGTTGCACAAAAACCATTGCTCAAACCCGTGATGCGGAACTGAGCGAACTAGCTTCTTGAACCTGGCCCATGCTACACTCAAATCTTCAGTAGTAGATTGAGTAAAACTCGTGATCTGGCGGCACAGCGCATTGGTTCGCTGAGGAGGAAAATACCGTCTATAGAAGGCTAAAGCTAACGAACTCCAATCTTTAACACCAGCGGCCTTCTTATCTAAATCTCTCCACCAATCCTTAGCATCGCCAGTCAATGAAAAAGGAAAAAGGAATTCCTTTACCTTGTCTTGCGTAACACCAGCAACTACAGGAATGGCGGAACAATAGTCTGTAAATACCTCTACATGCCTAGCTGGATCTTCATCTACCATACCCCCGAATAAATTCCGCTCCACTAAACTATAGTAGGACGGATGTATTGTGAAGGTACCCTCATCAGCAAGAGGGAGAGTGGTTCCCTTAGGTAGAGTCTCAGCACTGGGCTCAGAATGACTAGCAATCTTAGGCATCTTGCAGAGAAATTACAGCAGCAGCAGGTTCAAATGGTCCTCTTTTAGGATTTATACCTGCAAATACTAAACACTAACTCAAATATGAGAACAGCCTCAAGGAATAAATTCCTCGAGACCAGAGACAAACTAAAGAAAGCTACAAAATTACACCGTCTCCCCGGCAACGGCGCCAAAATTTGATGTGGTCGTTATACACCAAAAATAAAACCTAAGTCTACTAACTAAGAAGATAGCGGAAGTAGGGTCGATCTCCACAGGGAGGAAACTAATTAACTGAAATCTAAATCTGCAAGTAACAATCTGGGGGGTTTTGAAATGGTTTTAACTAAACTAAATAAGATTAAAGGAAAGAGAAATAAAGGAAGAAATAAATATGAAATAAATCAGATAAAGAGGGAATATGCCAGGATTCGGTCTACTGCAGTATCGGCATCTACGGGTCAACTAAGTCAGTCAATCTATCAATGAGAAGGGCAATGATTTTCTCCTCTCGGTCTCAAACCACCCTAGGGATTTTCCTAATTAACTCTCGCCCTCTTAGGAGTCACCTATCAATTCTAAGCAAGCCTTCCCTTCCAATCTCTCGATCCAGGTCGGGGTTAACTACCTAGCCTAGTCTCCTGCGTGCACTCATTCGACTAAACGTCAGTTAAATTGCTTAAACTGATTCTCATATTCAAGACTAACTATAATAATCTATCCTAACATGCCTCTACTACAGTTTCCCTCATCTCAACATACAAGAGAATTAGCTACTCATGCTATTAACGATGTTAATAAAGACGATTGAACATATGACGATAGACATAATAAAATCGCAATTAACAAGCATGAATAATAACAACACAGCAGTAATTAGGAAGAGTAAACAATGATTAAGACAAAGGTTAAGAATAAAAGAAAGAAAAGAGGAAAGGAGTTTACAATCTTAGCAAATCCGGCGTAAAGAACAAATCCCACGTCGATAAACCCGAATGCAAACCAAAGATAAAGTTCAGAAACTAATGAAGATTAATGCTAATGATTCCGAACCCTAAGGGTTCTGAATCCTAATGATTCTGAATATCAAAACTGACGACAATAAGAGTCTTATATAAGCATAACACGACTCTAAACCCTAATTAAGCTATGGACTTAAGGCCCATGATGGATTCTACTCGATCGAGGGAAAATACCACTCGATCGAGGACTTTATTAGAGGAAATCACTCGATCGAGTAACAATTCTACTCGATCGAGCAACTTTTCAGCAGCAACCACTCGATCGAGCACAGGACAGCTCGATCGAGCAACTTTTCACTTCAACTCTCCTCGATCGACCAAATACATAGTCGATCGAGGTCTTTTGGCATGGCACATAGTGTTGGACATGGCTTTGGTCTTGATTATGAACGGTTTCGCGCTTTTCCATGCAAGTGCTTCTGTTCCGTTCCTTCCATTCTCTTAAATGCATGCAAAGTGGACTGTTTTGGCTCGGTTTCCGCTACTACACAGCTTGTACCTACAAAATGGTAATGAAAGTACAAAGTAGCCAAATAGGGGCATATGGTGACATAATATCACCTAAATGACATATAAATGCGTGCATAAATGGGCTAGAAAGTCTATATAAAATACACGCATCACGCTCCATATAAATATCCACTCACATACACCAATAAACTACAATCTCATGCTAATAATCAATCAACTACAATCTACAACACTAACCCCCAATTTTTTAGGGCAAACAACATTAATTCTATCATCTATAACCATCTTTCCCAAATTCTACTTTATCAACAATAACCTAATCTCAAGATAATCATAATAATCCAATCTAAACAACATATAACAATCTAATAACATTAATCTCATCCTAATAATCAATTACATCACTAATTATATACGAATTACTCAAACCTAACTTAATAAGATGATAAGATGAAATCACAAGATTAATGATGAAAATTACTTACAAAGATTTGGAAAAAGATATGGAAAGATCTATAAAAATGAATTCCACCACAAATCCAAGACAAGATTAAGGAGTAATTAGAGAGAAATTAGGGGTTAATTAAAAAGATATTAGAGTTTTGATGAGAGTTTATGTTACTAATGAAAAAATATTATGAAACAAGAGAGAGAAAAGCCTTTTATATTGAATGGGACCCACGTGGAAATAAAATAACAACTCTGCGATTTACGACTATTACGCGGTCGAGTAACACCTCACTCGACCGAGTAACACACACTTGACCAAGTGCATATAAACTCGACCGATTGCACAGAAACAGGGTTTCCCCAAACTGAGCCACTCGGCCGAGTGACCACCCACTCGACTGAGTCCAACCCACGCAACCGAGTAACACCACCATCCGACCGAGTGCCCTCATGACTCGACGACCTAGTAATACCTGAGGTATTACACCGAACCTCCTAAACGCCCAAAATACGAGTTAAAGACTACGCAAAATGTTATAAAAACACGGGTATTATAGTCTTCCCTTCTTAAAATGAACTTCGTCCCGAAGTTCGCGCATACCAGACACAACCATGTAACTACAAACAATCTTACTAGTAACACGTCATAGTCCGCATTATGGCACATAACTAATTTAACAAAACTAATAACTCAAGTACTCAACGCAGTAACTCGAAAACAATAACTTAACTATCACAATAATAAGTCAAATATACTCAACATATGACTTAGTTCCCCTTGTTTCTACTAGCAATTTTTACATTTTACCCCCTAAAAAGAAGGTTATGATGTTACGTACGCGTAACCGAATTCATACATGCTCAAATTACTGCTTTGGTAAAACGCTTACAAACTACCATTTAACCAGGTAGGCAAATCTATGAAATTCTTACTAAAAACCCCAGTATATGATATAATCCAATCTATTTATATTTACGTTATCTATATTTATACACTACGATACTAATAAAAAATTGATCTAAAACTATCATATTAGTGTCGCAAGTGCAACAAGTCAAGTGAACCAAATATGGTATATAAAGCTACTAGCAACACAAATTCTCATTTCAAACAGTAATTATCCGTCTTAAGCTTAACATATGTCAAATATATATACCAAATCAACCTATTTATTCCATATAAAATACCAAAAATTTTATCTTTATTACCACCATAAAGTAATATTTGACCAATTTTAAGTTTTAAACCAATAATACCCGTCATAAGTCGTATAGGTTGACTATATTTACGAAAGAATCACAAAAAAAAAAAGTTGTCTGATTTGACAGGCAACTAAACTAGCAGAAACATAAAATATGCAAAGGAAAGGGGTAGGTAGAACATTAGGATGAGGAATTGATCCATCTAACACTCAACTATGTCAATTGAAGTTACCTACCGCCTTTTGCATTCCTTGATATATAAAAAGTGGCATTTGCTGAAACTACCAAAACCCATTAATTGACTTGAATTCAATTCATTGCTACCTTTCTGGGTTTCCACGGGTAAACTTTGAAAATTTAGATAAGATTAATGTTGATAAATTGTTATGGTATTAACATCTGACTCATATTGTATTAGTAATTAGTTATTGTTGTTTGCAGTTTGCTGCGTGTGGATTGGGATTTGAGTGATCAGACGAGTGAGTGAAGATGGCACAAATATCAAACTCGAATGACCCTGTATGTTTAATGATTCTATCTTTCTATGCTTGTTTGCCTATTAACTGATCAGTAAGTCTAATTGAAGACGGGCCAAATGTCATCAGTTCAACGACAACTGTAACCAGTAACATTTCCCAAGCTAGTTTGTCACATGGTTACTTTTGTCGTTAAACTGGTGACATTTGACCCGTTTTCAGCTGAAGATTCCGTTTTCAACGAGAGTTTGTGTAACTGCATCGCTAAATAGCCTGTCTGATTATAATTTATAAGATAGACGGAGTACATTGCAATTACTGGAGAGTACCGAGTAGTGTATTATACCACATTCACATTGTCTCTATTTCCCTTTTGCTTCTGCCAGTAACACTCTTGTACGCCCTACATTCACCTTGTAGTACCCCTCATTCGCATGACACTTAAAGTACCAAAAGATGCTGCAACCGTAAAAGCATCTACTGGCTCGATTTGCTTAGTTGACAACATGAAACGTCACAATGTGTCTATACTTGTGCACGGAGGGTGAAGGGGAGGAAGGCACAAGATAATATGGCACGAGGACATTCTGAAGCTAAGAGTAAAGAACAATAAGAAGATAGGAGATGAAGATGGCGTGAGTTTGTTTTCAAGATGGATGTTTGGAAACGACACCTTAATCGCTTTCTTGTTTGTGTTGTTCGTTTTTGATCCAGGTGGAATGATGTTACAAAGAATTGAGGTCAATTCTCTTCAAAGGGGAGGGGATGATCCAAAAATGATGAGATGGTCAGTGTTGACCGAAGCAACAGTCGTAGGGACTGTTACAAAGTTCAACAAGACTCGTGGATTTTAAATTCAGATGCTAGTAGGAATCAAATAAGATATTATTATTATTATTAGGATGAATAAAGGGTTTCCTAAAACCGGTATTATTAGTTTTCCTAATTGTAATATTAGTATTTTATTTCCTTGTTTATTTAGGAGTTTAGTTTATTTCCTAATTCTAGTTAGATTAAAATAAGGCAGCTAGGTAGGTTAATAGCTAGTATAAATAGAGGGTCTTGTATTCAGTTTTTATTCATTCAATCACAATAAGAAAAACTCAACTTTTGCCTTGCAATTGTGTTATTCGGTTCGACGCGTATTCGTTCCAAAATCTTGTTATAGTTTGACGCGTTTTCAAACTTTAGCTCGATTGATATTCAATAGGTCTTGAGTATCAATCAACATTGTTCAATCTATAGGTCTAGATTGAGCAAATATCCTTTGTTCGTGTTCTTGTGTGTTCGTGTGTTTCTGTTCGTTGCAACAGTCATCCAGACTGTTACATCCGTGTGTTTCCATATCACAGTTCTTATCACGGTTACTTGTTCCAGTTTCAACGAGAACCAACAGTCTGCCCGACTGTTACATAGTCTGTTTCCGCTGCAAGTTAACGAATCTTATTCTTTGATTAACTTTCGTATCATGATGGCACTGTGGTGTGTTATTTGATGGGACCGAATATGTGTGATGATGATATTGTGACTCCTTGAGATTGATTATGTACATGTAAACTGACAGTTGTATTTGTTTTATCTACCAAGACGCATACGATATTTCCGGCGTATGACGAGTAAACTTAAGCAGATGATGATTATGATTATTGCTTATGGATGCATGTTGGTTGGATGCACGGGCTTGGACGGGATTACATTCATCACTTGTTATGTCTTGAGTTTTAGTTGGACTTAACTTGTATTGGTTTTGTTAGACTTAGTTTGTAGACTTGTTTGTTGACCTATTTGAGAATTTTGTAAACCTTGTTGACTTCCGCTTTACTTTATATTAAACTTGTTGAGACTCAATTTGGTACATCGTACCCTCGGGAAACCGAGGCGTAGCACTCCCGCATGCACGGAAGGTCTTGCATAAAGGCTACGGGTATGGCGGGGTGTTACGTTGGGTCGATTAACCCAAGTGACAGGTTAGTCGACCTGTGTTGGGTCCACCGACTTGAAGGTTAGGTCGATCGACCTGTGTTGGGTCGACCCACCTGAAGGTCAGGTCGATCGACATGCGAGTGATTAGGTTAGTATAATAATTTCTTAATTACTTTTAATTAATCTTAAACCTTTAAATATCTCTTACCTTCTTCAGTTTATACTTTTACTCACCCTACAATTACTAAACCTAAACCTCAACAGAGAAGAGAAGGAGACCGAGAAGAGCGTGACCCGCATCTAGATCGATTGCACTAGTATTTACAATGTAAGTATTCTTTAACTAATCTTAGTCCTTGTAAACATAGTTTCGTAATTGTTGTAGTATTTATTTGTGAGGGAACCGTGATCTTGGCTTAGGGTTGAATTGACTAGCCTTCATAATTGTTAGTTGAGCTGTTGAATGTATGTTATTGTTATATGCGTAATTAGGTGTTGGATTTGCAGAGGAGCGCTTCTAATCGATTAACTACTTTGTTGCAGTGGAATTTTGTTAAAAGGTAGGGATATCCTACTCAATATTAATGTTATTTTTATGAATGTGCAATTGTGAAGCGAGATTTGTATCGATGACTAATGCATGGATGGTTTGTATATGGGGTCGGTGGACCCGAGCAATTGGTCGGTCGTGTAATACCTGCCTCTTAAAGACCCGTTATTGATCGATCTTTAACCATGCGGGATTCTTCGCGGGAGTGGTAAAAGGAGTTATATGGTGGTTGACTTGTAGCACTTGACCTTGTAAGAGTCACTTGACCGAGTGTATGTGGCACTCGACCGAGTGCGGTCTAGTCGGCCGAGTACGCTCTATACTCGACCGAGTGGGCGGGTGGCAGCGTTTCATAATAATACGCGAAGATTGAGACTTAAATCAATTTTAATAAAAATCATTTCCTTATCCCTCAGAAACCTAAACCCGACTTTTCCTCTCTTTCCCTCTTCTTCTCCCCAATTTACCCCAATGGAATCCACCACCTAGAAGACTATCATGTGAGCGGGATTGGCGAGTCGGGATGTAGCTAAAGTGTTTATTCGGTCTAGTCAGGTAAGTAGTTGTCCTAATATTTAGCATTTGTATATGATAACAACAGTTGTGATAGGATTATTGTCAATGGCGGTGTCTCATATGCATTCGTATGATTCTTGGGGCTTGGGTGAGGATTCACTAAAGGTAGTGTTTCCTCTCAGTATGGTATATGGTTGTTATGTTTATGTGATTGTTTAAATTGTATTACTTGTGATTATTGTGGCATTATAATTGTAATTGTTGGAGGTGTTGGTTGAGTGTCGGGAGCCATGTCTTTGGGAGATGGTTTCACCCCATGTTTCGCCCCTTGTGACTCTCGTCGCAAGGGGATGTGCCTATTAATGAACTGGGTTCGCTCGTTGCGATAAGCAGGGCTTTTGATGTCCAGTGCTGCGGTCTGGCATCGGCATGAGTGAGTGAACTGTTGCAATGGGAACCCGGCTACTCCTTGCAAGGAGAGCCTTTGGTTACTACGAAGATCGGAGGTGGAGGTGGACTGTACTGAGTTGTTTACCTGTGTTGTTCAGTTGTACTTCTGCCGTTTCATTTTCATTCTATTCTGTTACTGAACTTGTGTGGTGTGTCTCTTGTTTTTCTTTCTGCTATGTGTATGCGGTGATCCATTTGATGTTGCCGGCAAATGAGAAGCAGGTATTGTTATCAGGTGTTGATGTCTACTAGAAGCTCAGTTTGGATGCTTGCATGGAGCGTGTCACCGTTGAGACCATGTAGTTAGTTTGACATGGTTTAGAGGCTGTAAATTCCGCTGTAATTTATTGTGGCTAAACCTTGTATTAGTTTGATTAAGTTTATGTAAGAAAGGGTAATTGTTTCATTATGGTATATTTGATATGTACTACCCGAGGCAACCGAGATGGTAACACCTCTGTTTACTGAGGAAGGTCTTGCTGAAGGCTCCTTGCAGGTGAATGAGGGTGTTACAGGTCGACCTAAAGGCGCCATGGGTCGGTCGACCTGGGTTTTGGGTCGGTCGACCCTGGGCTGTATTTGGCTTGCGTTGTGTTTGCTCGATTGTACTATTTTGCAATTGTTATTGTCATTCTTGTGAAGTGATTATTGCGAATAATATTATATGTATTTTGTATGCTGTTATGATTTGGTTACGATGAGGCACAGTGACAGGGAGTTGTTCCAGTATGTGTGAATGATACGTGTCAGGCATGGAGTTATACCACGATGTGATGGGCACGGTGTCAGGGAGTTGTACCATGTTATGAGATAAGCACGGTGTCATGGAGTTGTGCTTATCTTATGGGAAGCGCGGTCCCAGAGAGTTGCGATATTGTGTTGGTTGGCTCGTGTAAGACAAGGGACCAATTGATTGTGTTGCGTGATTTATTCATTCCTTGATTTCTAGAAATGTGTGATTATTGTCTTTATTTCTATTGTGTGATTGTTGTTTATATCACTACTCAACCTTTGATTGACGTGAGTTTGTCTTGTGTCTAAAAATTGGCACTTACTTTAATTGGGGTGGCTTGTTTTTAAGCATTCAATAATTTCCGGTTGAATGCAGAGCAACCAATAAAGCAGTTCCAGTTGAGTAGTTGTGGTGATGTTGTCCTGGGGGTTGGACGAGTGCTGTTGAGCTTGCTAAGCCTAGATGTCGCGAGTCATCACAATTGTAGTCAGACTCGTAATTTAATAAATCAGTTGTAAACTTTAACTTATCAGCTTGTTTTGAGAATTATATTTTAACTATTGAGACTACTTCAGTTAATCTGTATTTTTTTCAAAGTACCTTTGTATTGTTTTACTTTTGATAATCATTACCTCGGGTTACCCGGATGTTAACAGTCTCATTTAGATGAGAATGTCTTGTTAAAGGCTCCTGCCTAAATGGTGGTGTTAGAAAGTGGTATCAGAGCGAACGATCCTAGGGCATAACCAATTAATTTAACAAACCTCGGATGGGCCTAAATAAAATGAACATCGGGTATAAGCTATTAGGAGCCCTCTTAAGTTAGGGAGACGTCCTTAATTTGACTTATGGCCCTCCTAGTTTTGAACCGTACACCGCGGTAAGAGTTAAGAAGCGTGAGTATATAAAGTGGATGCTATGTGGTAGTTGTAATGCAAGGATGGAGGGGAGAAGTAGAGGAAAGTCAACTCCGGTGTGTCGAATTATGGAGACTTGAGGTCTCTATTTATAGCAAAATATGTGAAGAGTTCAAATAGAAGTGTGACACATCACTCCCCCCACTGGTACGTCCTTTTTAAGGTGGTTTCCTCATGCCAAAAGGAAACACGTAATTCCGCAGATTCTGAGGGAAAAAGATAAAGTTTTATCTTATTAGATAGAGTCCGGTTATGTGTGCCGAACACAAAGACAAATAAAATATTACTTGACAATTTCCATAATATTCCGTCTTCGAACGAGACGGGATCCTGAAAATGAAGACAATTTTTTACCCGGACTCGAATTGACTCTAATTGATGTCAAAATGGCCGTATTGGCGTGTAGATGACGACTCAAGGGTTGACACAAATACTCGAGCTACCGTCTATTAAATGACTTACGAAACATCATAAATCACGACATATTCTAAACATGTGTGTACGATCATTCATCGGGTGTCTTTTAGGAGGTGCAAACTGAGAAGTCCAGAGTGTGGTGGTACCTGATATATGATTATTTTAGACCGTTTCCCCTCCTTATTTTCTTATGTTTCATCGCATTTAGTTTTGTTTGGCGTCGGTTTTATCGTATTTTGGCCCTCATCTCGTGTACTCTCATACTATTTAATTCCGTCTCAATTCATAGGAAATATGTCAAGACAAGGACGAGACGGGACGAGAACCGAGAAACCGTCACAAAACTAAACACAATGAAGAAAGGAAGAAAATGAGAGGAGGAAGAGGAAACAAGGGTCTCAGCCGGTCCAGGCCACCGGCAGCCGGCCAGCCGGCTGAGCACCCAACATCCCCCAATGAAGACGGAAATGAAGGAGGAGGAGCAGAGGGGCGCAGCCGGTCCAGGCCACCGGCAGCCGGCCGACCGGCTGGGACCCCCACTCCGCATTTCCACCTTCCCTTCTAATTTTGAACCCTCAATTCCACCAACCTATATATACCCCTCTCCTAATTCATTTTAGACACACAACCCTAGACACAAAATCCCTAGATTTAGCTTTCAATATTTGATAAGTGAATATTTGTATGGTTTTAACCCCCAATTTAGCTCGGTTTTGTATGTCATTTGTGCTTTGTTAAGCCACTTTATGAGCTAATATCGTCTTCTAGGCGAATTCCTGTATTCTAACCTGTTTTGTAGGGAAAGTGACGTTTCTACGCCCTTTTTCTATATTTCCGAGCATTTGCCTAGAACCCGACGATTTGAAAAAGCAAGCTTGACCATGTCAAAGGCATTTCAAGAAGGTTCACTAACTCAAAAGAGAGAAGAAGCAAAGACAGTTTCGTAGTTGTCGGAAGATCAATCAATTGGGCGGAAGAATTCATCGCTTTACATCAAACCCTATCAACAAACCCGATTGAAGAGGTCAAGGGGGATGATGGAAGTCAAGTCAAAGAAAAGGAAGATGAAACGGTAGTGAAAGCTTCTAGATGACCACTTACCCGATCGGGGAAGTGTGTACCCGATCGGGTAAGTGTGCTGCTTCGAGGAAAATGCTTCAACTTCCTATTCTTGTCTTATGTGTTCAATGCTCGACCCCTTCTCCACGAAACCCTAATGCTATATATAGATGCTCCAGCCCCTTTTCTCAAATCATCCAAGTCATATCAATCTTACATCCTCTTCTCAACATCTCTTCTCTTCTTTACATTTCTCCTTAGATTAGGAGGAGGGAGAACTAGCCTCCCTTCTCTCATTTCCTTCTTCTTTAGTCCTTAGTTCTTAGTTTATTTCTGTCTTTTCCATATCAAAACATTAGTTTAGATCAATAAGAGTTTCAGTATTTGTAATCTACTTTGTTGGGTTCAAGCGTTGTAATTCATGGATCGATTATTATGTGCAAGGATTTTCTATTATTGTTGTCATTATCGTCATTGATCGTCATATAGGTATTTCTACTTTATCCTTTGTTTAATGTCCTTATTGTTTTCTATTTGTTTATTATTTTCTATCCATGTTATCTTAGATTCATTTAGTATCGTTATAATCGTCATTTCATTTCCTTGATTGTCAATTTAATCTAGTCGTTATTATCGCCACATAGAGAGTCTTATAATATTGTCAAAACCAACTAAACATGTCTATCCTAGTTCTTGTTAATATCATCTTAGATTTAAACATTATCATGAGTAAGTAGTCACCTTTCTAGGGTGTAGGGTAGCCATGTTAGATTGATTAAAAGATGATAATTGGATAAAAGAATTTGTGCCTCTATAAAATTGTGTCTATGCATGTTTGGATTGTAACGATAGTTAACGATTTCTGGCCGGAAATCATCGACTAAAATGGAATTCTTTTCCAAGGTAGAGATACGCGAATTGAATAGACAAAGCATGACATGGTAGATTAAGGCCTAGTAAATCGCCTAAAAGCCTGCTAGACCATCTGATCTATGATTGTAATGAACACATCATTCTTACGAACTCACAATGAATTATTTGCATGTTCCAAATCCAATTTCATCAATATGTCAATCTACATGTGTGAACCTACTTCCCTAGATGTTTTTCATCACTTGCTTTATTGTTTTCATTTTAGTTTGTTTTTATTTTGTTTTCATTTATGCTTTATATTAGTTTAGATATCAAAATCCCAAAACCCAGATATTCATTAGATAAGACCAAATTGCGAGACATTCCACATTCTATAGGAAACACCATCTCCCTGAGGATCGACCCCTACTTCCCTAATTACATTAATTTGTTATTAGCCTAGTCTGGGTAATTTATCTTTGTATCGGGCTCGCGACAAGCACGATCAATATTCCTAATCATTACTCTAATCCTTTGATAATTAGCACTAATTACTCTAGTTTTCTACTTAGTTATCTTTAGATCTAGTCTTTCCCCTAGCTATTTTTGAAAAATTGGGTTGTAATTTGAAGACAAGAGGAGACTCTTATTTGATTATTAATCCAAGTTTCATCCTTTCTTACAAGTTTTGGTATAATTCCTCATCTTTATTTCATTAATTGTCTTTAATTACTTGTTCTTGTTTATTTATCTAGTTTTTGTGTTGAATATGTCTTCTCTTGCTTATTTCATGTCAAAGCATCCATCTTTAATGTTTTTCTTCATTAGTATGTGTGAGTAGTGCCCTTCTAGGGTAGATGGGGGATCTTTTGTAGGTTCTTGGGGTTAGAATGTGGTTTTGATTGTAAAAATCTAGTCTTTTGGTAATTCCTATATTTTGTGAACACCATGTGTTTGTAGAAATGCTAGAATGAGTAATTCATGCTTTCTTCCATCTTGTTGCTAGCTTAGGCGAGAGCTTGGCTTGTTTGTTGCTTGTGTGTGCTTATAGGAGTCTTGGGGGAGGTAGGGCGAGAATCCGACCAAACCTAGGCAAGGAACCGTCTTTCACCGAGAGGTGGAGACCTACCATTACTTATCTTTAGACCGACTTTACCTTCTACCATATTCAACCCCAACCTTATTAGTGAACCCATTTGCCTTAGTTTTCTTAATTCTTGCTTTAAATCTCATAATTGCTTATTTGTTAGACTTAGTTAGTTTCACTCACCTTCAACTTGCTATTAGCTAGAACTAAACTAGAATTTGATTAAACCGCCTTAGAACCATAATTACCGTCCCTTGGGATACGACCCTTGCAATACCCAACGATAACTCGTTCGCTTGCGAGGTTAAGTAAAACTCACATCAAGTTTTTGGCGCCGTTGCCGGGGACGGCGATATTGGATAAGATAGTTTAATTGATTTTAGGCTTAGTTCACCTTTATTTGTTTAATTTTTCATTTTGTCCTAGTGCATCTATTTGCATTAGGACCATTTGATTCTCTTTTGAGTGTATGATCAGGTGTTATATCGGTCCACTCTTTCCTCTCGACCGAGAGATTGAGAAAACTTTCCGGGCTAGAAGAAGACACGCTCTTATTTCCTTAAGAGGATCCCCACCCATTCTTACCACCATAAATACTCCACCACCCACAATTGAGCCTTCAACTTCACAAACACCACCACCCACTTTACCACCGCTCACTATACCCACAAACATTCCAATAAACACATCACCCATAAATTCACCCACTTTTTCCCAAAATTCAAACAACACCCACTCACCAAATTCCCCAATTTCACCCATTTCACCAACAAACAACCCATTCAACCTAGAGATGGCGGACCAACCCATGGGCTACTACAATAGGCCGGACCTCGACCGGTCTTGCTCGCCCATCAACTACGGAGCCATTGCCCCCAACACATTCGAACTCCGTAATCATGTCATCTCATTCATTCAACAAGACATCTTTCACGGGTTGAAAAATGAAGATGCTCATGAGCACTTGGTAGGCTTTAAGGAGAAGGTGGGAACAATCAAGAGGAATGGGATCACCGAAGACCAAATCTTACTCATGTTATTTCCTTTCTCCTTGAAGGAAAATGCAAAGAAATGGTTGAATTCCCACGAACCGGGAACTTTCACCACTTGGGCTAGCCTCTCAAAAGCCTTCATCACCAAGTTCTACCCCCCCCCCCCTCAAAAACCGCAAGAATACGACATGAGATACAACTTTCAAACAAAAAGGATATGAGACATTGAGTGAAGCTTGGGAGAGGTTTCAAGATCTTCTAACCTCTTGCCCTCACCATGGTATCCCGAAATGGTTGACTACTCAAATCTTCTTTCAAACTCTAGAACAAAGATTTCGAGACATGATAGTGGCGGCCTCCGGGGGAAATTTCGATAAAATGAACAACGCCGAAATCACGGAGATGATTCAAAACATCTCCGAGATGGAGAATAGCTATGGTTCGAGAGAGAGCGAGGGTAGAGGTGAAGGGTATAATAGACTCGAGATGGAAACCAAACTCAAATTGGATGAACTCTCGAAAAAGTTTGATAACTTGGGTCTAGACAAGGGCAAGGGGCAAATCCACCAACTCCAAAGAGAAAGACCAAGTCAAGATAGGGTGTACTATGTTGAGCAACCAAGGTCTCCACCAAGATCCTACTCCCAACAACCGATATGCAATACTTGTGGAGGTGTTGGTCACACATATGAAGTATGTCCTTCCTTTCCTCCCGATGATCAATTCCAACAACAAGAATGCTATGCAATGGAAGGGAACCAACCTAGGTACTCCTATCTACGACAAGAGACTTTCTACCGAGCCTTCCCAAATCAAGACCCAAAACTCTCATATGGAGGGCAACCTTTAGATCCCAAATATCAAGCCCCACAATACCAACCACCTCCCAAACCCGACCATTCAAGGTCTTACAACAACAACCATGGCCAAAATTCCGATTCTAGGAGGTTTTCCCAACGTGACAATCACCCATATGTTCCCCCTCCGTTTAGAGAACAAAGAAACTCCAACAACCGTAACCAATACAACAACAACAACTTCCAACAACAACAAAATTCCCAACAACCTCAAAACTTCCAACAACCTCCACCTCCATGTGAACAATCCAACTCTTCGATTGAGCAAATGCTAAGGAATATGGAAAATAAGGCAACACAACGTGAAGCAAATGCGAAGCAACAATTCAAACTCTTGAGATCCGACATTTCAAACGTCCAAGCCCAACAAAGGAACTTTGATTCTTATTTGGCTAACCAATGGCCTATCAACCTTAAAAAAGGAGAGCAAATTCTCCCAATGCAAGGCTCTCACCCTAAGGATGGACCACCACACCACCAACAAGCACATGTGGTTGCCTTGAGGAGTGGGAAAGAGTTAGAAGATCCATACAAAGATTATGAGCATGAGCCAAAAAGGAAAAGAGATGTGATGAAAGGAGGAGTTGAGAGTCCACCTCTTTCACCAACAATTAGAGGTGAGACTTCCAAGAAAGGGAAGGTTGATGAGCAAGTTATGGATGATGAGAACTTTGTGTTGGAGGAAGTGATTCTTGAAGAAGTAAAAAACAAAGAGAAAGAGAAAGAACCCAAGAGAAGTGATGACTCTAAACAAGCCCCACCTCCCAACAAAGCCTACATCCCACCAATGCCATTTCCCCATAGAGAAAGAGCCAAGACCGAGGAGAAGAAATTCTCCAAGTTCTTAGAGATGTTGAAGAATCTAGATGTTTCACTACCTTTCACCGAGGTAGTGACACAAATGCCCCTTTACACAAAATTTCTCAAGGATGTTCTCACCAAAAAGAGGGGTATTGGAAGTGATGGGATAGTAGCCTTAACCGAGGAATGTAGTGCGGTGTTGCTCAACCATATGCCAAAGAAGTTACAAGATCCGGGTAGCTTTTCAATTCCATGCATGGTGGGCAATGTGAACATTGAAAGAGCATTGTGTGACTTAGGTGCAAGTGTTAGCATCTTGCCACTTCCTATTGCTAAGAAACTTGGCTTACAAGACATGATTCCTACTTCCATGACTTTGCAACTTGCCGATCGATCGGTCCAATACCCTAGGGATGTAATAGAGGATGTACCGGTAAAGGTAGGGAATTTCTACATACCGGCGGACTTTGTGGTATTAGATATTCCGGAGGATCAACAAACTCCAATAATACTTGGAAGACCCTTTATGGCAACCGGGGGAGTAATGATCGATGTGAAGAAGGGACGACTCTCTTTCAATGTTGGAGGCAATGTAATTGAGTTTTCCTTGACGGGTATCTTGTCTAAGCCAATGTTCGGAAGTGCTTATTCGGTGGATATCTAGAAGATGTTATCCAAGATGCTAATGATCTATGTTCGGGGGAAGTTGATGAAGAGGATTATGAAGCTATACCACCACTCCTTAATGAAGATGAGGGTAATAACCCTCCAAAGGTAGACCTTAAACCCTTACCCCCCCTCCCTTGAATATGCTTATCTTGATGAGGAAAAGGCACTTCCGGTGATTGTCAATGCTAACCTAGACCTTGATCAAAAAGAAAAACTTTTAAAAGTCCTTAAGATCAACGAAAAGGCACTTGGGTATAGCATTAACGACCTTGTGGGTATCGATCCTAGAGTGTGTATGCATCGCATTGCACTAGAGGATGGATACACACCTTGTGCCCAACCTCAAAGGAGATTGAATGATAAATTAAGGGAAGTTGTGAGAAAGGAAATTGATAAATTGCTTTAGGCCGGAATCATATACTCCATCTCGGGAAGCGAATGGGTGAGCCCGGTTCAAATTGTCCCTAAAAAGGGCGTATAACCGTGGTAGAGAATGAGGGTGGTGAACTCACCTCCACCCAACCGGTCACGGGATGGAGAATGTGCATTGATTACCGAAAGCATAATTCCGCCTCAATCAAAGATCATTTTCATTTGCCTTTCATTGACCAAATGCTCGAGAGGTTGGCAAATCATGAGTATTTTTGTTTTCTTGACGGTTACTCCGGGTTTTTCCAAATTCCCATTCACCCGGATGACCAAGCAAAAACTACTTTCAGATGTCCTTATGGTGTCTTCGCATATCGGAGAATGCCATTTGGACTTTGCAATGCTCCCGGGACAATTCAAAGGGCTATGATGTCTATCTTTTCTAACTACATTGAGAAATCTATGGAGGTGTTTATGGACGATTTTTGTAACAACCCGAAATGTACTCTATTTTTCTAGTGAAAATATTTTACGGATACTTTGCAGAAAATTTAAGTTTTAATTTAGAATTTGTTGTTTCCAGTCGAATTTGGAATTTCCGAGTTCGTATTTGGAATTTCTGCGAGATTCCATGAGGATCCCGTCTTAAGTCGCCTTTGACTTTTCTTGACTTTTGAGTTGTCTTTGACTTTTCTTGACTCTTAAGTCGACTTTGACTTTCGTTGACTTTTCCGACTCACCCCGTAATTTGAAAGACCGAAATTATATTTGAATAAAATAATATATTTAATTTACTTTAATTTATTTAGATTTATTTGAATTTATGATAATTTAATATAATTATTTTGAATTTATTCGGAATTAAAGAGAAGGTTTTACGGTTTAACCCCGAACGTCATTTAACTATTCCCGAGTCAACTTAAGTTCCGAAACAAACCCGAAACCCGACTCTTGCATGAGTCACACGCCCATGTCACCTTTTTCCACTCATATTAGATCTTTTAATTAATATGATTAAACTAATACAAATATCTAAGATATTTGTAACTTTATCGATCCGTCAGCTTAAACTCCGCAAATCGCTTAAAAACAGACCCGATTTCTTCTATGACCACACGGCTCCTTCTCTTCTCATAGGACTAGATATTTTCTTTCTTTTCATTACAATAACATAATATCTAAATAATATCTAGATATTTGATTTAATTAACTTAATATCTAATTATATCTAAACAATTACCATGATATAATTATAAAACCCGAGTCAATCCCGTAACAACAATTTCAAAACCCGACTCCATAATTCCTCTATATTTACACGGCACTCCTCCACTTCTAATTCACTACTTATCTTTTCATTTTACATTAAATCAACTTAATATCTAATTAATACTTTTTTTAATATAATCAAAATCGTTCTTGGTGTTCTTCATCGTTCTTGAGCGTTCTTCATCGTTCTTGAGCAAAATCGTCACAAAACCTTCGTTAGTTGTTCAAATCCGTCCTAACTTATATTTCTAGAGTCTCATCTCCGCTCTCCATCTCCACGTACGTTTTATTTTCAATTCCGACAAAATCGTTTTCAACACTTTAATTGTTGAAATCAAGTTTTAATTCTAATAATGTTATTTTTGTCATTTCTT
Source organism: Heliosperma pusillum (assembly GCA_022085475.1). Taxonomy (NCBI): domain Eukaryota; kingdom Viridiplantae; phylum Streptophyta; class Magnoliopsida; order Caryophyllales; family Caryophyllaceae; genus Heliosperma; species Heliosperma pusillum. Next base: position 3,494 of record JAIUZE010000303.1, on the reverse strand, counting down.
ATAGGAGAAGATTTTGAAGACGAGTTTGGTGACTCGTATATTTTAGAAGAAGATTAGTAGACGGGTTTTTAGTTCTTATTTTGGTGCTAATTGATTTTTGTGCTAGCTAAGGTAACGATTCCGAGTTACTCGACGAATAAATGTCACATACTTTAGTTGTTGTTATTGTTATTTACGGTTTTAAGTAGTAACATGCTAGGTGGTTATTATTATTAAGTTTTATGAGTTTATAACATGTTTATGGTTTTTGACATGTTGGATGATTTATTCATAATCATAGTTTTTGTATGAATGATAGTTGAATTGGTTGTAAAAAAAAATAGATGTGGTTAATTAAAACATGTTGGAAATAAATTTGGTGTTGTTGTGCGTGGTGGCCGTGTAAGGTGGCTGGAAAACCAGCCCAAACCAGGCCGGTTCAGGCCCGGTCCAGGCCGGTCTGGGTTGGTCCGTGGTTGGCCCGTTGGGCTTGTGTCGATACTTGATTGTTTTGTTGTTGTTTTGACGGGTTTTAAATATGTTATGCATGCGGGAAATATTAAATAACGGTTTTTAGAAAAGTCGTTAAAACCGCCCAAACTAGGCCCGGTTTATTCTCGGCCCAAAAACAGGTCGTGGGTCCCTCTTTAGACTTGTGACGGTTTTTGAGTTTATCGTTATTATTATATTATGTTTTGTAATATTTAGCAAGTGGGAAATTTTAATAAGCAAATTATTTAATTAAAAGGTTTTCATAATATTATTATTTCTCACATGTTAGAAATTATAATACGAGATTGTAGTTTAATTTGATATCCTTTAAGTCAAGCGGGTTTCGTAAGATTTAATAATTCACATGTTAGAAGTTGGAATAAAATAGCATGAAATGAATATGATGATTTTATGTTCAAGTCTAAATGGTAAAGACTCTGTTTCGAGCCGGTTTGACCAAACGGGTTTGGTCAAACTAAGATCTAGTCAGCCCCGTTTTGACTGATGACCCGTCGCGGGACTCGGGTCGGGGATTTGTCTTCAGGTAAAGTTTTATTTAATGAATGAATGAATGAGCCTTAGTAGATACGAGGCGATATGATATTTGAATGTGATTTATATGCAATTAGTCACATGATAGAAAGTTTTTCCCGTGACTGTTTAATTGTATGATATATGTCGTGTTGACTAAGTACCCATAGAGAATTATGAGTATATGGCGTCTTGACCATTCTTATTCTAAATGAGTATCTTGGACCATGACATGGATAGGCCTTACTATCTTTAACGAGTATATAGTTCACTGCTTGATAGCTTTTGTGTTCCGGCCTGGGGGGTTTATCTCCAAGCTGGAGCATGGCTGCCTAATTGCTTCCACTTTGGGAATGGAGCCAGCTTAAGTACTAGCCAACTCTGCTTAGGGGGTCGCCTAGTAGAGATTCTCATGTACTTCTGGTCATGAGACAGGGAATGGGTTAGTTGTTGTCGCTAGGTCTGATCAGTCTAGGACTAGGATGTTTTCCTACCTTGTGGTATAGCCTCGAGTTACAGAAGTCGACTATTGACGGTGCTAAGAACTTATGCCTATTTGTAGAAGTATTGGTCTTTCATGTTTGTATGATTCTATGAATCTTAGAAGGTGAGATGCAAGACGGCTAAGGTTGATAGAGTTTGGATTACCGATTGTTAACTGATTCACATGATTACGTGTTGATTAGGGTTTGAGTGTATCATGGCCATGTTAATGGTAACCTCTGAGCTAGCAGACCAGCTTCCCTACCTCGTGTTATAGTTTATTATCGGATTCACATGATAGCTTTCATATGCTAGGTTATATGTTAGTTAATTGTTTCATAACATGAAAAGCATATCATATATGTTACGGTTTTGTATTTTCCATATACATTGCTTTTATGTTATTCATGTTTAATTAAACTCGACATTTCGTGGCTGGGAGAACTCGGAGTTACTCCCCACTGACTGTGGCTTCCGTGTTTATATTTAATGCGGTTGGCAGGTTTGTGATGCATACTTGGGTACATTGACGAGCTAGCGAGTGAAGTATTACCTTGGACCTATATTCGGTTCTCAGGATTTTATTATATTATACACTCTTTTGTTTCCGTATTTATACGGGAGATATGTCTCCCATTTTAGACACTTCTTATGTATAATATTATTTCCTTTTTGTTATGAACCTTTTTATTTATGACACCTTAGTTATGTTGAATATATTTTATTTAGGTTCCGGTTTTAAAATTTACCGATTTTCACTAAAGTGAACCTATTAAAACGTATTCTCATCTTTTATTTATTTAAATTACTTGTTTATCTTTCCGCAAATTTGAGGGTGTCACAATTTTAGTGTCCATGGCACCTCATTTGATGATTGTTTGAAGAACCTTTCTCAAGTACTCCAAACTTGCATCCAATTTAACCTTGTGTGTGAATTGGGAAAAATGCTATTTTATGGTACAAGAGGGAGTTGTTCTTGGTCATGTCATTTCTAAAAAAGGGATCCAAGTGGACAAGGCAAAAGTTGAGGTGATTGAGAAACTTCCCCCACCCACAAATGTCAAGGGTGTGAGGAGTTTCTTAGGTCATGCGGGTTTTTATAGGCGTTTTATAAAAGACTTCGCAAAAATTGCCAAACACCTAACCTCACTTGTTGGACCAATTTTATAGTTTTGATAATGACATGTGTTAACGTAATAATATGTTTTACTCGATAAATCATATGCGTGTAATTGTGTGCTTTAGTCTCATTATAGCTAGCAACAATTATGAGAAGAAAGATCAAAGTTAGGCATAACTTTGATAAAGTCTGTGAGACAAAGTTATAACAACTTCAGGAATAACTTTGGAAGTGAACATGGAAGTTATAGCTAGCCAGGCATAACTTTAAAGAAAATCGCTTCAAACAAGATCTACATCAAACTACACCAGCCTCGAGATGGAGGGTCTTTGTGATCAAGATGAAGAGATGATCCGTATACTGAAGATCTTTGTGAAGATTAGATAGTATAGGTCGTCATTCGGTAACTATTCCATTCGAGAGATTTTATGTTCAAAGTTGTAGCTTTAGTCTATGACTTTGAATGATAAAATATTGATGCATGATTTTGGAAATAAAATGTTTTGAAATGTTTTCAAAAATGAAAGAGTATTTTTTTATTTATCAAAAGTTTTATTAGAGAATATATTTATGAGATTCTATTAGTTAGTAATACAACTTATGGGTTGTCATGCTACCTAGGGTTTCTAATATATTCTATCTCAATTTGTTGTTAACCTAATTAGCCCACCTAGTGTTTGAGCCATCTAGGGTTTCGTGTAAACCAAGTTTGTGCCACCTAGGGATTCGTGCCTCCTAGGGTTTCGTGAGCTAGGAATTTTGGCCTCCTTAGGTTGTTTCCTTCGTTACCTAATCTAGGATATACTATATCTCGTACACAATATTTTGAGATTCTAAAGAGAAATATATTTCTATAAGATAAACCAAATTAATATTTTGAGATAAAGAT
>JAIUZE010000302.1:0-16235 GCA_022085475.1 Heliosperma pusillum | reverse complement strand
AGAAAAGTAAATGACGACTTAAAAGTCAAGAAAAGTCAATGACGACTTTTAAAAAGTCAAGGAAAAGTCAAAGACGACTTAAAAGTCAAGAAAAGTCAAAGATGACTAAAAACAGTCTTTTCATGAAATCTCTCAGAAATTCCAAATACGAACGCGGAATTTCAAAATAAGACTCGGAACAAAAATTTCTATTTTAAAAACTTAAGTTCTACTGAAAAGTGTTAGTAAATATTTTTACTAGAAAAATTGGGTACTTTTCGGGTTGTTACACGTTATAAAGATAGAACTGACTAATACAAACGATTGTTTATGGCCACTAAACATAGTTATAGAATTTGACACGACCAAAGAAAGAAACAACTAGATGATTCAATCGGTCACTACTCTTCTTTTAATTCATTCAACTCGTAAATCATTTCAAATATTACAACTCTATTTATTTTATTTACACAATGATAATTTTACAATATTAGAATTAATCTAATTTATGTGATTATGTGATTAAGTAGATTAGTAATAAAAAGATGTATGAAATTAAACTATGAAATATAAATACTAAAGTGATTATGGTGATTATATTAACAATGATTCTAATGACAATTTTTAGGATTATTTGACTAGGTAAATTATAATGTGACATGATAAATAATATTTTGGTTTTAACTAGATTAATTTTAGATTGATTTCCTAATAATAACAATATTATGAAAATCATACTAGTGAGATTATAATTCATGATGATTAAAATTGCATAAGTAAATCAAGATTAGAGAATTACCGAGTCGGAATATGAGTATATAAGAACGAAAGTAAGAACAAATATCCAACCAAATAACAAAAGCTATGAAAACACTAGAGAAATACTAAGAAATAAACTATAAAAACTTGTAAGAAAGTGTGCTAAAAGATATGTAAAGATGATAATAGATTAAATGAAAGTAAGATTATTAGATAATTGTTGGATGCCTATTGTGTGTGATGATCATTGGCTTTTATAAGGCTGCATGGCTGCTGATCCTTCGTGCAAATTCGTACCCTAGTCAAAGCATTAAACCACCCATTTAAGCTCGGATTGAAGAAGAGCCAAGTAACGTCTTCTTGCAGAAATACCCGATCGGGTATTGAGCAATCCGATCGGGTTTTTGTGTAATATGGATTTTCCGTCTTTTCATCTTAGGCACGGAATCCTATGCCTTGGTCTTTGGTCAATGCACTACGGAATTGGGCTTGGGCTGATCTTTTCTTGACTTGGGTTGAGGTTTCCTTTTAAAGTTCAAAGCCAAGATCCAAATTGGGTCCATTCGAGGAAAGATGTAGCGGAATCGTAATCAAGTCGTAAACTGGCTATCATCAATTCCTTGAAAACTCGTATCCTAGTGTCTTTGCTCCATAAAGTAGGAAAATATAGCAAAACCGCTTCACTTCCTATAAAACGAGTCAAAACACGCAAAACAACTAGAATAGCAATATTAGCTCGTTAATCACTTAACAAAGTGCATAAATCGTATGGAAATTGAGCTAAAACGGGGGATAAATCAGTACAAAATATCACTTATCAAACTCCCCCAAGATAAACCCTTGCTTTTCCTCAAGCAAATATAACAATCATAACTAGGACAAGGGTAGCTAACAATGATCAATCTATCGTACAAGTCTCAAAAAGTAAGCTCTTAATAAGCAGATGAATCATAAACCCGTTACAACAAGGGCGAAGGAAAATGCGGAACATGGTTGAGATTTACATAACGGCGCAGCATAGAAAATATTCTTCGGACCTTTTCAGCTCTTGCATGATCTTTTGACAATGGACTCTCACGGTACACTCATCACTCAAAATTTTGTAAAACAGGAAATATTGGGTTAAATTTGAAGTGACACTCACCTATCTACAACTTATAAGAATGTGCCCGCAGTCTAGTATGGTAGACAGTCCAAAATCATTAAGTAGACTAATCATGATCGAAATGTAATAGCGGAAGCATTAGAAAAGTAAAGAAGAGGCTTGGGAAATTTGGGTAAGAAAGTGGACAAATGATTTTGGTCATGTGAAGCTTAAAGTCAAGCTAGTAATAACCAAATGTGTAGTGGATACTCAATCCAAATCATACCAATTCCCATCAACAAAAGTCAAAGCCAAAAGCAGCATATTGGCTTATTAAACATTAGAAACCGAATTACGACTTCCCATAATTTTTTCCTTTTCATTTCATGGAAGCGTTTTTCCTCTTTTCTTTTCTTTTTTTTTCCTTTTCTTTTGAGCTTTCAATTTCATTTTTCATTTTTCACAGTTTTTTTTTCAAAGCTCTCTTTTTTTCTTTTTCTCTTTCACATCAAAAACCGGGAATCAGTAATCCCGAGACAAGTTCACACCAAACAGTGTCATTATCAGAACATCGCAAAAGCATAGAACACCCCTACACATATAGTTGGTTACTAGCTCAATAAGGGTAGGCAAAATTTTAATGTAGCTAGAGAAAGAAGGGTGTTTTTGTGAAAGGTGAACAAGAGATTGAATGGCTTCAAAATGTAGATCATGACAGTAATACTTATAGAAAATGGAATAAAAACCATACTTATGCGTTTTGATGTAACACAGACTATAAGGAGAAACTACTCACTCCTAAACTGGGATCGGGTTCAGATGTACCGACCACTGGAAGCTCTATCTTACAATATGAGTAGCTTGCCAAAGTCAAGATCAAGCTTAATTAAGTCCAAATGCAATTTCCTACCTACTGTGTACAAGACATCCCCATGAGTGCACCATTCCTCATAATAAAAAGAAACATCAGCTTATAAAAAATATAAAATGAGAAATGTAAGATGGAAATGATCTTTTCTTTTTTTGTTTTGATTTTTTCGATTTTTTTTTTTTAATTAAAAACTAAAAAGAAACTAAGAAAATTAAGAGAAAAGAAACTAAAAAGAAAACTAAAAATCTAAATGCAATCCTAAATGCAAATCCTCTCCCAAGCTAAAACCTCACATTGTCCTCAATGTGCAGGCAATTATAACAGAAACAAGCCGAAAAACGGTTGATAGCACATGGATCAGAGAAACGATATGAAATTCTAATGGGAAAAGGGCTTAAAAAGAAAACGAAAAATGTGAAAAATAAAGAAAAGAAATAAAATTCTTACAAAATGGCTAGCCTCCCCCAAGCTAGTATGAACAAGGGGAGCTAATCATCTCATCACAAAGGCCACCAGCTACGGCCTGTCCTCTCAGAAGGAGGTGGCTCGGGTGCGGATCCTGAAGCATCTGCATAGTAGGTATCATCTGCAGAATGATAACTACCACGAGAAGGAAAGATCCCGGTTGGGTTGCTGGCTCCAAAGGTCTGATACTCCTCCACTTGGTGATCAGGAAAATCACCTCCATACCCTCCAAACCTCTCGACGCCATAATCGGTTCCACAATAATCAGGTCCGGTTCGCGGCACACCTGCACCATAAGCAGCACCATACCTCCCTTCGGGCCAAGTATAAAAAGATGGGTGGGGGCCCTTGGGTCTAATCACACCTTGCCTAGCAAAGTGGTCATATATGGGGTGCAAAGCAAGCTGCTGGTCGGACAGAATTCTATTGACGGACAATGTTAAAACTTCAAACATGGCGGCTACATCGCCCTCAGCATGGGTCAATTGAGAGGATGATCCAACCTCAGGGCGGCTGGATCTAAGCTGAACAGGGGGGGTCAATGGGAGTAATATCCCCAACAGGAAGGTAGTAAGTAGGTCGAGGTAAGATAGCCTCACCCTCTTGAAGTGGAGGTCGCTGCCGAAGAAATGGAATTTGCTCTAACTCGGCGGTCAACTTGACCGAGTGACGGCCAGCAATCCTCCAAATCATATGGGGGTGAGAAGCGCGAAACCAGTTGAGCTGAACAAAATAAGCATAATCCAACCCATTTCCCATTTCGGTGGGAGGTGTAGTCAATGCCTGAAGGTCGGTGGTGGCTTGGTTAAAGCCACAAATTCTCATAGCTAGGTGAGTGATAAGACCCCCATAGACAATGGCTGTGTTCTTAGGATTAATCGCTTTGGTCAACTGAACAGCAAAATGATACCGTATACTAACAGACCACGGTGCATCACCATCCACATTCAAAAATCCTCCTAACATTTCTAACTCTACTCGTCTCACCAAATGAGGCTCAGCACGACCCAAAAAGGTCCATCCCATGAATCTTTGCCAGATTCTAATGGCGGGATGATGTATATGTTGGTGTGGGACATGGTCCCAACGAGAGACAGGGTAAGTCGAAATAGCACTCCAAAGCAGGCTAACATCAAAGCTTTCCGGAGGTGAGATAACAGTGTTTTCAGTGGTGAGACCAAAATAACTAGCAAAGTTCTCCAAGTTCATACTATAATCATCATTGAATAAATGAAACCGAACTTGAGGCATAGTGTTTCTATTTCTAGACCGATGCAACTCGAAAGAGCTTAAAAACTCAAGAGTTAATTGGGGGTAAGTCTCACAGCTAAAGTTCATGCTAGCACTCATACTTAGACCCCTAAACAACACTTTAACATGCTCAAGAAGTTTCATATGCCTTAAAGAAGAAACATTGAGGAACTTGGTAGCCCTCATACTGACAACGTCAAATATTGTCGTGTCTAGTAGTAATTTTTAGAGTCTTTCGTTCTACTTTTTACGGGTCATTAGCTTTGTCTTATATTAATTTTAATTTTTGTAATAATGTTAGTATTTAGTATTTTAAGTCAATTTTGAGAGTCAAATCCCCAAAGTCAATGAAAGTCATACCCGAAAACCCGAGACCCAAAAACCCGGAAATTGGATTGGGCTAGCAATGAATCACCAAGGTATGAAGACCAAGCCCAATGGGTCAATGGAAGTCAAGGCGGGGCCAAAAGTCCATGGGTCAACGAAAGTCAAGAAGGAAAGCAAGAGAAAAATTGGGCAGTGCTCGACGCAGCCTGCGTCATCACAACGCAGCCTGCGTCGTAGGACGCAGCCTGCGTCGTTTCTCAGCACGGGATTTCTTCATTTTCTCGTCTTGTCTTTTGGAAGCCCACCTTTCAAGGCCCCTAGGTTTGCGGACCAAGGGTATATAAGAAGAAAACTGAAGAGAGAGAGGGAGCCAAGCATACAACATTGAAACATCATATTTTCCTTAGAATTTCTCTACTTTGTTCTTCAACTTTGGCTCTTGTAATTTGGTTTTATTTAGAAATTGGTTGTAATATGAAGACTATGGGTAGCTAATCTTTTCATTACTTGGTGTAATTTGAACAAGTTCACACCTTTAGCAATTGTATGACTCTATAATCCTCTTCTTCTTTATTTAATGCAATTTGTTTATGTTAATCTTTTATGTTGAGTGAATGAATGTTTGGTTTGACTAGCTTGGCATTTTGTTTACTTGATAAATGCTTGTTCTTGGTAGGAATTGTCACCCTATGCTTGAATGTATGAAGTAGACTTGAAAGGTTTCATCTTTGGTTTAAAAGTTTGAGTCTTTTGAGAAATAAATTGTATGTTGTGTGATTTTTACATGGTTTAATGTTGAATTGCATAATTCTAGCTTAATCCTTTGGTTGAATGCTTAAAGCTTACTCCTTTGTTTATGCTTATGTTTTAATAAGTGTGAGTTTAGTTGTAAAGGGTCAATTTTGGGTGGTTTAATTCATGTTGGCTATTTCTTAGGAGATGGTATTAGATAAATAAGAAGAGAGGTAGAAAGGAGTCATCTTTGCTAATTGTTGTGTTACTTGGGATAATTACACTAAGTATTTTCTCACATATTTGATTACTTGCATTGAAGGTGTTTGTGCTAGTGCCTAAGCTAGATTTTCATATTTCATGTTAACTCATCTTTTTACCTAAATTCCCCCAGTTATGTTTTCCTACATGTATTCCATTGTGAATATCATAGTTTGTAATTAATTTAAGTCTTTTTTTTAATTAGTGTCTTAATTAGTAATTAGTGCTTTAATTTGTGATTAGATCCATTAGTCTTGTTAATTGTTATTTTGCAAGAGTCTAGATTAGATTATTTTAGCTAATACCGCTTTCCCTTGGGTTCGATCCTTTTCTTACCCTTACTACCCTTTTTATTTAGGTTGGTTTGAGTCTAGATTCGGTTTTATAAATTGTTATTTGACTTAGCTAATTTACGGAATTAACGACACCGTAAAATAGCTTATCAAATTTGGCGCCGTTGCCGGGGAAGGCAATATAGCTAAATATCAAATTGAACTCTTGTTAGTGTCATACTTTGTTTAGATTGTTTTTCAAATATCTCTTTTTGTATTGTTTGTAGGTTACTTAGTGTTGAAATTACTAATTGTGCTGTGGAGTTGTTTTTAAAAGTTTATGCCTAGGTCACAAGAAGGACTTGGTGACCAAGACATTGACCCGTCCTCAAGTAGCATTTTCAATTGGTTGTTTTCGAATCCCCTCTATAGGAGACCCTTTTGGAGGGAGCCTAGTGAAGAGGAGTTTGGGAACAATATTTTTCAAGAACCACAAGAACAAGTGTTTGAGTCACCTCCTAGGAGACCACCACCCTTGAACATCATCTACCCACCCGAAATGGAAGATAATAGAACTATTGGCGAAATCCGGGCAAGAAACTATGAAGAGCAACCGTTGTGTATCGCATACCCTCCCATGGGGGATGTAAATTTCGAGCTCAAGGGGTTCTTTGTCCATAATTTGCCTAGATTTCATGGAATGGTGGGGAATGATCCCAATAGGCACTTGGCCGAATTCCACATGATATGCCAAGGGGCCATCCCCCAAGGAGTGACCGAAGACCAATTTAAGCTTAGAGCATTTCCATTCTCTTTACAAGATGCCGCTAAGGAATGGTTGTTTTGTCTTCCGGCCCATTCCGTCACTACTTGGGTGGGTTTGAAGAAGAAATTTCTTGAGAAATATTACCCGGATTCGAGGCATAATCATTCAAAGAAGCTCATCACTACCATTGAGCAAGACATGGGGGAAACTCTCTATGACTATTGGGAGCGCTTTAAAAGCCTCGTGGCAAGGTGTCCTTATCATGGGATGTCGGGGGACGATCTATTGACGGCCTTCAATGAAGGGTTATGCCAAAACGACCAACGGATGATTATAGCCGCCACCGGAGGTGGCATTGATACACTTAATGTGGCCGAGGCCAACAACATTATTGAGAAGTTGGCTATGAACACAAGGAGCTACGGGAGAAAAAATGAAAGGGGAGGAAGTTCTAGAAATGTATCTTCCATGGAAGATCCTTATGCCTCTCAAAATCACAAAATCATGCAAGAGATGGATGAACTCAAAAGCATGGTGTCCAACTTGGTTGTCAACAAAAGTGGCTCATTTTCTCAACACCCCGAATCACTTGAATGTTCTTATTGTGGAGGTGACCATGCTACAAGTACATGTTACATCATGATCGAGCAAGGAGCCATCATGGAGAGTGTCAATGCCATGGGGTATGGGAATTACAATGCTAGAAACCCAAGTGGTGGAGGAATGTATAACCAAGTGGGAAATCGTGATCTTTTGGGGTGGGGAGGAGACAAATCAAAGAGTTTTGAAAATGGCCAATTCAATCACTTGAGAGCCCAAAATCCAACCCAAAACCGAAACTCTAATTTCAACCAAAATCCCCAAAGAAATTTCAACAACCCAAGACCCAACAACTCAAATTTTCCAAATAATTCTCAATCCCAAAGACAACCAAACCAAGGTCCAAATCAAGGGAATTCTTCTTCTCAAGGGAACTTGAGTGACATCTTGCAAACACTCCTTGCCAATCAAGAGAATGATAGGGAGGAGGCAAGGAGGGATAGAGAGGAAGCAAGGAAGGATAGGGAGGCTAACAACCTTAGGGTGAACAACTTGGAAACCCAACTATCCCAAATGGCCTCAAAATTGTCAAAATCCCAAGCCTCAAGCTCCACAAGATTCCCATCTCAAACCATTCCCCCACCTAGGGAAAATGCTAGTGCCATGACCTTGAGGGGAGGCAAAGAGTTGGAAGTAAACCCCCTTGGAAAAGGAAAGGAAAAGATGAAGAATCTTGAGATGGAAACTTTGGAGATTGAAGACCAAGGAGAATTGGTGGTTGGTCAAGAGGAGATATCGAAGAATGAGAAAGGGGGATCCACAAGCAAGGACCCCAAGGGAGACACTTCAAGGAAGGGCAAACACACTATTGAAGATGATGAAGTGGAAGAGTACATACCGGAAGTCCCCTTTCCTAGTTCTTTGATAAGCACTAGGAAGTATGCCAAGGAGAATGACTTATATGAGACTTTCCGGAAATGTGAGGTAAACATTCCTCTTCTAAATTTGTTGAATAGTGTCCCTAGGTATGCAAAGTTCTTGAAAGAACTTTGCACACCTAGGAGAAATCCTACGAAGGGAACCCATAAGGTTAGGGTGAGTGAACATGTGTCGGCCATTTTCAAACAAAATTTACCCAAGAAATGTGGAGACCCGGGCATGTTCACCATCCCTTGCACTATTGGGGGAAAAAGTTTTAAACGAGCCATGCTAGACCTTGGGGCTTCTATAAATGTCATGCCTTTATCTATTTATGAGACCCTAGGTTTAGGACCGTTGTCTAAGACCGGGGTAGTCATTCAACTTGCCGATAGGTCTAGTGTTTACCCCAACGGCATGGTAGAGGATGTACTAGTGGAAGTCGATAATCTTGTCTTCCCGGCGGATTTCTACGTCCTAGATATGGAATCTAGCTCTAGTGCCATCCTCTCCTTCTTGGTAGGCCGTTTATGAAAACTTCAAATACCAAGATCGATGTTTCAAACGGGTGCTTGACTATGGAGTTTGAAGGGAAAAGATTAACTTACAATATATATGACTCCATGAGGCACCCGAGTGACCATCAATCTTGTTTCTTCTTGGATATCTTTGAGCCCTTAGTGAATCAAATGTATAAACTTTGTGATAGAGACCCACTCGAGGTAGCTTTAACTAACCACATGGAAGAGGAAGGTTTGCGTTTGTTATTGGCCGTTGATGTGCAGGAATGTCTTGAAGACTTGGAAAGAGAAGAGCCCATAGAAACATATGAGGAACTCAACGTCATAGAGATGCTGAAAACAGGGCAAGGCAGTGCTCAACGCAGCCTGCGTCGTAGGACGCAGCCTGCGTCACTGGGCGCAGCCTGCGTCCTGCACTGGCGAACCTATCCGAATTGTTTGCTTTGAGTATTCCACTCCACAAGCCCCTCTCTTCCATAATCCAACCCCCGAAGGTCGAATTGAAGACCCTCCCAAGCCATTTGAAGTACATCTTTCTAGGGGATAAGAACACCCTATCACTTATCATTTCAAGCACACTCACCGAGGACCAAGAGGACAAATTGGTATCACTACTTGAAAAGCATAAGGAAACATTTGGGTGGAGCATAGCGGACCTAAAAGGGATAAGCCCGGTGACTTGCATGCACAAGATACGGCTTGAAGTGGATGCCAAACCGGTCCGACAACCCCAAAGGAGGCTCAATCCACCCATGGCGGAGGTAGTGCAAGAAGAGGTAATTAAGCTATTGCAAATGGGTATCATTTTCCCTATTTCCGACTCTCGTTGGGTTAGCCCAACTCAAGTCGTACCCAAAAAGGGAGGAATGACGGTAGTCAAGAATGCACAAGGAGACTTGGTCTCCACCCGACCACAAACCGGTTGGAGGGTGTGTATTGACTACCGCCGCTTGAATGCGGTTACATTGAAAGACCATTTCCCGCTACCATTTATTGATCAAATGTTAGAAAGACTAGCGGGGAAAGCTTTCTATTGTTTCCTTGACGGGTACTCGGGGTATTTTCAAATCCCAATCGCACCCGAGGACCAAGTCAAGACCACATTCACATGCCCATTTGGTACATTTGCTTATCGTCGTATGCCCTTTGGTTTGTGTAATGCACCGGGAACTTTTCAACGGTGCATGTTGAGTATTTTCTCCGACTATGTAGAACGAATCATAGAAGTATTCATGGACGATTTCACCGTCCATGGGGACTCCTATGATGCATGTCTAAAACACCTTGCTCTTGTCTTAGAGCGATGCCAAGAGTCTCATCTCATTTTAAACTCCGAAAAATGTCATTTCATGGTGACTAGTGGCATCGTTTTAGGACATGTAGTGTTGGAAAGGGGGGTTGAGGTGGATAAGGCTAAGGTTGACATTATCAAAACTTTACCTTATCCCTCTAACACCCGAGACATTAGGTCTTTTCTCGGACATGCAGGTTTCTACCGGAGATTCATTAAAGATTTTTCCAAGGTTGTTAACCCCTTATGTAAGCTTTTGCACAAAGAAGCGGAATTTGTTTTTGATGACTCATGTAGGAAAGCATTCGATGACTTGAAGGAGAGATTAGTCACCGCACCAATTATTCAAGCACCCCGATGGGATCTTCCATTTGAAATCATGACCGATGCAAGTGACTATGCATTGGGAGTGGTTTTGGGTCAAAAGAGTGACAAGGGACCCCATGTGATCCAATATGCTTCTACCCTCTTGAATGATGCTCAAAAGAACTATTCCACGACGGAGAAGGAATTCCTTGGTGTGATTTATGCTCTAGAAAAATTCCGATCTTATCTCTTGGGCACAAAGGTGATCATCTACACCGATCATGCCGCCATTAGATACCTTGTGGCAAAGAAGGATGCAAAGCCAAGATTGTTGAGATGGATTCTTCTCCTAAGTGAGTTTGATGTGGAAATAAAAGACAAGAAAGGGGTGAAGAATGTGGTGGCGGATCATTTGAGCCGGCTAAACCATGAAGGAAGACCATCATGCCCTCTTGAGGAGGTTGAAGGAGGTCTCCCTCATGAGTCACTTTATGCTATACAAGTGGAGGAGCCATGGTATGCTACCATGGTCAACTATTTGGTGACAAAGCGGCTTCCAAGCCATTTCTCTTCTCATCAAAAGAGCAAAGTAAAATCCGATGCAAAGTACTATACATGGGATGATCCTTACTTGTGGAAGTTTTGCCAAGATCAACTTGTGAGAAGATGTGTGCCCGAAAGTGAGATCCCTTCCATCTTACATCATTGTCATGACTATGCTTGTGGAGGGCATTTTGGGCCACAAAGAACTGCTAGAAAAGTGCTTGAATGCGGTTTCTTTTGGCCAAGCCTTTTCAAAGATGCCCACAAATTTGTAAAAACTTGTGACCGATGTCAAAGGGTGGGGAATTTGACAAAAAGAAATGAGATGCCACAACAACCTCTTCTATATTGTGAGATCTTTGATGTGTGGGGAATTGATTTTATGGGCCCTTTTCCAAATTCCGGTGGTTATTTATACATCCTCTTGGCGGTAGATTATGTGTCAAAATGGGTTGAAGCCATTCCTACCCGCACCGATGATGCCAAGGTAGTAGCCATTTTCATTCAAGAGAACATATTCTCCCGGTTTGGCTTTTCCAAGGGCTATCATTAGTGATAGGGGTACCCATTTTTGCAACAAGGTGATTGGAGGCCTTCTCAAGAGGTATGGGGTGAATCATAAAATTTCCACGGCCTACCACCCACAAACAAACGGGCAAGCCGAACTCTCCAACCGTGAAATAAAAGGAATACTTGAAAAGACGGTCAATCCGGATAGAAAGGATTGGAGTAAGAGGCTAGTTGATGCATTGTGGGCATATAGGACCGCTTTCAAAACCCCCATTGGCATGTCACCATTCCGTCTCATCTATGGCAAGGCTTGCCACCTCCCCGTGGAGGTTGAGCACAAAGCCTATTGGGCTATCAAATCTTTCAACCAAAACCAAGATGAGAGCGGTATGCACCGAAAGCTTCAATTACAAGAACTTGAAGAAATTCGCCAAGATGCTTATGAGAACTCTTCCATCTACAAAGAGAAAACAAGAAGATGGCATGATGGGATGATAAACCGTAGAGTTTTCAAGGAGGGTGATAAAGTTCTTGTGTTCCAAAACCGGTTTAAGCTCTTTCCGGGCAAGTTGAGGTCAAGATGGTTTGGACCTTACACCGTCAAGAAAGTGTTTACCCATGGAGCTATTGAAGTGGAGGGGCCCGGGGATGGAAAGCTCCTCAAAGTGAATGGCCACCGTCTCAAACACTACTTCCAAGGATGTGCCCGGGAGGGGGAAGAAGAGGTCTTGCTTGAAGACCCCATTTATCAAAGTTGAAAAGCTTGAAATAGCTAAGTCGAGCCATCGACTCTAAATAAACGGCAAACCGTGTACATACTCTATCCTTGTGAATATTTCTTTAAAGTTTCTTTGTTAATTCTTAGCATTTGAGTTGTTTTAAGTTAGTTAGACATTGCATCAAACAAAATTTTTTGAAGTTACTAACGGTTTTGTGAAGTTTTGCGAGTTTTTGGCCGCCTCGGGATGCGTGCCACGGATAAAAAGTTCGGGAATCGATGGAATTTGGATATTGGAGGTTATTATGGGCAATTGGAGTGAAAATGCAAGTATGGAGATGTTTGGAACACTTAGCCAAAATTTGGCTAAGTGCAAAAGGCAAGGTGATCCGGCAGTGAAGGACGCAGCCTGCGTCGCAGGCTGCGTCGAATGCAGTTTTCAGTATTTTGTTCTCCTTTTTGCCCGTGTTCTTCATAAAACAAAAGCACATCTTCATACCCTTGTTCTTCACGAAAAACACCCCAAACCAACCCCAATCCCTCAAAAATCCATCTTTTTCCCTCAAATCTTCCAAAACTTTCATCAAAATCAATCCAATTCTTCTTCCTAATCATTATTCTACATTCATTAACCCCAAAATCAATCTCACTCACCCTCATTCTCCGAAAATCCGTTTTGAAAACCTAGCTTTTGTTTTCCTCAAATTCGATTTTTAGGATATTTTGTTGGGTTTTTAAGGTTGTTTGTCGGATTCCTACCCATTCTAATCATCAAGGAGCTTGAATCTTGTGGAAAAGCAAAGGTATAACTTCATACTCAACTTTTTCATTATTTTTTCAAGTTTTTGCTCGAGTTAGGCTAGAATTAGTCTTAGGTTGAGTTCCCCCTTTCCCTTGATTGATTGTGTAGTTAGGATTGGACAAAGTTTTCTGAGTGAGGTAAAGAAATTCAACAAACACTAGCTTCTTGAGGTGTAGAAATTGTTGCACACGAAGTGTTTGTTGAATTGCTTGAGTGAAAAATCTTTCGAGTGATTGCTTGTTGTTGTTGTAGTGTGTTGTTTGTTAAATTTTGCAGAAATGGCACCCAAGATCTCTAAATTGTTTGGCAAAGGGAAAAATAAGAGGGCCGCGGTGAGTGAGCCCGACACCGAGGTCAAAGCGGTGTTCATGGGCTATGAAAGGTTGCAAGCTCAATATAAGAAAATTTGGGATTAGATAACCACTCACCCTCTTGTAGCCACCAAATTCTTTTGTCCAAACACCCTCCATGCCTTAGGCATGTTCAACTTGACAAGGGACATGCTAGCTAAAGTAGGGCTAGAGGCTTATCTCGAGCCGAACTCTTGGGATTACACCTATAGGAGTTTCGCATACGAGTTTCTAGCAACCTTGTCGGAGTTGGATGTGCCCGAAGGTGAGGAGAAAGCCTACCGATTCCGTTTGAACCAAACTTGGCATAATGCCCCAACTTCCGAAATCCGTCAAATCCTGAAAATCACCAAGCAACCCGAAGACATTAGGTGCCCCAAGGGCAAAATGCATTTGATGTGGGATAACATTGCCGATGACCGCGGCCCATCTAAAGATGCCAAACTTTCAGCCATCACCCACCCCGTACTCCGCCTAATCACAAGATTCCTTACCACCATTTTCAACTCCGCGGGAGAACCCACCAAAGTGCCGGAGAATATCCGGCTATGTTTGTGGACTATGCTTCCGGAGGGGGTAGGGATCCCGGATTGGGCCGATTTGTTTTTGAGGGCTTGCATCAAACATAGGCAAAAATCTGCTAGGGCAAGCATCCATTGTGGGGGGGGTGATTTCTTTCTTGGTAAGGCATTATGAGGGGGGCATTGGTAATGATCAAGCGGTGAACATTTGTAGGGGGTTGACGAGATACAACCGACTTGGGCTAGAAGAAGTTCATATGTTTAAGACTAGCAAAGAGCAACCCTTGAAAGGGTTTTGGTTGGGAAGTGACGGGCTAAGTTACATGAAGTTGCCTAGACCTCAAAACAACCCTTTACCTAGAGGACCCGCGGCATGGGATTTTATGTGTCCTAGGGAGGAAAGTTTGGGGGTAAGTAGTGAGGAGGAGGAGGAGGTAGAGGAAGTGCCTTTGAGGCAAAGAAGGAGGGAAGGAGAGAGGGTGGTGAGGGAAGTGAGCATTTGAGAGAGGAGATCGAGATCCTTGCAATTGAGCAAGGACCTTCCCAAACCACAAATTTTGAACAACAACAACAACAACAACAACAACAACAACAACAACAACAACAAAAACAACAACAACAACAACAACAACAACAACCAACCACCATTCCATTTCCAATCACCATTCCAAAGCCACCATGATACCGACACCCCCATGTTTGATGCGGAGGGTCGTTCTAGCATACCCGTGGAGCCATGGCAACAACAAATGGCTAACTATTTTGCTAGCACCAATGACGTCTTGGCGCACATTAGTGGGAGGGTGGATGCCTCAAACACTTGGCAACAACTACAAGGAGGTAGGCTTGAGACTTTGGATGATTGGCACAATGTTGTGGAGGAGAGGGAGAGATTGAGAGGGGAGGCCGAGAGGGCTCGAGAGGGCTCAAAGTGAGGAATGGAGAAGGATGCTAGACGGGCAAGAAGAAGCCCGCCTATGGAGAGAGCAACAAGATAAAAGATGGCGGGAACAAAATGAAATGTGGGCCACCCAAAATGCTTGGAGGGAGCAAGCTACGAGCCACTTTAACGTTCAAAATGAGCGCCACCACACCTATCTTCAAGACTCCTATGAGGATGCGGTGGCACAAGAAGACGTCTATGGCTTAGCTAGCTCTCTCTTTGGGATGTCCATGCAACAAAACCCGGGCTACCCTTTTCCTTACACCCAAGCAACCCTTGATGAAGGCATGGAGCGAAGAAGGCAGATTAGAGAAGAAAGGGATAGGAGGAGAAACCGAGGAGGTGCCTCGGGGTCTTCTCCTTTCGACAATTGATGAGGTAACATTTTTCTTCTCTCCTACAATGAGGACATTGTATATTCTAAGTGTGGGGGAGAAGATTGTACATAGTTAGTTTGTTTTTGATGCATTGTATTTTTATATGTCTTTATTTTGAAGAAAAAAAAAAAAAAAAAAAAAGAGAAAAAGAAAAGAAAAAAATTGAAAATCCCGGCTAGGTGAAAACCCACAAGGGTGGGCACCTAGGCAAGATTGGGAAGGTGGCCGAGGACGGGATGAAAACCCGAAAGGGCATTCCGGGCAAAATGAAGAATCGAGTTGCGAGCCACCAATGAGAGGAAAGGAAAAGCTAAGGTGAAAACCCGAAAGGGCACCTTAGGCAAAATGAGGGATTTTCAAGAAAAAAAAATGGAAAAATGAAAAAAATGAAAAAAAATTTGAGCATAATTCTTCCTATGATGAGGATTTTGGAGGAATAAGAAGGGAGTGATAAGGAAGAAATTGGAAGGAGGCTAGCTTAAGACTCCATTTATTTTTATTTTTGAGTCACAAAACTTTGTTTCAAATTGGTGGATTTATTTTGGTGGTCGCTTGGTTGTGCAAATTGTGAAGTTTGGGGCCAACCAAGTAACCATGATTTGCATTAGTGGAGTAATAAGGGGGTGGTATAAGGAGTGGTTTTTGTATGGAGGTTGTTGAGAAAGACCATCTCGCTATGCCTTGGGATAAGGCAAAGATGGTCATACTACTTTATTTGGAGCTATAAGGAGGGAGGAGTTGATTTGAGTCGGAGTAGGTGGCATGTCGTGTCCTTAGTCTTGAGGGATGATATAAGGAGGGGGAGTGAGAGAAGAGTGTCACAAGAATTGAGTCTTTTTATTTTGTTTTTGTAATTGGTGGATTGTTTAAGAGGGAGTATAAGAAGTGTGTAGTGAGGGAAGAGAGGTCAATACCTCCACACACACTTTGTTGGGCTCATGTCATTTGTGCTAATCTCGAGTTTTACTCGGGACGAGTAAAAGTCCAAGTGTGGGGGTGTTTGACAACGTCAAATAATGTCGTGTCTAGTAGTAACTTTTAGAGTCTTTCGTTCTACTTTTTACTGGTCATTAGCTTTGTTTTATGTTAATTTTAGTTTTTGTAATAGTGTTAGTATTTAGTATTTTA
>JAIUZE010000301.1:0-34025 GCA_022085475.1 Heliosperma pusillum | reverse complement strand
CCCAGCCGGTTGACCGGCAGCCGGTCAGCCTGACCGGCTGGGACATGCTGTGTTTCAATGTTGTTTCTAATATGACTTTTGGCCTTAGCCGGTAGACCGGCAGCCGGTCCACCTGACCGGCTGAGCCCTGCTGGATGTTCCTTGTGAATTTTGTTTACGGTTTTCATTTATAATATTTCCGATGGTTAGTTTATCGTATAATTTTACGTAGTGACTTATAATATTAATGTGTTGAATATATGATATCTCCTTCGCTTGTATCACATGTTTGGTGACGGTTTTCGATATATCCCACTTTGAGTCGGTTTTTACAAATGATACGGTTTGAGCACTATTTTGTCTTGTGCTTTGTACTCTCATTCCCTTGGCTACCTTCCCGTTCGTAAGGCTGGAATGTCGGAACGGATAGGTATCCTACTGCTTAAATGCATGTGTTAGTGGGCATACGACGACGTTGTTGGGAGTTGAACGTTATGCGTTGATCGACCCGGCCGTCAAATGTTGTGTACTTGCGAGGTGGTGTTATTTGCATGTAGCGTACCGCATGTTATGAGGCTTGAGCTCGTTTTCCGCCTCTTTCGTGAATTGAGCTACCGAATTTGGGGTACTCGGCATATATATTGTAAGACCGAGTCTTGGATGCGAAACGTTATCGCATGTCGAATCGGAACACGTTTATTCCGAGATCCTGGCCAGGTTTAGACTAGGACCGTATTATTATCGTCGTGCTACCAGGAGGAAAATAGTCTACATATACGAACTGTTGATCGTGTATGAGTTCAGGGAAATGTTTATCCCGTGGATGCCTGTTAATCATTCTTGCTGGGACACGATGCTAGTGCGTTTCATTTACCGTGAGAGAAGGTCGTCTTGTGTCGTTCTTTGAATGCGTGATTTCATGATCTTGTTCATGGTCATTGCATGATTGGACACCGTCATGTCTTGGTTCGTGAATGGATGATAATATGTTGGATTTAATGTGATCATCGCATGAATTGACTTGGTTTGTATGTCGAGTCTCAATCTTATCAATCTTATACCGCTAACGGTGAGATGCAAGCCCTAGTGAGTGTATTCGGTTGCCTAAGAGTGTCTTTCCCCGAGTCTTTGAATAACATGATGGTTTCGGATTTGATTTCCATATGATCTTATCATTATATATTGGATTGCCTATCTATTCTTATCGTAACTCACATGGATATCTATATATGCATGATTTTACTTTTGTATGTCCTTATATGTACGTTAAAGGTGATATGGCTGGGAGAACCCGGAGTTACTCCCCACTGACTGTGGCGTTCATGTTTTTCATGAATGAACAGGTTGCTTGCTTGGATGCCTTTTTGGATATGATGTTTTTGGGTTCGGGTGTGAGCTAGCGGGCGTTGTCCCTGGAAGATTAACCTCTAGACGATTTTAGCTTATTTGCTAAACACTTGTTCTTTGTTAACATTTTGAGAGACTCCGTCTCTTTGTTACTTTCCGCACTTAGTTTGTAATATTTTGACACTCCTCGTTTTATTTAACTTGCATGTATAAAAGTTTTTTTAAAACTTCACATTTCCGCTATATAATTCACATGCTTGTATGTTTTATATTTCCGCATTCGCGAGGGTTGTCACAGTTGGTATCAGAGCTTTATCGCTCCCGACGCACACACGTGAACCCTAAACTTAAATTACTTGACCTTGAAATAATCAATGAGAGATGGGTAGACTTAATGACCTAAGGTGGTAGTCTGTGGTGTACTTGATGTTTGTTAGGTTCTAACTTGTTTGTTTGATTGTGTTGAGTGATGTAATGTTTGTTTGTATCTACCGTCTTAAGGTGGATCAATGTGTTACCTAGAAAAGTATACTTTACCGAAGATTGAAGATTGACAAGCCTAATTAAAGTGTATTTCTTCCTCGTCTATGAATTCTCTCGTCCTTCTTGTATTATGCTCTCTTCCTTCTATCTTGGTGCTTCTTTCTCTTCCAACTTGTTTGCCTCTTGGAAATTACTCTTGATAGTTCCTCCATTTTACCATTGGTATCCTTACCTTCCTCTTGTAACATTTTTGTGGATGCCATACCCTTTTGTTTGTGGCATATTATACTTGGTTGGAAGAATTTTAGACTTTGTGGACTATTAGTGTTTGTTAGAATGAATTTGTGATTTGAGGAAAATGGTATAGATCTAATTTCACCCTATGGTGGTGAGAGTTGGTATCCTTGAGGAAAGTATGGTAAAATACGTTTGATGATTTTAATGCTTGATACTTGCCATGACTAATGTGTAAATAGTTCATGATATTCGATGGTGTAAGGTCGAATGAGTTGGCTATGACTTCTTAACTTATTAGTAATTTAGTCTTTTGGACTTAGAAGTTTAGTATTGTTTTGAAGACCATGCTTATGATAGGTCTAATTGGTGTAAATAAGAAGTTTTGAATGATATCTTAAGGTGCGAAATGCTTTTGAGATTAAGTGACGTCTTGTGGTGTCCTATTGTGTGTTTGTGAGTATAGGCTTGGTGGAAAAGCTGTTGGCTATAGTTCTTGGATTTAAAGATATAAGCTTATCTTATGGTATTGGAGACTCGTTTGAAGTAGTAAGGTTTCGGTAAGTTGAACCATATTACTTGAGGATTATGATGTGATCTAGGATGAAAATACCTTGGGATGTTAATGATGATGTTTGGCTTGATGTTGTACTTTGATAATAATGAACTCGTGGGTTATAGACTTGAAAATGACCGAGTATAAGAGAGTATTTGTTAGTCCTTCAATTAAAGAAACCTTTGAGGTTGTGTTGAATATTTGAGCTAAAGGAATGTTATTATACTTGAATTACAATTCCGCAATTGGGAATCCGTGTGATATGAAAGGATGGATGAATTGGGTTGGAGTCGATTTATCAAATCTAGGTGTACCTTACTTTGATGATTGTACGTGGTACGATGGTCCCTTGTAAGAGACCTTTGTTTGGGATGAGTTGTTTTACTATCACCCTAAGTCTAAAAGGAGAAACTTTGTGGATTAAACCTTAAACCCTTACTCGTGCCATCTTTCCTTTTCATTTCCATTCTTGAATGTTTTTGTCAAGATTGATCTTTAAGAAATTACAAGCTCGTACTTTCTTTCTTACTCAGATATCTTCATAACTCTTCTATCTGCTTTGTCTATTCATCAACCTCGTTTTCCTTTTTCGCCTTCGCCTTTTTCATCTTATCGTAGTCTTTAGTGACGCTTCCTAATGTTCCTTGTATCATGTTCTTTTATCCCTACTCTCTTGAGAGGTAGCTTTTCTTATTAGCTAACGTAAGGATTAGTAGGTGTGTTTTGAAGAAGATTCAAATATGGTATCTACCCGTCCTATTGAGCTAGTTTCATGTTTAAATGATTATAAAGAATTGAGGATAAGCTTAGGATGAAACTCTTCTAGTGGTTTTAGACTATGAAAGCTTGATGTTGCAATATCATTTGGAGGATCGAAATAAGCATAATGATAGTTGGTTGTCGTGGTTAAGAATTTTAGTGATTTCTTTAAATGTTACTTGGGAATTCGTTGTCTTTAAATGTTG
Organism: Heliosperma pusillum; assembly: GCA_022085475.1. Taxonomy (NCBI): domain Eukaryota; kingdom Viridiplantae; phylum Streptophyta; class Magnoliopsida; order Caryophyllales; family Caryophyllaceae; genus Heliosperma; species Heliosperma pusillum. The sequence continues at coordinate 30,461 of JAIUZE010000301.1, read as the reverse complement.
GGCTCTAACGGGTATAAATACTTTGTGGAATTAGGACTGGATGACACAACTTGAGGAATATTGTCATAAGCGAAAACCGTTGTATTGGGAGTTTGAAAGAACTAAATAAATTGATGAACGGTCGCATTGCTCTATGATTGGCAAAAGTTAAGTGAAATGAGATTGTGAGACTAATCTTTTTTGAGGTTTTGTGATTCAACTTTTGAGGATGAGAAGGTTCATTGTTAATAATTTAGGGTAATGAATTTTGGGAATAAAATGGATCAAAGGATTTCATGGTAAGTCTCTTTTACCTTGTGGTTGTTAGCGGTCTTGTTTCCCTAATTATAAATATTTTGATGGTGGTTTCCAATAAGAGTTTTGATGGAGCTAAGAAGATTAGAGTACGTAATGAAATTTTTATGTGGGTTGTTAGTTGTGGAGTCTACCGTGCCAATGGACCTTAGAAGATTCTAATTGAATTTGAATAATTGGGAGTTGTTACTCGAAGTGTCATGATTATGAAATATTTTGGTAAGAATCTGATGATTGAAAATGTTGAGGATATATTGCACTCTCTTGAGGACTAGTTTACTCGTGGAGTTAGTGATGTCGAGTTGCGATCGACATTTGAATTGTCATAGATGGAAGATAGTATTGTGGTTCATTCCTCTCTTTTCCCTCAAATTGATCCTTACTCAATCTGCTACTTTCAATCCTTCCCCTTTTTAGTCCATTTTACTCGTTTGGACGTACCTCTTGGCATCGCGATTTGTAATGTCGATGTTCGAGTTCGCTCTAAGTTCGTGTAATGTCTTCTTATTTTGATTTTACTTTGAGAAAACCTTCGAATCTCAATATCGTATTTCTAATTTTAACTTTTCAAGACAGTCTAAAGAAGGACTTTATATACTCTTTTTGGAGAAAATAGATTCTTTCGCTTTTATATTTGGATTTTGTGTTTGGTTGGGTGTTTAGATCTGTTATTGGAGACGTCCGGCGACTAGTCTTGCACTTACTAACACTTGTTTTGATTTTCGATTTCACTATTTCGGCATTGATTTAATTTTTGATAGCTAGAGTTCTCGTTCATGACGGGCACTCTTGTGATTCGTAAATAAAGTTTCTCACTTATGAAAAAATTTACTTAAACCGTTTTCGAGAAGAACATCATTTCATAAATGTTTTACCCTTGTAAAAATTTTCTTGTTAATTCTTAAAATCGATTCTTGTCCTTGATACCTTTGTTTGCTACTCTCAAGTTTCGAGGACGAAACTTTTTAAAAGGAGGGGTGATTGTAACACCCGGAAATGTATCCTATTTTTTCTAGTGAAAATATTTTACGGATACTTTTCAGCAAATTTAAGTTTTAAATTTGAATTTTATGTTTCGAGTCGAATTTAGAATTTCCGAGTTCGTATTTGGAATTTCCGCGAGATTCCATGAAAATCCCGTCTTAAGACGAGTTTGACTTTTCTTGACTTTTAAGTCGTCTTTGACTTTTCTTGACTTTTGAGTCGTCTTTGATTTTTCTTGACTTTTGAGTCGTCTTTGATTTTTCTTGACTTTTGAGCCGTCTTTGACTTTCGTTGACTTTTCCGACTCACCCTACATATACTCCCCCTTAACCCTAACTCACCCTCATTCATCATCTTCTTCTCCCTCTCTAGTAAACACCAAAACCCTAGCCTCCATACTTGCTCAAACTTAGAATCATCGCTACGCCTTCCATTCTCGCTCAAATTCACGTAAGTTCGTCTTATTCTTCCCCTCTCATCTTCCTCTATCCGTATTGGTAATAAAATTACCGTCTTTCTTGCTTTTTAAATTATCCGTCTTTCTCTAGGTGAATAATATTCATCTTTTATTATCTAATTGTAAGTAGGTGGAGACTAGGAAAGCTTAGTAACCGTTTAAAGACGCGTAAAGGTAACGGTGAAGGGTTACTTGATATCATTTACGTGTTTTACATGTTATCTATGCTAGGAATCGTGTTTAGAATACGATTAGTGAGTTTAGTAATTGTGTTGATGATGGTATATATCGTTAGTTGAGAATATATATGAGAATCTATGATTTATGTTGATAATCGATAATTGTTAAATGTGGATCCTTAGTGAAAAGGGTGATTTTCGTGCATATGGACCCCAGTCGGTCGACCGACAGCCGGTCAGACCACCGGCTGGGGCAGTGGCTGTATATTGTTGTGTTGTTACGTGATTTTGATATATGACATGGGTCTCAGCCGGTCGACCGGCAGCCGGTCAGACCACCGGCTGAGACACCTCCTCTTCTTCTTTATTTTTCAAATGACCCTTTGGTCCCAGCCGGTTGACCGGCAGCCGGTCAGCCTGACCGGCTGGGACATGCTGTGTTTCAATGTTGTTTCTAATATGACTTTTGGCCTTAGCCGGTAGACCGGCAGCCGGTCAGACTGACCGGCTGGCACCTCCTGGAGATCTTTGTGATTTTTGTTTACGGTTTTCATTTATAATAATTCCGATCGTTCGTTTATCGTATATTTTTACGTAGTGACTTATAATATTAATGTTTTGAATATATGACATTTCATTAGCTTGTATCACATGTTTTGTGACGGTTTTTGCTATGTCCCACTTTGAGTTGGTTTTTACAAATGATACGGTTTGAGCACTATTTTGTCTTGTGCTTTGTACTCTCATCCCCTTGGCTACCTCCACGTTCGTAAGGCTGGAATGTCGGAACAGGGAGGTATCCTACTGCTTAATTGCATGTGTTAGTGGGCATACGACGACGTTGTTAGGAGTTGAACGCATTGCGTTGATCGACCTGGCCGTCAAATGTTGTGTACTTGCGAGGTGGTGTTATTTGCATGTAGCGTACCGCATGTTATGAGGCTTGTGCTCTTTTCCGCCTCTTTCGTGAAGGTTGACCGAATTTGGGGTACTCGGCGTCTGTGTCAGGCTCTTGTAAGGCCGAAGGCGGGGATGCTGGGAAAGGGATTAGTCCCTCCTTTACCACATGTCGAATCGTGGATAGGTAGTATCCGAGAGTCTGGCCAGATTTAGACTAGGACCGTAATTATTATCGTCGTTCCTACCAGGAGGAAAGTAGTCTTACATATCGAAATGGATTGAATCGTGTATGCGTTCCGGGTATATGTCTTATCTCGTGAATGCCTTTTAATCATACTTGCCATGTACACGGTGCTAGTGCGTTTCATTTACCGTGAGAGATGTCGTCAATATATTGGTGTGTTTGGATGAATGATTATATGATTGATCATTGAATGACTTGGCATGGTTTGTTTGTCGAGTCTCAATCTTATCAAACTTATACCGCTAACGATGAGATGTAAGCCCTAGTGAGCGTATTAGGTTGCCTAAGAGTGTCTTCCCCGAGTCTTTGAATAACATGTTGGATTCGGATTTGTACCTCTTATGCTCATATCATTATTATCGAATTGCCTATTTATTCTTATCGTAACTCACATGGATATCTATTTATGCATGATTTCACTTTTGTATTTCCTTATATGTACGTTTAATGTGATATGGCTGGGGAGAACCCGGAGTTACTCCCCACTGATTGTGGCGTTCATGTTTTTCATGAATGAACAGGTTGCTTGCATGGATGGCTTTTTGGCTATGATGTTTTGGGGTTCGGGTGTGAGCTAGCGGGCGTTTTCCCTGGAAGTTTCACCTCTAGACGATATTAGCTAGTTTTGCTAAACACTTGTTCTTTGCTAACATTTTAAGAGACTCCGTCTCTTTGTTGTATTTCCGCATTTAGTTGTAATATTTTGACACTCCTCGTTTTATTTAACTTGCATGTATCAAAGTTTTTAAAACTACCTATTTCCGCTATATAATTCACATGCTTGTTGGTTTTATATTTCCGCATTCTCGAGGGTTGTCACAGTTTTGATTATGCCAGTGTGGGCAGTTGATCTATAAAGTTCAGATGATCATGCGGGGTTTTCAAACGGTACCATCTATCCTTATATTTTCTTTTAGTGTATTTTCTTTAGTTTTATTTCCCCTTTCCTTTTGTTAGATGTGTCCTTTAGGCCGCGGTTGTTGAATTTGTTTGTGATTGTTGTGCTGTTGCGTCACATTGAGGACAGTGTGACATTTAGGTTTGGGGGATGAGTTTTTATTTATGTTGTGTGTTTATTTATTGCATTGTGTGTTTTAAAAAAAATCCATAAAAATTAAAAAATCATAAAATCCAAAAATATGTTTTTTATTTTATTAGGCCGAGTCTTGGTGAAATTGAATTTCGATGATGATAATTTGCATTGTTTTTGCATTTGAATCTCATCTTAGTCATACATGTACATTGTTTTGACTTGTTAGACTGAAAACAAAGCTCAATGATCTAGTCTTGACCATATTACATACCTTTTGCCAATTAGATTTGTAAACTACTTAAATTTCTGAGGTCTTTAAAGCTTCCTAGGCCATTAACATTAATAAACTGGTCTCATTGTCTTTAGACTTGAGTGTGGTACTCCTTGTGGAATATGTAACATCAAACCGCATAAATGTGACATTAGTTTCTTGATACATATATGCGTTTATTTGATAAAGTACATGAGGAAAGACAATTATTTTGTTCAAATGAGCCTCATATTGCCAAAAAGACTTGATTTTATACCCTTATTATCGAGTTCTTTGTGTTTAAACCCGTTTGAACCTTTGTAGCCTATTTTACATCCCATTCATTAGCTACATTCCTAGAATTTGGCTACCTTATTTGGTCAGTCGCAATTGCTTGTTTTTTCATGCCTATCTTACTACTTTGGTTGGGTTGAGAATTATTTTGTCAAGTGGGTGTAGTAAAGTTTTTGTTAGCAATTATGTATTATTCCCTATGTTGAGAAACATTATATGAAGCAAAAGAAAAAAAAACGGAAAAAAATGAAAAAGATGAAGAAAAATCGAAAAAAGGAAAAAGAAAGAGAAAAAAAATAAGTTACTTCAATTTGATTGTTAAGGGAAAATGAAAGGGAATTTGTTAGAGTTTAATGCATATTTACAGGGTATTGTTGATATCTCTCTCGTGTTGTCAAAGTTTAAGATGATTTCTCTAGTTAGAATAATTTGTATTTTTATTGTAGGATTGGTTTGGTAAGTGTCGCTGCGACTACCGGTCTTAGCCCCACATTCCCATACGTGTCTTCGCACAATCCACTTCTATTCCTTCACCCATTAGCCTCCCTTGTTGTCCTTGATACATGTACTTTGTTGAGAATGCGTATTAGTTGGGAAATTATTATCACATTAGATTGTATGCATGTTTCATAAGTTGAGTGAGTGATTCTATTTCTTTCTATCTTTACAAAACTCACCCTTACATATTTTTATGAGTGTGTGAGTGAATCCGTGAGAATCCGACTAATTTGTCTTGCAAGGTCGAAAGATAATTGGTTTTGTCAAGTAAGGTATCATGTAACATCTTGTGATTTGAGCTGAGTTTTCTATTGCTTGTATCAATGAACTTGTTTTGTTGGTACACTTTTGTCAATACTTGATTATAGATATGGATGGCTCGGGATTTGTATATGCATAAACATTAGCTCTGGTATTTTTCATTTCACCATTTGTATGTTGTCTTTGTATTGTGTCTAGGACTATGTTTGAGGGCAAGCAAAGGGATATTTTTGGTGATTGGGATGCATCATATGAGATGTTACCTCGTTTCATGGAAGGTTTAAAGGAAAATTTTAATATGTGATGAAGACCTTAAAGGGGCATCTTTAAGGATTTGTTGGTAGACAGAAAATTTTAATGGTGTTCCGGAAGAAGCAAACAAATAGGTTCTACATCAATATGTGATAACTTATTAGCTTATCTTAATGGCAACTGTCATGTTCTCCGATAAGAGTGGCAATGACATTCAAGTTGTGTATTTGCTTTGTTGAGGGATTTAACCACCATTGATGATTACTCTTGGGGTAGTGTCGTTCTTGCTACATTATATCGTAATTTATGGAGAGCAAGCAACATCAAGTCAAGAGACATAGGAGGCCCCCTTGTCCTATTGCAGTTGTGGGCATGGGAGCGGATTACGATTGGTGGACCTATAGTCACGAGCCCTAAAAACCCACCCATTCTACAAAGACCATACCCATTAGGTTCTCAACACCAACTAAGAGTTGACTCATTGGGTCGTAGGTGGTTAAGCGTACATCGTAAGAGGCCTCAAGGCACAACCATAACCACTCTACTTGGTTATAGGAATGCTTTGGATAACATGCGTCCCAATCAATTTATATGACAACCTTACCCCCAAGCCATTTTCTCTTTTTTGCCTGATTTCTGTTATGATAACTCGGATGATTGGGCCGTGGTATCACCTATGATATGCTTTGATATTGTTGAGTGACATTTGCCTAATAGGGTGGCTCGTCAATTTGGGTGCAAACAAGATGTCCATGCACCTACTGATACAAAACCAAAGTTGCATAAAATGGACAAAAGAGGTGCCCATACAAGGAATTGGGTGGACAAACATTCAACGTACATAGCTAATAGCTATGTGGGGTAGGAGGGGCCAACTTAGGTTCCTTGGTGTTGAGGATAACAATGAAATGACTGACAATGACTCTTACATGGTTTGGTATCGGGATCACACTCGTCGATTATGTAACACCCGCAAATGTACCCTATTTTTATAGTGAAAATATTTTACGGATACTTTTCAGCGAAATTTTGTTTTATCGTAAATTCAATTTTCCGAGTCAAATTTAGAATTTCCAAGTTCGTATTTGGAATTTCCGCGAGATTTCAAGAAAAACCCGTCTTGAGCCGTCTTTGACTTTTTCTTGACTTTTCCACTTATATATCTCATACTCCCTCCTTAACCTATTTTTCATTCATTCAACACAACACTTACTTCTTCCTTAAGCAAACCAAAACCCTTGCCTCCATAATCTTTCCATTCTTTGAATCATCATAGCTCACTCGTTTCTTGTCGAAATTCGCGTAAGTTCGTCTCATTCTTCCCCTCTTACCTTCCTCTATCCGTATTGGTAATAAAATTACCGTCTTTCTCGCTTTTTAAATTATCCGTCTTTCTCAAGGTGAATGATATTCATCTTTTATTATCTAATTGTATGTAGGTGGAGACTAGGAAGGTTTGAGAATCGATTAAAGACGCGTAAAGGTAACGGTGAAGGGTTACTCGATATCATTTACGTGTTTTACATGCTTTCTATGTTAGAATTCGTATTTAGAATACGATTAGTAAGCTTAGGATTTATGTAATTGATGATGATTGTTGTTAGTTGATGATTGTTGATGATGAATATTGATTGTTGATAGTTAATAGAAGTAGATTATGAGAATTGGAAATGATAGAGTTGTGTATGTTGCTCACGGGTTGATGTTGTCTCAGCCGGGTACCCGGCCGCCGGTTCACCTGACCGGCTGGGACTCACTGCACCGACCCTTTTTCGTAGAATGACCATATCTCCTTCGTTACTTGCTTGTTTTGGGCTTGTGACCTATCGTTGGAACCGTAAGAGGATAAGCTATCACCTCGACTTAGAAATTCTGCATTTGCATATCTAGAACTCTAGTTATGACCGTTTGAAGTGGACCCTTGTTTGAGTTAGTATCCAAACTTGTTGTTTTGAGATAAGATCTATGTTTCCTATTTACTATGCTTCTTAAAGTTGGTCTAATGCTTATGTAATCATGTATTGTTTCATGTTTATCAATGTTAAATTTATATCATGCTCATATCACTTCCCCTTTGATTTTCTCATATGCCTTGGTCCTCAGCCGGGTGACCGGCAGCCGGTCCACCTGACCGGCTGGGACACGCTGTGTTTTCATCTTGATTTCTCGTATGACTATTGGCCTTAGCCGGTAGACCGGCAGCCGGTCCACCTGACCGGCTGGCTCCTGCTGGATGTTGTTTGTATTTCTTGTTTACGATTTCATTTATAATAATTCCGATCGTTCGTTTATTGTATAATTTTACGTAGTGACTTATAATATTAATGTTTTGGTTATATGATATTCCATTCGCTTGTATCACATGTTTTGTGACGGTTTTTGCTATGTCCCACTTTGAGTCGGTTTTTACAAATGATACGGTTTGAGCACTATTTTGTCTTGTGCTTTGTACTCTCATTCCCTTGGCTACCTTCACGTTTGTAAGGCTGGAATGTCGGAACGGGGAGGTATCCTACTGCTTAAATGCATGTGTTAGTGGGCATACGACGATGTTGTTGGGAGGCGAACGCTATGCGTTGATCGACCCGGCCGTCAAATGTTGTGTACTTGCGAGGTGGTGTTATTTGCATGTAGCGTACCGCTTGTTATGAGGCTTGTGCTCTTTTCCGCCTCTTTCGTGAAGGTTGGCCGAATTTGGGGTACTCGACGTCTTTGTATGATCGAGCCTTGGACGTGGAACGTCTTACCACATGTCGAATCGGAGATATGTCTTATTCCGTGAGTCTGGCCAGATTTAGACTAGGACCGTATTATTATCGTCATCCTACCAGGAGGAAATTAGCCTACATATACGAAATGGATTGAATCGTATATGCGTTCCGGGTATATGTCTTATCTCGTGGATGCTTTTTAATCATACTTGCCATGTACACGGTGCTAGTGCGTTTCATTTACCGTGAGAGAGGTCGTCATTGTATTGTTATGTGTGGATGCGTGATTACATGATTGATTATTCATGGTCATTGCATAACTTGGCATGGTTTGTTTGTCGAGTCTCAATCTTATCAAACTTATACCGCTAACGGTGAGATGCAAGCCCTAGTGAGCGTATTTGGTTGCCTAAGAGTGTCTTCCCCGAGTCTTTGTATAACATGATGGATTCGGATTTGTAACTCTTATGCTCTTATCATTATATATTGAATTGCCTATCTATCTTTATCGTATCTCACATGTATATCTATATGTATGCATGCTCTACTTTTGTATTTCCTTTTATATACGTTTAATGTGATATGGCTGGGAGAACCCGGAGTTACTCCCCACTGACTGTGGCGTTCATGTTTTTCATGGATGAACAGGTTGTTTGATTGGATGGCTTTTTGCTTGTGGTATTTTGGGTTCGGGTGTGAGCTAGCGGGCGTTGTCCCGGGATGAAACACCTCTAGACGTTGATTAGCTAGTTGCTAATGACTTTGTTGTTGGTTAACATTTTGAGAGACTACGTCTCTTGTAGTATTTTATATTTGGTTTGAAATTACTGACATTCCTCGTATTTCTATCTTGCATGTATAAAAGTTTTAAAAACTTCATATTTCCGCTATATAATTCACATGCTTGTATGTTTTATATTTCCGCATTCGCGAGGGTTGTCACAGATTAATTAGCCATTTCTCCCAACAAGCTTATGCTCAAGCAGCATTAAGAGCCACTCAATATCTTGTAAGTCTTACTAATATGCATGTCTATTAATTAATACATAAAATCTTTCATAGAATGTTATTTCTAGCATAGTAATTTGTTCCAGGCTTATGGGTTTGCCGATATCCGTATGACATGCAATATGGAGATTCAAGCGATGCCACAAGAGGTGCCCCCTCATTTCCGCTCCCTCATGTCTAACATCCGGGACTACTCATCCTAATATCTTCAACATGTCGGTTATTCGCATTTTCTTCATGCATCTAATCAAGCAAGGGAAGAAGGAGAAAAAGGAGAAGAAGGTTCAACAAGAGATCAAGAGTCACTCGACTCAATGGAGGTGGATGACAATGTGACCTTGCAAGAGTTCACACGCGCTCAAGGCGCACCAATATTTCCATGTCGCCCATCAACGATAAAGGAACCCCGAAATCTTCAAAAGGGAAGCGGTTGTGGTCTCGTCTTCGTTGGAAAAAAAAAAGACTTGAAGAGATCGTAATAGTTTTTAGAAAATGCAATTAAATGTAATAGACATTTTAGTAAGTAGACTAAGTCCGAAACCCCTTGTGCTTTTTCTATGTGGTGTGAAAAATAGTTTTTTATCTTATATAAACAATGGTTTTTGTGTCGAATTTGTGTAATCGTCTTTGTTGTTTATGAAGTTAAGTACTACTAACGTAGGTATTGAAATTTTTTTTTTAAAAAATGATTATGCAGAAACATGCCACTTAATTGCGTGTTTCCTTCACAAGACACGCCATTTGTATTGGCGTGTCTCTGTTTTTACCATTTTCAGAAGACCATGTATGTTGGTTGTGTCAAAAATTTCACCTGTACAAACACGCCAATGCAAATGGCGTGTGTTCTGAAGGAAACACGCCATTCAGATTGGCGTGTTTCTTTTGTTTCATTTTCAAAACTTCTACCTCTTACTTGCATTAGAGACACAACATTTCAAATGGCGTGTTTTCTCCGTGTTTTTGGTTCGTGAAATCCGAGCCTACATGGACACCATTTTGATAAATAGTTTTCCGTCCGACCTAAAACGACAAATACTTAATTTTTTAGCATTATTTTAAAAATGCTTTTAATTTTTTTCATTCTTTTATCCATCTTCACTAATCAACGTTCATACTATTGAGAATACTATCTAAAGATATTCTAGTATCTTCTTGTGATCAAATAGATACCTCTTCATATCGAAGTCGAGTGTAGAAAAACCGCATCATCATTCCGCCAACAGACACACATCATCATCATTTTATTTTTCTTGATTTTACGTAGGTGATTAGAACTAAAGGGGTGATGTCATTTTAATTTGGTGAAGAAAATTTTAGAGTTAGGCTGGTACAATGGAGATTAACGGGGTTGGGTTGGAGCAATCAAGATCTTCTCCATTACCTCTTAACGGATGAGATTTTGGTTCGCGACGCGATCTAACGGTCAAGTGTTTTTATGAGGTGGAGAGAATAATGATTTTATATTAGTGTATTAGAGGTAATGGAAGGTAATGGAGTGAAAAAGTAATGGAGATGATCCATCCTCGGGTTGGAGGGGGAGAGAAGAAAGAAAGAAACCATGGTAGCACATGGGGTATTTTTGGTACTTCTTATGTTAATAAATTTACTCTCAATATTTTAAAATTATTTTTAGTTGTAAATGAGTATTTTAATTTTGTTATCTTGATATGTGAATAATAAAAAAAGAAGTTAATTACACCTAAACAAAAAGTTATGGGGTTAATTTGCACACATTATTACTTAAGGGGTTAAGTTGCACCTAAAAGCAAACGTTTGGGGTTTATTTGCTACTTTCTCGCTTTAATACGTGTATTTTTGGGTAATACAAATTCTTCCATTAAATCGAAGTTATCTCATCTGAAACATTTAGATGGTTAGCACTAATTTCATGATTTTTTTTAAATAAGAATTGAAATTAAATAGCAGTAGTGGCTTGACACCCTTCGTTTATTTTTTCTTTTTTTATATTTGACACATGACACCTATATAAACAAAAATGCATACGAGTAGTAAAAATAAGTTTGTGGATAAAGAAAGTATCATAACAAATAAATAAATAATTGATATCTATTACAAATTCTTATGAAGAAAAGTTTGAAAAAGTATTTTATTTCATTAATGTTTTTACCTTGGTACTGTAATTTTTTTTAATAATCAATGAATTACTCCCTCCGTTCCGGTAGTTAGTTATCTATTTGACTTTTTTGTGAGAGAGATTTTGAAACAAAGATAACTATTGACTGGAACGGAGGGAGTATAACTTATAAGAGTGAGAAAGTTTCGACTGCACTTTTTTTTTAATTCTCATCTTATAATAATATACCGCTAATAACATGTTTCAACCTTAAACAATAAAAAGTAATATAAGGTTTTAATGTTTTACTCATTTACATATCACATCGTTATTAAATCATGCACGGACCTGACCATGAAACTGTATGAGATCTAAACAAGTTAAACAAATACTGATAAAACATTCCTCCATTTTTTGTCATCCTTGTCGTGAAGCTCCTGCATAAAAAAAAATCTTCTTTCTTCATTAATTTGTAAGGTATTTACTCATCATTAAATACAACCAAACTCATTTATTACATATCATCAAATATTTCTTTTGTTCATCTTTTCCTCTTAAACAAGTAATAGGTAAGATAAGGGACTCAACTATGGGTTCTTTTACAGATAACGAGATAAGGGTATGAACTTTAAAATAGTACAATTAGAGGACTCTGTTATAACACCGTTATCTCCTAATGTGTAATCCTTAGTATTCCCACAAAACAAGTTGTGCCAATGTGACTAAATGTTGTTGCAAGTATATTTTATTAAATCAAACCTAAACAAATAATAAAGGAGCTAATAAACAAATTTCTTCATATCTTCTCAAGCACCAATCTTTTTATTTAACATTAATTATATACTCCCTTCATCGAACTCAACACTCCACTTATCCTTTTTGCACAATTATTAAGGAGCTAATAAACAAATAATAAATGTACAATGAGTTGAGAGAAAATTTTTCTTTATTAGTACTTGAACTTGGGTAATACCCATGTGATTAACATAATGATTCCCACCAAAACTGAAACAGTACAAATGTTTGAAACTCCCACCTATTTCCTTTACATTTTCCCCCTATTTTACATTACAATACCTCATTACACCCTTACAATTCCAAGTGGCTGATTCAAACACAAGAAGTTTACAGTTTTTTTTACAAATAAGGCAACGAAAAACGAAACAAAAAAATTACATAATATGAACAATGGGTGCTAAGTGCTTGTCGGAAGATGGTAGGCATGAAGTGGGCGTCTATTTACTCCAAATATCACATAATGGTAAACTCCGTCGTGGCATAACGACTAAAGCGGCTGCAATATGGGCAATTAACAAAAGAACCGTGGGTAAAATCTGGAAGCTTGCAAAGAAACCAAGGTTAGTTGGTCAAAAGTTTGACGTCAAAAGCAAAAGAATCGGAAATAAAAACAGAAAGTGAGTACTACCTGATGTTGAATTCATCAAAAAAATCGACGTCAACGAAAGAGGTACGATGTACAGGGTATCACAAAAGTGTGGGTTATTAGTTGGTACGGTTCACAGTTGGGTTAAGGAAAGTTTGCTTTAACCTCACTCTAGCCCATTACATCCAAAACTTACGGATGTTAATAAAATTCAAAGATTGAAGCATTCACTAAAATCTTTAGTGATTGAACAAGTTCAGCAAGAAAGCATGGACCTGAATGCCATTCCAGCACTGATATAAAGTTCAGTGAGATGAGCCACATCATCCTTATGGTTGAGAAGTGGTTTTTCATCACATACAACAACAAGAAGTTTTACATAGTAAGTGGCGAGGAACTACCATAAAGGAGTTGTCAATCAAAACGATTCATCACCAAGGTGATGTTCATGTGTGTGGTAAGTAGGCCTATATATTCAGCCGAGAGGGAACTATTGTTTGATGGTAAAATAGGGATGTTCCCTTTCACCAAACACCAGCCAGTAGCAAGATCAAGTAGAAATAGGCCAAGGGAAACTTTGGAGACAAAGTCTATTGACTCTATTACAAAGGATGTAACAAGAGCATGCATTATTGAACAAGTTATACCATCAATCAAGAGTAAATGGCCAGATGGGGTGAGCAAACACATTCTTATACAACAAGATAATGCAAGGCCACATATCAACAATAATGATGCTGAGTTTATGGCGGCTGCAAACACTGACGGTTTCGATATAGAATTGGTTTTCCAAGCCCCCAACTCACCTGACCTAAACGTGAATGACCTTGGTTATTTTAAGGCTTTGCAGTCCTTGCAAGCTGCCAAGACACCCAACATAATTGACTCTCTAGTCAACTCAGTAATGCAAGCATTCATTGATTACACTCCGGCAAAACTAGACAACATTTTCTCAACATTGCAAGCAGTGATGGTGGAAATTATGATGGCCAAGGGGCATAATAATTTTTTCAATCCCTGATATGGGCAAATGACATCTACAAGAAATTGGAATGTTACTTCGAAATCTGATGGTCAGTGAACATTTAGTTAGGGAATGCATTGAACACTTGCAGGAGATTGGCCAAACACAAGGCCTAGAGGAGCTAATAAGTCAATTATGCTACTCATGCGTGTATTTTATATATTCTTTTTAGTCCATTTATGCACGCATTTCTATGTCATTTAGGTGATATTATATTACTATATGCCCCTATTTGGCTACTTTGTACTTTCATTACCATTTTGTAGGTACAAGCTGCGTAGTAGCGGAAACCGAGCCAAAACAGTCCACTTTGCATGCATTTAGGAGAATGGAAGGAACGGAACAGAAGCTCTTGCATGGGAAAGCGTGAACCCGCTTATAATCAAGTCCGAGGCCATGACCAACGTTACATGACAAGCCAGAAGACCTCGATCGACTATACCTTTGGTCCATCGAGGAGAGTTGAAGTAAGGAAGACCTCGATCGAGCTTTATCTTTGCTCGATCGAGTGATAGCTGTGGACGAGTTGGTCGATCGAGTGGAAGAAGTCCTCGATCGACTGATTTCCTCAAATAAAGACCTCGATCGAAGGGTATTTTCCCTCGATCGAGTGGAACCTATTACGGGCCTTAAGCCCGTAGTCTAATTAGGGTTTAGAGTCGTGTTATGCATTATATAAGACTCTTATTTACGTCATTAGTCGAGACATTCAATAATCATCGATTATTAGCAGATACTTAGCATTAAACATTAGTTTCTGAACTTTTTAATCTTTAGTTTACATTCGGTTTATCATCGACGTGGATTTGTTCTTTACGCCGAATTCGCTAAGATTGTAAACTTCTTTCTCTCCTTTATTCTTAACCTTTGTTTTAGTCTTAATCACTGTTTACTCTTCTTAATTACTGCGTTATTATTGTTCATGCTTGTGAATTACGATTTTATCATGTCTAATGTCATATGTTCAATCGTCTTTATTGTTAGCATCGTCAATAGTATGAGTAGCTAATTCCCTTGTATGTTAGGATGAGGAAAACTGTAGTAAAGGCATGTTAGGATAGACTATTTTAGTTAGTCTTGAATATGAGAATTAATCTAAGCAATTTAATTGAGGTTAGTCGAATGAGTGCACGCAGGAGACTAGCTAGGTAGTTAACCCCGACCTGGATCGAGAGATTGGAAGGGAAAGGCTTGCTTAGAATTGATAGGTGACTCCTAAAAGGACGAGAGTTAATTAGGAAAATCCCTAGGGTGGTTTGAGACCGAGAGGAGAAAACCATTGCCCTTCTCATTGATAGATTGACTGACTTAGTTGACCCGTAGATGCCGATATTGCAGTGGACCGAATCCTAGCATATTCTTCCTTTATCTGATTTATTTCATATTAATTTCTACCTTTATTTCTCTTCCTTTAATCTTATTTAGTTTAGTTTAAAACCAATTCAAAACCCCCTAGATCGTGACTGGCAGATTTAGATTACAGTTAGTTAATTTCCTCCCAGTGGAGATCGACCCTACTTCCGCTATCTTCTTAGTTAGTAGACTTAGGCTTTTATTTTTTGGTGTATAACGACACACATAAAATTTTGGCGCTGTTGCAGGGGAGGCAATTTAATTTTCTGTTTATTTATTTCTATCTCGTCTTAAGGAATTTCTAATTCCTTAAGACTGTTCTTATTTTTCTCTCTATAGTTGTGTATTCGCAGGTCCCAAAGGCTCGAGTTAGTGGAAGCTGATCCAGAGCCAGAAAGAACCTTCTTACGCAGAAAGAGAGGGTTAGATAAGACTGTTCAGGAGGAAGACTTGAGTACTCCTGACTCCGTCTTCGACAGTTGTATTTTCGAGGAAGATTCGACTGTTGAGACAACCACACCAGCGAAGATGCCTCACATTGCGTTTCCAAGTGATTCGGAAGTGGAGCTAGACTCCAAGAAAAGATCGTATGTGTGGAAAAAGAGGTCGGAAATTACCGCAGCTGAGAGTAATTCCGCAAGTCAAAGGCCTGACGGTGGCCTTGTCACAAAACTATTTGGTTGTTAGCCGGGTTTGCAACCCCGTGCAATTTGTAAAAAACAACTTATTGCGTTTTCGTTAGACAATTAGACAATTAGAATTTTACGTTATAATACGTAGTTTAGATAAACAATTTACTTTTACTGTTAGACAATTTTTGGTATTTTTTTTTTGGGTATCAGTTATATCGTTTTTTGCAGGAAAAGAAGTGGAAATCAATTGCTAAAAGTCGAAGGCTGTGCAAACAGGAAAACCATTCGATCGAGTAAACTGTTACTCGATCGAGTGACTTGGGGAAGAAAAAGACCTTGATCGAGTAGAATTCAAATCGATCGAGGAGAATTCAAAACGATCGACTAAACTGAGGATCAACAAAAGAAAGTCCTCGATCGTGTAAATCAGAACTACTCGATCGAGCGGTCCTGCCTGAAAAAGTTCTCGATCGAGTAGAATTTCTACTCGATCGACCGAACTAACTTACCTATATAAGAGAAGTCTTCGATCCCCTTTCAAATTACTCGATCCCAATTCCCCTTTGATCTTCATCTTTCAATTTTTTTCTGCATCATCTTACCTGCAATTCGTGTTAATATCCAAATTAATTACCAATTACATATACCCTAGTACAAGGTGGAGACGGAGGCTAGCTCAGGAGGAGGTGATGTTAGCTCCCCAGTTTGATGCTGGTTTGGGGAAGCTGTTGCTTTGTGAGTTTTTCTGTTTATTTTTTTCATTCTTTGTCTATATTTCATCCCTTAGGAACATGAATTAGGTTGTATTTCCCTTTCCCTTATATGCTCTTGTGCTGTAGCCAATGCGGACATTGTCTGTTTTGGTTTGGGGAGGTGTTTTGCATCCTTTTGCGTCTGCAATTGCATTTGTATTGCATTCACGTTTACAATTCATGTTAATTAGAAGAATTTGAAAAAAAATCAAAAATATCACGTTAATGTTTGCATATAGTCGAGTCGGATTGGAGTCTTGTTCGTGATGAAATTGCACTACAAGTCTATTTTATGCTATTCCTTGCACCATCCTTGACTTACTTAGTAAAATCGAAGTAGTGAACTATTGAATTTTGTCTTGGAATTTAAATTTGATTATTAGACTTGACTCAACATTTTGGCAAACTACTTTTATATTCTGAGTTTTAGAGCCTATAACTGGTGGCATTTATGACCAGTTCATCTAGGAATGAGAGTAGTTACTCCCCACACCTCGTGTCATTTGCTTGTATATGAACTTTGATTTCTTATTGCCTGCACGCATTGGGTTTGTGGTCGGTATTACGTGTTTTGAGAATATTTGCATCTCCCTTTTTCCTCATTTTACCCCATTAACTCCACATAAAGCCATATCTGCCTGTTGCCCTTAACTACATTCTAAACTGAGCCTACCTTTGCCGAGCTAGTTTAGTAGTCGAGGTATATTTTACTGTTGTGTCAGTTTTTGGCTCGTTTTCATTGATTGGAGTGGGTATTTGCGAGAAAAAGAAGAGAAGTGATGAATAGTACCTCGATCGAGCAGCTTTTAGCTCGATCGAGCAGATGTTGTAGTATGTTGCCTCGATCGAGTGACTTATTTCACTCGATCGAGGGGGCTTTCCCTCGATCAGCCAAGAAAGAAAAAAATAAAGGAAAGAAAATCTAAAATGAAAAAATATAAGAAAAAAAATAGTTGGCTGAAGTTTTTTTTGTTCACACCTCCTATGCTTATTATTATTTGTCGAGGTGTTTCATGGGATTTGTGTTGCATATGCCTAGAGATGTTAAGGCATCGAGCTTAGTTTTTGATAGTTGGAAGAATGGAACGAGTTCTATTACGGTCTTGTTAGGAACTAGCTTGGCTATTTACCCTCACATTTCCATTAATTGTTTTGCCCCTTCTTACCAATTAGCCTCACATATCCATATTTTTGCAAATGTTTGGCACGTGATAGTCCTTGAACGGTGGTTATGCGTGTGTACGGTGCTTGAATCATCTTTCATATTAGTTAGCGATGCATGTTGTGTCGGTCGTAGTCTAGGTGAGTGACTATATTTTCTTATCTCTTTCTTATACATATTTACTTACCATTTGCTTGTTGAGAGAAGAATGACCCGTGAGAGTCCGAATTTGGTTGAGTCTTGCAGGGTCGAAAGTCTAATTTATTTCCAAGATTGTATAAATTCGTTCACTTTCGTATTAAGCTTTGTAGCGATTGAATGAGTGCATTAAACGGTTTAGCATTAACTTGTAGCTAGCTTTGAGACTTACTCCATTCCCCTAGGTTCATTTAGTTCCATATATCTGCATTTAGTTTGCTTGAGGACAAGCAAAGGTTTGGTTTGGGGAAGTTGCGTGTATTTTATATAGACTTTTTAGTCCATTTATGCACGCATTTCTATGGCATTTAGGTGATATTATGTCACTATAAGCCCCTATTTGGCTACTTTGTCCTTTCATTACCATTTTGTAGGTACAAGCTGCGTAGTAGCGGAAACCGAGCCAAAACAGTCCACTTTGCATGCATTTAGGAGAATGGAAGGAACGGAATAGAAGCTCTTGCATGGGAAAGCGTGAACCCGCTTACAATCAAGTCCGAGGCCATGATCAACGTTACATGACAAGCCAGAAGACCTCGATCGACTATAGCTTTGGTCGATCGAGGAGAGTTGAAGTAAGGAAGACCTCGATCGAGCTATATCTTTGCTCGATCGAGTGGTAGTTGTTGACGAGTTGGTCGATTGAGCGGAATAAGTCCTCGATCGAGTGATACTCTCACATGAAGACCTCTATCGAAGGGAATTTTCCCTCGATCGAGTGGAATCTATCACGGGCCTTAAGTCCGTAGACTAATTAGGGTTTAGAGTCGTGTTATGCATTATATAAGACTCTTATTTACGTCATTAGGAGAATAATCGATTATTAGCATTTACTTAGCAGACACTAATCATTCACCATTAGTTTCTGAACTTTCTTTAAGTTTACATTCGCTTTCTTATCGAAGGAGATTTGTTCTTCACGCCGGATTTGCTAAGATTGTAAACTCATTTTCTCTCTTTTATTCTTAATCTTTGTTTTAGTCTTAATTACTGTTTTACCTCCTTTAATTACTGCGTTATTATTTTTTATACTTGCTAATTACGATTTTATCATATCTAACGTCATATGTTCAATCGTCTTTATTGTTCGCATCGTCAATAGTATGAGTAGCTAATTCCCTTGTATGTTAGGATGAGGAAAACTGTAGTAAAGGCATGCTAGGATAGACTATTTTAGTTAGTCTTGAATATGAGAATTAATCTAAGCAATTTAATTGAGGTTAGTCGAATGAGTGCACGCAGGAGACTAGCTAGGTAGTTAACCCCGACCTGGATCGAGAGATTGGAAGGGAAAGGCTTGCTTAGAATTGATAGGTGACTCCTAAGAGGACGAGAGTTAATTAGGAAAATCCCTAAGGTGGTTTGAGACCGAGAGGAGAAAACCATTGCCCTTCTCATTGATAGATTGACTGACTTAGTTGACCCGTAGGTGCCGATATTGCAGTAGACCGAATCCTAGCATATTCTTCCTTTATCTGATTTATTTCATATTAATTTCTACCTTTATTTCTCTTCCTTTAATCTTATTTAGTTTAGTTTAAAACCAATTCAAAACCCCCTAGATCGTGACTGGCAGATTTAGATTACAGTTAGTTAATTTCCTCCCTGTGGAGATCGACCCTACTTCCGCTATCTTCTTAGTTAGTAGACTTAGGGTTTTATTTTTTGGTGTATAACGACACGCATCAGCTACAATGTTTAGCATTTGATGGTTTATACATTTTGGTGGAGGTATAAAAGTGTGAAATGTATGCGTTAAGTAATTAAAATGTAAACATTTTCTATAGTTGGATGATGTTTAAGTCGTAATCATATTTTGGTCAATGGAATATTGATTAGTTAATGTTTATGTTGTGATCATATTGTTCTTTATGTCATGTTGTTACACCAACTCTCAGGCGTAAATGGCGTCATCATTGACTTGGGTAAAGTACAAAAGGCTTCCTACACACACACCAACATCTTTGGTAGACCATGCTCAGTCCATCAATACAATTAACTAAGCACACACACCCAAAGTTTGGTAGACCATGTGGTGGCGTAAGCACAAATTCATATTGGCCTACTTAAAGTAATACTTCCTCCCCTCAACTACACACTAATTCATCATTGAGCTACATCTCAGTCCAAAGAAGGACCATCACTGATGTACACACAATAACAACATGCTTAAATACACTCTCAGGCCTAAATGGCCTCATCATTGAGTTCTGAAATGTAACCATGCCTCCTACAAACACACCAAGTACTCATAAAAATCAGCAAGATGTTAGAAATAAGCATCTATAAACATCAATAACAATGTCATAAATCAGCAGCATCTATAAACAGCAATAACAATATCAAAAATATTCATAGAATACTCATAAAAATACTCTAGAAAAATACTCAGAAAAATAGGCAGATAAAAATCAACAGAGAAATCATACTTAGATTCATCAACATCAACTGAATGAGTAATCAACAGAATTATCAATAATGAAGACAACTTTAGAATATGAAGAAAACTGTACAATATGAAGACAGCTTCAGAATCATCATTAATATGAAGAAAACTGTAGAATATGAAGAAAACTATAGAATCATCAATCATCATCAATAAAGAAGAAATCAATAATGAAGACAGATTCTTCAATAATCAGCAGAATCATCAATAACATAATGAAAACAATATTTTAGTAACACAACAACTATAGAATATGAAGACAACTTTAGAATATGAAGAAAACTTGAACAAATTAAAAATAATCATCAATAATCATCAATTTAACATCAACATCATGAGTGTACTTAGATTCATCAACATTTAACATTAACATCAACACCAACATCTATACAACAAAGTTTAACATCAATAATCAACATCAAATATTAAAAATAACAGACGAAGGACCATAGCATCAATAATCAACTTCAATAATTAATGAAAAAAACAAAAATATGACAAATAATAACAAGGTAAAGGTTATACCAACTATCCAGAAGATTTATTATAACGATCCATAAACCTCTTGCAGTAAGCATTAAACCTCTTTGTACTTGGTGATTCAGGCTCAGATTCAACAACATTAGGCTTATTGTCGACAACAACAGGCGAAGGAACCAGATTCGTAGGCTGAACCACCATAGCTTTACCATCAACGACCACATCTTCATCATCAGAATGAGAACCAACTTCATCAAACCCAGGAATATTGGGGACATACTCAGAGCAACCACCATTGAACGCAGTTTCTTGTACCTTAGTACCTAAATCAGAGGGAGAAAGTGAGTCAGGAACTATTCTGTTGACTGCTCCTCCGCTTGAACAAGATGTTGACTCATCTCCTTTGTCTCCAGATGAACCAAGATGGAACCAATCTAGAACACACTGAAGACACTCCTTACCACAATCTTTATGTGGAGAAGCCATTAATAATAACAAAAACTAGGGGATTTAGGAAATAAGTAGTTGATGAAAGGTGGATATAGAGGGAGATTCGAGGGATTTAGGAAACAAAAGCTTAAATCAGGAGAGGAGTATGAACAACAATGGATGGAGGCGGATTTAGAGTGAGATTTGAGGGATTAGTGATATAGGAGGGACATGGGTATATGCTCAAAATGCAAGTTTAAGTCACTTTTAACATTTCAGATTCGTTCTGTTGACTTTAAAGCTAAATATCTCATAATATATAGCTAATTTTGACGTGATTTTACTTGGACATGAAATTACATGATGTTAGCTTTTCAAAAAGTGGTCACATTCTTTATTTGGATAAGTAACGAAGGAGATATGATCGTTTCAAGTTGAGCTGTCCAGGGTTTACGCGGGTGACGCAATTGACGAATTACCCTCAACATGTATGGAAGATGGAAGCTTGGTTTGAATACTTCTCAAGTTTACTTTCCTAAATTGAGTCTTGTGTGATGTTCTTATATTTCTAGTTTCTAGTTTTCTAATTTGAATAAAGTAGTGTAGTGATCTTATTTACTAATAAGGTAGTGTTCACACTATTTCCTAATTTCTATCTAGCTAGTTTAAGGAAGTACTAGTAGTATAAATATCAAGCCATGTAATCAGAATTATTCATAAAATTTGAGAGTTTAATACAAGAAGTTCTTGTTTAACTCTTATTGCTTGCGAGCTTTAAGTTTTTTAGTTCGTTCTTGCGAGATTGAATTAATACATATTCTTCCTTGCGAGGTTGAGTATTATTCGTGGCAAATTTGAGTTCCTTGCGAGGGAGGAAAGTTTGAGCACGTCATATCTGAGTTATTCGAGTTGTCTTGCGAGATTACTTGTTTAATTCAAGTTTTAGTTGTTAATCTTGCGAGATTCCACAACTAATTCATATATTTTTATCTTGTGTTTATTTCCGCTGCAGCTATATTCTGAAAAAGTAAAAATAAGTGGATTATTTTACATCAATTAGGGTTTGTGAGAACTAAGAGAGGATTATAGAGAGAGACGGAGTGATAAGGTGGTTGGTGAGAAATGAATAACATTAGGGTTTCATGGCATTTAAGCTGATGTTCATGTATTGGGTTGAGTTTTTTGAATGAAATAATTGGGTTGGGTTGGGTAAGTTTTGGAGGGAATGATTTTAATGGGTTGGGTTGATAATTTTTGGAGGGAATAGTTAGGATGGGTAATAGGTTGGGTTGTGTTAGGGGAAAATTAATAGGGCCAAATCAAGATTAGCGTGGATTTTGAGGGTGGATTAAAGTGGGCCTTGAATGACATTTTTTGTAAATTTGTAGCTGTGATAAGGATAGAAGGGTAATTATTGTTTCCTTTTTGAGTAAGTATTAAGGAATAGTGTGGAAATGAGTGGATGTTTATGGTATAAGTGGAATGTTGAGTTGAATGGAGGGAGTATGCTTTTATAATCAAATTGAAGAGTCAAGGGCGAGATCACCTAAGAGGGGGAGGGGGTGAATTAGGTGTCTATTTAAAATTTTAAGCTTAATTAAAGCTTCTTTAAAAACTCTATGATCACTAAGACACTACTTAGAAGAAAGGAGAAGTTGACAACTTTGAACTAGAAAGTTAGAAGTATTCAACAACGATTCAGCCAGTAAATGTCACAGTGGAATCAACAGTGAAATCTGAGTGCAGCGGAAATATTAAAAACGAAATAGACAAAACTCAAGGATGTTTTTTAAATTGGTTCGGTCACTACTCCGCGACCTACATCCAACGTTATCTTATTAAACATCTTTGACGTAAACTCATACAAACAAAGACCCCGAATAATAAAACAACTCCCCAACCTACTCCGGTTGCTATTTGCTCAATGCTACTCCGCACCAAGACTTATGCTCAAAGCTACCCCGCTAAGAGACTTCCCCAACTCTTTCGAGTTGCTATTGCTCAAGGCTACTCCGCCAAGAGACTTCCCCAACTCTTTCGAGTTGCTAGTTGCTCAAGATAACTCTATCTTAAGACTTGTTCTACTCGTTTGTTACAAGACTTGTGTTTCTCAAAATGTTCACAAAATGAAAGGTGGAGAAAACGATTAAGTACTAACACGAGATCATCGAACACAATACATGCTTTGTTGCAACGAACTAGCTCTTTGTAAAAGACTTAAGAAAAATATTTTGCAAAATAATTAAGTATGAAATGTTAAATGATTTTTGTAAAGATAATTACTCAATAAAACTCAAAGTCTTTTAAGCTTGAAAATATTTTGTTGTTGCACACTTGTTCAAATGAAATAAGTGTAGTATTTATAGTGTAAGATAGAGTGTACCTTACAATAAAAATAATACACTACAATGAAGCACAAGTGTTAGAAAATATTAAATAATTGAAGCTTGTACAACAATAAAGGTGGTTACTTGAGGCACATGAAACCATGACCCCTTATGCAAGCAAACTGAGTGCACAAGTAACTTAATTTTGCAGCCACATTTTAGACAAAAATAGGTTAGGTTTTTTATCAAGAAAGACCATAAATGGTAGTGACCAAATATAGAAAAGTAAACAACCCATTTTTGGCAAATGTCTTTTTGTGCAAGCTACCTCTTCTCCAAGACAACCAAAGCTTTCTTTCATTTATAAAGATCAAACCAGAATATTTAGCAATGTAAAATGTTGATCAAAAGTTTGGAAAACTATTTTCAAGAGTTAAATATTTTCGAAATATTTAAGAGCCAGAAACCACAGTGACATGTCACTGTCAGTTTTGAAGTACTTAGCATGAATCGAGTTTAATGATCTCTTATACAACACTATGACTATAACAATGACGATCTTCATCTCTTGATCTTCTTGTGCAACCTTGAACGATTAGTTGAGCTTCCATAGCTATAAGATTAAAACTTAAGAGACACACATTATATTAACAATAAGATTAATTTGTCTTAAGGCATCATCAACCAATCTAATTTAGAAATGGTCTCAACAATTTCCCCCTTTGATGATGGCAAGACAAATAAAATTGAATGTGTTCTTCCCCCTCAATCTATGGTCAAGGTTCACAAGTCTAAACATATCACAAGTCAAAACATGATCAAGATACGACGCATACATGATCAAGGTACTTTGGTCAAGTCTATACTAACTTAAGTAGAATTTCAAATCTCTAAGCTAACATATTTACTGTGAACGCAAGCCTAAGAGTTATTGGATCACACATGCACACAATTTTAACAACTTCCCCCTCTTGACATCATCAAGTAGGAAGAATAACATTCTAATGCAACAAAGTAAGAAAGTTAGTTTACAAACCACATAGTTCAAGAAAATTAAACAAATATTACCAAGTTCATGTAACAATATAACAAACATATAGCCATGAGCAAAATAATATAAGGCTTGGTTAGGCAAAATGATAGGTTAAGAAGAGAGTAGGGCCAAGAGTTCTAGGACATGTTATCGTCCTAATCAATCATCATACTCATTATCGGTTTTTCCCGGCTTTGGTAAGATCGGTAAGAATAGTCTTCAACTCCGTATTTTCCATCCGAACTTCCACTACCTCTTTGCTTTTCCCAACCTCACACTTCTCTTTTGACGGATTTTTTGCTTTCGATTCGGTTTTCTCACCTTCATTGAACAAATATTCATCATAAAAAAGATCATTCAACTCCTTGATTTGTTCCTCATTCAACTCGGTTTTTCCCTTTTTTTTTTTTTTTTTTTTTTTTTTTTTTTACAACTCTACAATTTTTTTTTTCATCTCCTTTTCCGGTTACTGTTTCGGTTCCCTTCTCATTTTCCTCTTCGTTTTCTTCATCTCCAAAACACTTTTTCATTTTCCTCAATTTATTTCTCAATGTTCTCTACAACTTCATTGATAATCACATAACAACCAACATGTAGAGGATGTCGTGGGCTTTGGTTTGAACGAATCCCGAATTTGTTTGACATTTTTTATTTGGGCTTTCTTGGGAGGCATTATTTCAAGTAGAAAGGTAAGTGTTATGGAAGGTATGAGGGATGTTATATGTGGGATGGTTAAAACATGAAGAAGGAGGAAAGGTGATGTGATATTTTGGTGAGTTGTTTTGTTGGCTCTATGCATGTCACATTATTACACAAATGATAATACTTGTTAATTAACATTCAAACATGGTTAATAAAACACACTTAATCACATATGTACACATTAAAATGTATCAACCACTCTAATCAATCATTGAGGCAAATCGTCTACTCATAGAATTATGCGCAATCCAACAAACCAATTTCCAACCGAAGTTTTATGAATTGTTCTCTTTCAAGCGGTTTTGTAAAAATGTCGGCAATTTGATTTTCGGTTCTACAAAAGTTAAGACGGATTTGACCTTTTTCCACATGATCACGTAAAAAGTGATGTCTTATGTCAATGTGTTTAGTCCTCGAGTGTTGTATCGGGTTCTTAGAAATGTTTATGGCACTTGTATTATTACAAAAAAATAGGAGTGGAATCGAATACATTACCATAGTCTTTCAATTGTTGTCGAACCCATAGAATTTGCGCGCAACACAATGCGGCACTAACATACTTGCTTTCGGCGTAATCCGCATCCGAGTACCCTCAATCCTCTTGAATTGATTAAGTTCCTCTTGCATATCTATCACCCAATTTGTATCTTCAAGAGCTTTGGTGATATTTGTCGGTTCAGTTTGTGAGAGGAACGCATGAAATGCAAAGAAATCATTGAGGGATGCTCTTGTCTTTCTTCCCGAGTTCAGGTCACTGGTTAAGTTTGAGAGGGGGTGAGATGATTGGTGCTTCCACTTTCTAGGTACGATTTGTGAGCTTGAGGCATTTTCGGGTTCTGATGTCACAGTGGGTTCCACAGTGACATCTGGTTCATTTGGCGAGTTTTAATGGGGGTTCGTTTCTGGTTGTTCATTTATTTCATGTGGTTCCCCATTCCCCCTGGATGTACTAGCCTCATTTTGGTCAGAAAGTGGATTCATTCCCCCTGAATTTTGACCCGTCTCACCATTTAACAGTGGATTCAACTGTGAAATGGTCTCTTCCTCGTTATGTACTTCATCCATGTCATGTCGAATCATTCCAAGCTCAAAGTCCTCATCTTAATCATCCTCTTCCTGTTCATTAGAATGAAAAAGATTTGACTCATCAAAAATGACATGTACACTTTCTTCCATTTTCATAGTTCGTTTATTGTACACTTTATAAGCCTTACTACGATCCGAATATCCAACAAAAACGGCCTCATCACTACGAGCATTAAATTTACCCAAATTATCCTTTCCATTGTTGTGAACTAAACATTTGCTTTTAAAGCATTTCAAATAGGATAAATTAGGCTTTCTTCCTTTAAGCAATTCGTAGGGAGTTTTATTAAGCATTTTTCGGATCATAACATGGTTGTAAATATGGCATGATGTGTTGAAGGCTTCGGCCCAAAAATTCTTTGGCACTTTACTAAAGAAAAGTAGCCAAACATAACGTGAAAAATCATCAACAATCACACACAAAAAATGACTACCACCTCTACTTCTTATACGCATAGGACCACACAAATCAATATGAAGAAGTTCAAGAGGTTTTGCAGTACTAACAAACTTTTTGGATTTAAAGGAGGATCGAACTTGTTTTCCTTTAGCACAATCTTCACACAATTTATTAAGGTCGAATTTCATGTTAGGAATGCCATTTACTAGATCGAGTTTTCTAAGGGTGTTCAATGTTCTAGCGTTTACATGTCCTAATCTTTTATGACAAAGCCATGAGTCGTTCTTTAAAGCGCTCATACAAGATAATGTTTGACTTGGCAAGGCACAAAGATTAGTCAAGTAAACGTCTCTAACACGTTTTCCTTCCAAAATAACTTCCCTTCTTTGTCCATCTAGTACACGGCATTCACTAGCACAAAACTCAACAATATTACCATTATCGCACAATTGAGATATGCTAAGAAGATTATGCTCCAAACCTTTGACAAGCAACACTTTGTCGACACAATGTGACGATGACTTACCAACCTTCCTGATTGCAACAATTTCACCTTTCTTATTACCGTCAAACGTCACGGTGCCACCTTTGTAGGCTTGTAGCGAGAGAAATTGGCTTTCACTTCCCGTCATATGACGAGAACATCCACTATCCAAGTACCAATTGTTGCGGCCTCTCGCTAATGCCTATAAGAAATCAAACTTTTAGTTTAGGAACCCAAATGAATTTGGGCCCCTTTTTGTGAATCACGTCATTAATCAAGTCTTTTCGGATCCACATCTTTTTAACCACTTTGATGTTCTTATTAATGTCATTCCATCTCTTAGCACAACCATTAAACACATGACCGGTCTTGCCACAATAATTGCAAATTATATACTCGGGAAGGCCAGCGTACTTTCTTCTTCTAAAATCAGTTTTGCTTGGGTCTTGGTTTCGAACGCAACAATGAACGTTGTTGTGCTTGAAACCGAGTCCAACTTTCTTTTCAGCATTTTTAGATTGACTTGTAAGAAAGTCTAAAACAGTTTGGCTTCCTTCCCATTTCTTGTAAAACTCTTTTGCAACCACTAACTCTTTATTCAATTTTTCAACTTTAGCAAGAAGGTCAAGATTTAGATGTCCTACTTTGTCAAAAGCATCTTTAGCATGATTATTCTCATCAACCAACATTTCATAGACTTCTTCAAGACTCTTAACATGATTCTGACATGAGGTGAGGTTCTTTAAGAGTGAGTCACGTTCATTGATTAAGCTATCAACTTGTCGGATTAATGACTCATTTTCAGTTTTAACAGCAGATGTCACAGTGGAATTCACTGTGACATTAGACAGATTAACCTCTTTAACAAGACTCGCATTTTCTTTCTTTAATCTCTTGACTTCCTTTTTAAGAGAAGGTATGATGTTACTCTGCTCTAATTCATCAAGACACTCTTTTAGACAAACATTTTCTTCAGCTATGTCCTCAATTTGAGTTTGCATAGCGTCAAGTTTTTCATTCTTTTCACGACATTTGTCAAGTAGATCATCGAGCATCAAACATACCTTTTCTTTGGAGAAGGATCTAACCTTTGTCTTGAGATTATTTACCTCATCATCGGAATCATGATCAGAATCATCGGAATGTGCCATGAGACATTTTGCGGACACTCTCTTTGAAGACTCGGGAACATCAAGTTTTAGGCGAGTTGTCATGCAAACTTTGGCATCCAATTCTTCCCCGGAAGACTCTTCTTCCTCGGAATCAGACATACCCCAGATTGCAGACATGACTTTGTGTTTGTATTCTTTCTTTGCAAAATCACGTTTATCCTTGGATTTGAATTCATTCCATTTAGGACAATCTTTGATAAGATGACCTTTCTCACCACATTTGAAACAAACAACGGATGAAAATGATCTCTTCTTTTGAAAAGCTTTCTTTCTAAAATTGTTGAACTTCTTAGGAACATGACTATTGATCATATCCGCCATATTACGAGAGTACATGGCTTGCTCATCGTCTCCATCATTTTCCTCATCACTTGAGGTTGATTTGAGTGCGCGACCTCTAGCTTTAGAGCATTCACCCGAACGCTTCATGAGAGTTAACTCATGAGCCATGAGTGAGCCCATTAGTTCATTGAGGGTCAATTTGGATAGATCTTTAGCCTCCTCTATAGCCGTCACCTTTGGTTGCCATTTATCACTTAGGCTAAGAAGGATCTTTCGGACTATGTCCTCGGATTCGAAATTACGTCCAAGACTCTTAAGTTCATTAACAATACTAGAAAAACGTGAAGAAAGACTATTAATTGACTCGTCACGCTCCATATTGAACATCTCCTATTGTTGCATGAGAAGGTCAATACGATGCTTCTTAACTTGAGACGTTCCCTCATAAGCAAGGCTTAAGGTGTCCCAAATTTCTTTTGCCGAGGTACATCCGGAAATCCGGTTAATCTCTTGTTCACCGATGCCATATTGAAGAATGGACATG
This sequence comes from Heliosperma pusillum, assembly GCA_022085475.1. Taxonomy (NCBI): domain Eukaryota; kingdom Viridiplantae; phylum Streptophyta; class Magnoliopsida; order Caryophyllales; family Caryophyllaceae; genus Heliosperma; species Heliosperma pusillum. The sequence continues at coordinate 1,132 of JAIUZE010000301.1, read as the reverse complement.
GCTTTAGAATTTTTCTCGACTTTACGATAATCAGCCTCGACATACTTATCCTCACTTTTTACGGAACTAGTGCCATCAGCATTAGTGACCGTTATAGCAAGGGGATCTTTTTGAATTATGATCCAACATTCATAATCTGTGCTTTTGACATAGTGCTCCATACGATGTTTCCACCATGAGTAGTTATCCCCTTCGAATATGGGATACTTAGTATGTCTCCCGTCCATGACTCGGATCAACTCTTTGGTAATTAACCAATATCAAGAGCACAAGGCTCTGATACCAATTGAAGAGTCAAGGGCGAGATCACCTAAGAGGGGGAGGGGGTGAATTAGGTGTCTATTTAAAATTTTAAGCTTAATTAAAGCTTATTTAAAAACTCTATGATCACTAAGACACTACTTAGAAGAAAGAAGAAGTTGACACTTAGAACTAGAAAGTTAGAAGTATTCAACAACGAATTCAGCCAGTAAATGTCACAGTGGAATCAACAGTGAATTCTGAGTGCAGCGGAAATATTAAAAACGAAATAGACAAAACTCAAGGATGTTTTTTAAATTGGTTCGGTCACTACTCCGTGACCTACATCCAACGTTATCTTATTAAACATCTTTGAAGTAAACTCATACAAACAAAGACCCCGAATAATAAAACAACTCCCCAACCTACTCCGGTTGCTATTTGCTCAATGCTACTCCGCACCAAGACTTATGCTCAAAGCTACTCCGCTAAGAGACTTCCCCAACTCTTTCGAGTTGCTATTGCTCAAGACTACTCCGCCAAGAGACTTCCCCAACTCTTTCGAGTTGCTAGTTGCTCAAGAGAACTCTATCTTAAGACTTGTTCTACTCGTTTGTTACAAGACTTGTGTTTCTCAAAATGTTCACAAAATGAACGGTGGAGAAAACGATTAAGTACTAACACGAGATCATCGAACACAATACATGCTTTGTTACAACGAACTAGCTCTTTGTAAAAGACTTAAGAAAAATATTTTGCAAAACAATTAAGTATGAAATGTTAAATGATTTTTGAAAAGATAATTACTCAATAAAACTCAAAGTCTTTTAAGCTTGAAAATATTTTGTTGTTGCACACTTGTTCAAATGAAATAAGTGTGGTATTTATAATG
>JAIUZE010000300.1:0-27782 GCA_022085475.1 Heliosperma pusillum | reverse complement strand
GATGTCGTCTTGTGTCGTCGTTCTTGAATGCGTGATTTCATGATATTATTCATCGTCATTGCATGATTGGGCACCGTCTATGTATTGGGTTGTTTGAATGGATGATAACATGATGGATTTATTCATGGTCATTACATGACTTGGCATGGTTTGTTTGTCGAGTCTCAATCTTATCAAACTTATACCGCTAACGGTGAGATGCAAGCCCTAGTGAGCGTATTCGGTTGCCTAAGAGTGTCTTCCCCGAGTCTTTGAATAACATGATGGATTCGGATTTGTTTCCACATGATCTTATCATTATATATTGGATTGCCTATCTATTCTTATCGTAACTCAAATGTATATTCATATATGCATGATTTTACTTTTGTATTTCCTTCTATGTACGTTTAATGTGATATGGCTGGGAGAACCCGGAGTTACTCCCCACTGATTGTGGCGTTCATGTTTTTCATGAATGAACAGGTTGCCTGCATGGATGGCTTTTTGCTTATGCTATTTTGGGTTCGGGTGTGAGCTAGCGGGCGTTGTCCCTGGAAGTTTCACCTCTAGACGGTTTTAGCTAGTTTTGCTAAACACTTGTTCTTTGCTAACATTTTGAGAGACCCCGTCTCTTTGTTGTATTTCGTACTTAGTTTGTAATATTTTGACACTCCTCGTTTTATCTATCTTGCATGTATAAAAGTTTTTAAAACTTCATATTTCCGCTATATAATTCACATGCTTGTTTGTTTTATATTTCCGCATTCGCGAGGGTTGTCACAGTGCTTGTATGAGTATCCCTTCCTGCTAGGTTTGGTATTTCCTTTCCCGAACCTTATCCAGGAGTTCCTGAAGTTTAAAAACCTGGCTGCCTGCTAGGTCTCGCCATATGCTTGGAGAATATTTATCTCCATGTGTGTCTTGAACTATGATCATAACATGAGCCTTAATCTAACTGACCTGGCCCATATGTACTTGTATCGCCCGCTGGGTCCGGTCCAGGTGACCCTTCGGACGGTTGATGGTAGGGTGCCCAACATCCTTATGCCCACCAAGGTGAAAGATGGGGGTGGTTTAAGTTTTTTCATCTATGTCAAAATTGACTCCATTGTTCCTCAGCCTTCCTATTTGCTTGATAAGTGGAGATCTTTAGAAGGTACTCCCTTGTTTCTTCTCTATCTACTTTGTTAAATCACCAGGTATACTAACTTTCTTGTGCAGGGCCTCTCAGAAGAAGCTGCTGGGCCTCTCAGAAGATCAAAGGAAGTTTCCAAGGCTCCTGACCTTGAAATCCGGTGGGGTGATTGAGGAACCATCTGACGCTGCTGAGGAGGATTTTGCTTCCGTGGAGGAGATTAATGAGTTTGAAAGTACCGCTGAAGTGAGGATGCCGTCTAATGAGTTCCTTGATTGTTTTTGCGTTAGGACGGATGTTTGATATGTTCTGCATGTAATGATAATATTGGAGTGTTTCACCTGTAAGCCAGTTTATGGCGAAGAAAAAGAGAAAATTGGCTGGTGGTGTTGTCCCTCCTGCCCGAGGAAGAAGAAGGCTGTTGCTCCTCCCTCCGAGGAAGAACCGATATCTGTACCTCCTCTGGCTATCGTGGCCCCTCGTCCTACTTCAACCTTGTCTCCTACCATGCTCACCATTCCTCCAGGTTATAGAGTTCAAGGAGATTTCCCTTTTTGGCGATTGATGGGTCAATTATTGTTGCTTGGGTCTCTGTATTCCCTCCGCTCTACTCCCATCCCTGCAACATTCAACTGTTGAGGATACCTTTAAGGTACGCTGCTTGGCCTTTTCCTTGGCCTGTTCCCCTATTGAGGAAGTACTTTTGGCTTTATTTTCTGTTTCCCGATGTAGACCTTTCAGAAGGACCTCTTCCTCCGCCAATATCATGTACAGATTGTTAGGGAGGTGAATAATGAAAGTCCATAGACCTTAATTAGACTCCTCTAATTAGTTACTAATTATATTTTTAATTTTGTATTTAATGATCTATGTAACATGCATGCAAAGATAAAGACACTTATATAAAAGAAAAATTTCCTTACATTGAAAATGAAATGATATGGGCACAACAAGAACTCCTTCTTATTGTTCTTGAGCTATTATATAGATGATCCTCCAAAATTCTCCAAACTAGAAGATCTCCTTTAAATTGCACCCATGACTAACCCAAATAAACTTAACTTATTACTAACGAGATAATAAGAAAAGTTATACTAATATTAGAATATACTACTACTATAGTAATACTTAGTGAATATTAGTATATGAGAGTTTTAGAAAGATGAGAGGATTTTAGTGAGATAAAGCAAAAATGCGCAAGAATGAACAACACAAAATGAACAACCATATTGCCCTTTTATAGGCAATATGGTCGGTCATCAAGCCCTCACAAGGGACTTATTTTTCTTATTTTAATTCACATGCAAAGTGGTAGAGTGTAGTGTTGAGTGAAATAATTTTAGGTTTACTATTCATGTCATAATCACATGTAACTTGTGAGCATGAACAAGAGCAACCATCATCACTTTCCACTACTACATGACCGGCCACTAGCGGCCTTATATGGTCCATTTTTGATTTTTAACCATATGCTTAATTATCTTGTATAATTAAGTGTTAATTTGATCATATAACAATTATATGACACAAATAAATAAATAATATGTACTTAACATTTTAAGTGATATTTTACCATTATATATATAATGGGTCCCACAATACTTAGTTAATTTATTTTACAACTCCTTGTAAATATAATTAACTAATTAGCTCTACCTCAAAATATATGTAAAATCTCAACTAATTTAGTAAATTAACGATTAATTACTAAACTAGATCTTATTTAATCATATTAAAATAAGATATAAATTTATTAGTCAATTACCGCATAATTGAAAAATAAGCTTAATCGAATTTGAGTTCCTAACTCAATTTCTAACTATTAACTCTCGTATATATATCAAATATATGTAATGGACTAATCAACTGTATCATATACAATTAATTAGTTACTATTCGGGTTTCTTCCTATAGTTGTGACCGAAAGGGATCAGTTGATCACTGCCGTCATACGACAATAACGTCAAACTCTAGTCAGCCAACCGTTATTGATGTACGTAAATCAAATGACTAATCATATATATAGTCAATATATACCCCAATTATATTCGTTAATGAGATTTATTATGTGGCGCACTATTGTGGAGAACACCTACTCCAACAATCTCCCACTTGTCTGACACAAGTGTGCGTCACCAATTCTCTTGTCTCTTTATCACATCTCCCACTCAACGCAAGGTGTCTTTCAGGTCGCACTTGCGATTGATTATATCTAGAGTGGTTTTCTCGATAGGGAGAGTAACTGTCTGACATGAAAATCTACCATAGATCTCTTTGCGAGCGTGGCCACGCATTTATAGTAACTACTCCTCGAGTGGCCTAAAGATGTTTGTACCCAACGTGGGTGGACAGTTCCTGTTGATTCATCTACGCTGTATGATGAAGATCACCATGACCCAGAAGATGTCCATCGGCCTCCTTTTACGGCACGACCTAGAACCTCAACCAAAACCAATCGGAAACTGCAACGACTGAGATAGACGGTCGCTAGTCTAAAGAATTGACTCATAGGAATAAGATAGAAGACCCTGCCACGACCAGGCATCAATTAATTGATTTAAGGGTCTCTACAAAGGTCACTGTCCGACAGAGTGTCATATAGTCTGTCTATGTAATCGACCAGTCATCTCTATAACCCTATGGTGCTGCACCAACCATCGATCGACTTACAATCTAGTCACTTCGAGACGTCACCTCATAGAGTGATTAGGAACAAAATACTAAGTTCGTCCTATTCACTTGAATAGGGTCCAACATTGTCCCACAATCTATTCGGATAAACAAAGTATTAAATTTAGTCAAACTAAATAAAAGAGTTTATAATAAAACTCGAACAATGAATGCAATTATCATATATAAAATGATTAATACAACATTCAATTATTACATATTACATAATCTAAAGGATTTCAGGTACTCGTCTCAATCCCATTGTGACGACATGACCATCATGCTTAGCCTTTGATAAAGGCTGGGTTAAAGGATCAACAATGTTATCATCTGTCCCAACCTTACAAATGTCAATTTTCTTTCTCTCCACGTAATCTCTAATTACATGATATTTCCTAAGTACATGTCTAGATTTGCTACTAGACTTGGGCTCTTTTGCTTGACAAATAGCCCCACTGTTATCACAATAAATCGTGATAGGATCTGTGGCAGTAGGGACTACTGCTAGTCCTTCCAAAAATTGTCGAATCCACACAGCTTCCCTTGCAGCTTTAAACGCTGCAAGGTACTCTGCTTCTGTTGTAGAATCCGCTCTAACGCTTTGCTTGAAACTCTTTCAGCAAACAGCTCCTCCATTCATCATATAAACATAGCCGGATTGGGATTTCATATCATCCCTATCTGTTTGGAAACTGGCATCTGTGTAACCTTTTACATGTAACTCAGTTTCGCCTCCAAACACTAAGAACGAATCCTTGGTCCTTCTCAAGTACTTAAGGATGTTCATTACGGCTATCCAGTGACTCTCACCTGGATTTTCTTGGTAACAATTTGTCATGCTCAAAGCATATGTAACATCGGGACGAGTGCACATCATAGCATACATGATTGATCCAACAACGGATGCGTAAGGGATCAATTTCATGCGTTCAATCTCCTCGGGTTTGGTAGGACACTCTGACTTGCTCAAAGTGATTCCACTACCCATAGGAAGAAAGCCTCTCTTAGAGTCTTTCATGTTGTACCGATCAAAATTTTTATCAATATAAGTTTCTTGACTTAATGGTAGTATCCTTTTATATCTATCTCTATAGATCCGGATACCTAAGATACGCTGGGCCTCTCCTAAGTATTTCATTTGGAAAGGAATCCCTAGCCACTCCTTCACATAAGTGAGCATTGGAATATCATTCCCAATGAGTAGTATGTCATCTACATACAAGACTAGAAAAGTTACTTTACTCCCACTAAACTTCATGTATAAACATGGTTCCTCGACACTTCGAGTGAAACCATTTTGTTTAAATACAAGATCGAAACGATGATTCCAATTCCTGGATGCTTGTTTAAGACCATAGATGGATCTCTTAAGCTTGCATACCTTCTTAGGGTTTGATGGATCCACAAAACCTTCAGGTTGTGTCATGTACACCTCCTCTTCTAGAATCCCATTCAAGAAGGCGGTTTTGACATCCATTTGCCAAATCTCATAATTATGAAATACAACAACCGCTAACATAATCCTTATGGATCGAAGCATGGCGACTGGGCGAAGGTTTCGTCATGGTGAAGATCATGAACTTGGGTGAAACCTTTTGCCACCAATCTAGCTTTGTAAACATCATTTTGTTTATCTATGCCACTTTTGATCTTATAGATCCACTTACACTGAAGAGGTCTTACCTCCTTAGGTAAATCAACCAAGTCCCATACTTGATTGTGGTACACATAATCCATTTCAGATCGCATGGCTCCTAGCCATAGCTTTGAGTCGGGACTAGAAATGGCCGCTTTGTAGGTAGTAGGTTCGTTACTTTCAAAAAGTAACACATTATAGTCATCACCTTCCTCTATAATACCAAGGTATCTATCACGTTATGACTAATTCTGCTTGACCTCCTAGGTTCCAAAGGAATAATGACCGTGTCAGACGAAGAGGGAACGTTTTCCTCGTCATCCTTTTTGGTTTGTGGCTCTTGTACTTCATCAAGTTCAAATTTTCTCCCACTCTGTCTTTTAGAAATAAAATCATTTTCTAAAAAGACTGCATCATGAGACACAAAAACATTGTCCTCGTGTTTATTGTAGAAGTAATAAGCACGTGTTTCCTTTGGATATCCTACAAACAGACATTTGTCAGATTTGGGTGTGAGTTTATCGTCAGACTTATTCTTAACAAACGCCTCGCATCCCCAACTTCTCGTAAACGACAAATAAGGGACTTTCCCTGTCCATATCTCATATGGAGTGTTGTTATCCGCTTTAGTCGGGCTTCAATTTAGTGAAAATATTGCAGATAAGATAGCAAAACCCCAAAAATAATCAGGAAGCTCTGTTAGACTCATCATAGATCGAACCATATCTAATAAAGTTCGATTTCTCCTTTCGGACACACCATTTAATTGAGGTGTCCCAGTAGGAGTCCATTGTGATACAATACCACAATCCTTTTGTCAAACGATATTTATAACAAGACTAAGCACGGTGGCAAGTCAAGGTCGGTCCACAGGGACGGTGGGTATTCGATATGCAAAGTCTAGACTAGCAATGCTTAAGGGGTGTCACGATATACAAGTGGATTTGAAACTAATCTAAGAACATTGAGTAAATGCAAATAAGTAGGAAAGTAGGACAAAACTAAGATAATTAAATAACAAGCAATAAAAGGAAAGTCTAGGATTGGTGGGTTCAAATGGGTAATTTGGGTTCTAGTGAGTCGGGTTCAAAGTTAATGGGTAGTCAAACTTGGGCGCGGTGGATTGACGTTCTCGATCTTACAATCCCTCCCATATACTGAACAAAGCTAGCTCTCGCGTACACAAGGTTGATATACCAACTATATGCAAATCCTAACATATTCCGAGGCTATCGATCTTACGGAAATGTATAATAAACATGAATCATGCAAGTTTGTCAAGCAAGCATTTCATCAAACATGTGGTATGCATAAGTTGGAAGAAAGAAAATTAATCAACAAATCAACCCAACAAACAAAGATTAACCCTCATTAAAACCCATTATCCCCCACTAACCCTAGATTAATCACTACTCACTACTTAACATGAGGAATATGGAAAAATAAGATATAAAACTAGGACAAGACATAATGATAAGAAGGAAACAAAACATGTAATGAAATGACAAGATTAGCAAGTATATGAAAAGGGATTAAGAAGATATACAACCTAATTAAGGCAAAAGATGAACAATAAAAGAGGAAATCTTGAATAAAGGAGAAGACTTTGTCACCAATCTTCAAGCACAAAACCAAGAAATCCAATTACATAACTAGATGTAAAACTAATTAAAGAGTAATTGAGGAGAGATTAAACTAATTAGGAGGACTAATCTAATCTAATCTAACTAATTTTGAGTCTAGGGTTTCGTGCCCTCCAATTACATAAGAGGATCTATTTATAGGTTTACAAAGTGGAGAAAAGATGGGCTTCGAAAGACTAAGTGGGCTGAAAGAGTCACGACCGTGAAAGGCATTTCACGACCGTGACAAGGGTTTCACGACCGTGATATGCAAGTCACGGTCGTGAGATATGTGGCAATAGCTGGTCCAAAATTCCCAACTAAGTCACGACCGTGAAACATGTTTCATGACCGTGAGCTGAGTTTCACGACCGCGAGCTGAGTTTCTCGACCGCGAGCTGTTTCACGACCGCGAGCTGAGTTTCACGACCGTGAACTGTGTTTTTCACGACCGTGAGCTGTGTTTCACGACCGTGAACTGTGTTGCTCGAAAATCATAATTCTTTGGAAGGAATCTCTCGACCGTGAGATGTACTTCACGCCCGTGAAAGGTTTTTCCTCCTTATTCCCTTTATATAACTTTGTCGACTTCTCTCGGTTTAGCTCGCCTTGACTCGGGATGAATCGGGTACGCCAAGTAGGGCTCCCAATGGTATGTGGGGTCCCCTAGGACATGCCGTGGGCCCTCAGTGTGATGTACCTTCTCTTTTGTCGATCAAATTTGGGTAGAACTCGCCCCAAATGACAGTTTACCTACAAAAACACGATTAAAGCGAGAAATATGCTAGAAGAAGGTAAAACACATAGAAACGCTCTTAGGGAGCTTTAAAGGCAAGCAAAACGAGCCAAAAAGGGGTGGAAAAGTAAGGTGAAATGACACAATATCAAATCTCTCCAAACCAAACCCTTACTCGTCCCGAGTACGGATGAACAAACTCACGACCCTTATGCAATTAACGGGCCTTGCTCCGTCCCTTCAACTCACAACAAGGTATCCATGAGGTAGGATACCTTCTTGCAAGGCAAGTGGGGTCTTGCCAAAACTCTGATGCATCCTAGGCAATGAAGTACACAAAACATATGAGGATGCATCTACAAAAGCAAGTGGCAACTTGCCTCATCCATGTGCCGGGATTCATCGAAAATGGAAAAATTTCAAGCATGCAAATTCTTATGTACTTACTAGTTTTACAAAGAACTAGGCCTAGAAAGATAGAAATAAATCACCTCTTTATTGTGTAAAATTAGTATATTCGTTCACGTCCACTAGAAAGCTTTGTCAAGGGTGATAAGGCGGGATGGAAAGTAAGGCCCCCATGGTGTTAAAAGTCAGTGTAGGATCGGAATTTCGCCCCTCACCTAAGTGAAAGGAAGGGTCGTCCCCTCTTAGCCATGTAACGTAGGAGTAATCATCAAAAAGGTAAGGAAACGAGGTGTTTGAGTTCTTATTTGATTTCTTTTTCTTTTTCTTTTGTTTTTGTGATTTATTTATTTTTTCTTTTTTTCTTTGATTTTTGCTTGATTTGGGTGCCTTTTGAGAGCAAGGTAGCCTAGCGAAAGGTGTGCGGCGGAGACCAACAATAGGTAAATCCTCGCCGTAGCGACATCGAGAGCGACCCCATATGTAGTGAGGGAACTCTAGAAGAGCCTAGAAGTCTTCATATGCACTCCCTAAGCTAGGACTAAGGCAAAGATATGCAAAATTTCAAGCTTTTCCTTTCGATTATGTTTGAACTCAATTTTTGGACTTTTGATGGAAAAGTTTCCTTTTTGCCAAATGTAGTGAAATGTGATGATTGGAAAGCGTTCACCAAGGAATTTTTCACACCATGGGGATGGTCAAGATGGTAAATGCAAGCCCTTGACCAGGCTTAAGGAAACGGTGCGAAAATTATACTAAAAATACACATTAAAAGGTGTTTCAAAATCTATTTTAATAGGCAAAGTGCTAAGCAAAAAAGTATCTACAAGGGCTTATCCAAGCTTGTTCAATTTCCAAATTAGGCATTTTAAAGAGTTCTCCTAAATGCAACTATATGCCATGATCTAGAATTAAGCAACGAATATACAAACTAATGCAAATGCTCTAGTGAACTACGTGACAATTAATCTAATGAAACCTCCTAACAGCACATAAGTCACACAACCGCCAATTCATCAAAATCAACATCGCAATCATCAACAATTCCTCCAAACTCCTCATGTCATTTCACCCTACTTATCCACCCCTTTTTGGCTCGTTTTGCTTGCCTTTAACGCTCCCTAAGAGTGTTTCTATGTGTTTTACCTTCTTCTAGCATATTTCTCGCTTTTATCGTGTTTTTGTAGGTAAACCGTCATTTGGGGCGAGTTCTACCCAATTTTGATCGAAAAAAGTGAAGGTACATTACACTGAGGGCCCACGGCATGTCCTATGGGACCCCACATACCATTGGGAGCCCTACTTGGCGTACCCGAGTCATCCCGAGTCAAGGCGAGCTAAACCGAGAGAAGTGGACAAAGTTATATCAAGGGAACAAGGAGGAAAGACCTTTCACGGGCTTGAAGTACATCTGACGGTCGTGAGATTCCTTCCAAAGAATGATGATTTTCGAGCAACACAGTTCACAGTCGTGAAACACAACTCACGGTCGTGAAACACAGTTCACGGTCGTGAAACTCAGCTCGCGGTCGTGAAACAGCTCGCGGTCGTGAAACTCAGCTCGCGGTCGTGAAACTCAGCTCACGGTCGTGAAACATGTTTCACGGTCATGACTTAGTTGAAAATTTTGGACCAGCTACTGCCACATATCTCACGACCGTGACTTGCATCTCACGGTCGTGAAACCCTTGTCACGGTCGTGAAACGCCTTTCACGGTCGTGACTCTTTCAGCCCACTTAGTCTTTCGAAGCCTATCTTTCCTCCACTTTGTAAACCTATAAATAGATCCTCTTGCATAATTAGAGGGCACGAAACCCTAGACTCAAAATTAGTTAGATTAGATTAGATTAGTCCTACTAATTAGTTTAATCTCTCCTCAATTACTCATTAATTAGTTTTACATCTAGTTATGTAATGGGATTTCTTGGTTTGATACTTGAAGATTGGTGACAAAGTCTTCTCCTTTATTCAAGATTCCCTCTTTTATTGTTCATATTTTGCCTTAATTAGTTGGTATATCTTCTTAATCCCTTTTCATATACTTGCTAATCTTGTCATTTCATTACATGTTTTGTTTCCTTCTTATCATTATGTCTTGTCCTAGTTTTATATCTTATTTTTCCATATTCCTCATGTTAAGTAGTGAGTAGTGATTAATCTAGGGTTAGTGGGGGATAATGGGTTTTAATGAGGGTTAATCTTTTTTTGTTGGGTTGATTTGTTGATTAATTGTCTTTCTTCCAACTTATGCATACCACATGTTTGATGAAATGCTTGCTTGACAAACTTGCATGATTCATGTTTATTATACATTTCCGTAAGATCGATAGCCTCGGAATATGTTAGGATTTGAAAATATTTGGTATATCGACCTCGTGTACACGAGAGCTAGCATGGTTCGGTATATGGGAGGGATATTAAGATCGAGAGCCTCAATCCACCGCGCCCAAGTTTGACTACCCATTAACTTTGAACCCGACTCACTAGAACCCAAATTACCCATTTGAACCCACCGATCCTAGACTTTCCTTTTATTGCTTGTTATTTGATTATCTTAGTTTTGTGTTACTTTCCTACTTATTTGCATTTACTCAATTTTCTTAGATTAGTTTCAAATCGTTTTGTATGTCGTGACACCCCTTAAGCATTGCTAGTCTAGACTTTGCATATCGAATACCCACCGTCCCTGTGGACCGACCTTGACTTGCCACCGTGCTTAGTCTTGTTATAAATATCGTTTGACACATCGAAACGACGCGTGTCAAATTGGCGCCGTTGCCGGGGACGGTGCGATGTATTTGATTTGTTTTCTAGACTTTTCTAGTTGTGCTTGTTTGCCTTGAGGAACCTTGTTTCTCAAGGTTATTTCTAATCCTTTTATTTAATGTCTTTGTTTGTAGTCTTCTTTTATTTGCATAATCTTCAATGATGACACAAAGCTTTCAACAAGAAGAGTATGGGCAAGGTGAAGCTTTTGGCTATGACTCCCATGAGTGTAGAGGGTTTGTTGAGCAAGATAACATATTCCCATCCTATATCTCACATAATGAAAGTCCAAGCTACTACCCCGTCTCTCCTTATGAAATCCCCCATGTCCAACCTTCACAACAACAACAATTTCAAACTACTTACAACCACCCACAAAATCAACCACCTTTCTTCCCACACCAAAGTGACAACCAAGAACTTGATGAGCAAAGTTTAATCCTTCAACTTATGCGAATGAAAGAAGAAGCCCAAGCAAGGGACATGGTTCTCAATGAAATTTTAGCCCATGGGAGAATATTGGCTAGTAAATTAGCTCAATTGCAAGCCGATCAAGAGCTTGATGAAGAACGAGAGGAAAATGGCAAGATGGATGACAATGAGACATTTCCTCTTGCTTGTTGCCATACACCCTCAACAAATGATATGGGAAAGACTTATGCTTCCTTTTGGGGAGGAGTTTTGATAGAGTATGATAGTGACGATGATGATGAGTATATGCTTAATTGTGTAGAAAGTGTTTTGACTCCTTCATCTTCTCTTTCTTGTGTGACAATGAGCCTTTCTTCCATTGAGTTTGATGATACCGGGGCAATGGAGAGTGGTGAAATAAAAACTTCAAGTGAAACCTTCCTTTTTGATGATGCCTTTTCAAAGGAAGAGGAGTTAAATGATACTGGAGAAATGGAGGATGCGATAATAGAAAACTTGAATGAATTTTCCCTCTTTGAAGACTCAATCTCTAGTGAGGATGAATGTGAAGCGAATTATGAGCCAACTACTCTTCCTCCCCCTACTTGGGATGTTTATAATGACACAATATCAAATCTCCCCAAACCAAACCCTTACTCGTCCCGAGTAAGGATGAACAAAGACACGACCCTTAAAATATGCTAAAAATCGAACCGATACAAGGCAATTAACGGGCCTTGCTCCGTCCCTTCAACTCACAACAAGGTATCCATGAGGTAGGATACCTTCTTGCAAGGCAAGTGGGGTCTTGCCAAAACTTCGATGCATCCTAGGCAATGAAGCACACAAAACATATGAGAATGCATCTACAAAAGCAAGTGGCAACATGCCTCATCCATGTGCCGGGATTCATCGAAAATGGAAAAATTTCAAGCATGCAAATTCTTATGTACTTACTAGTTTTACAAAGAACTAGGCCTAGAAAGATAGAAATAAATCACCTCTTTATTGTGTAAAATTAGTATATTCGTTCACGTCCACTAGAAAGCATTGTCAAGGGTGATAAGACGGGATGGAAAGTAAGGCCCCCATGGTGTTAGAAGTCACTGTAGGATCGGAATTTCGCTCCTCACCTAAGTGAAAGGAAGGGTAGTCCCCTCTTAGCCATGTAACGTAGGAGTAATCATCAAAAAGGTAAGGAAACGAGGTGTTTGAGTTCTTATTTGATTTCTTTTTCTTTTGTTTTTGTGATTTATTTATATTTTCTTTTTTTCTTTGATTTTTGCTTGATTTGGGTGCCTTTTGAGAGCAAGGTAGCCTAGCGAAAGGTGTGCGGCGGAGACCAACAATAGGTAAATCCTCGCCGTAGCGACATCGAGAGCGACCCCATATGTAGTGAGGGAACTCTACAAGAGCCTAGAAGTCTTCATATGCACTCCCTAAGCTAGGACTAAGGCAAAGATATGCAAAATTTCAAGCTTTTCCTTTCGATTATGTTTGAACTCAATTTTTGGACATTTGATGGAAAAGTTTCCTTTTTGCCAAATGTAGTGAAATGTGATGATTGGAACAATTACATGGCCTCAAGAGTCACCTAGGAAAGCGTTCACCAAGGAATTTTTCACACCATGGGGATGGTCAAGATGGTAAATGCAAGCCCTTGACTAGGCTCTAGGAAACGGTGCGAAAGTTATACTAAAAATACACATTAAAAGGTGTTTCAAACTCTATTTTAATAGGCAAAGTTCTAAGCAAAAAAGTATCTACAAGGGCTTATCAAAGCTTGTTCAATTTCCAAATTAGGCATTTTAAAGAGTTCTCCTAAATGCAACTATATGCCATGATCTTGAATTAAGCAACAAATATACAAACTAATGCAAATGCTCTAGTGAACTACGTGACAATTAATCTAATGAAATCTCCTAACAGCACATAAGTCACACAACCGCCAATCCCTTAAAATTCACACCACAATTATCAACAAACTCCTATGTATGGATAGGAGCGATCATACCATGGCGGTCTTCTTAATCCCTTCAATAAGCTTCTTAGCGATGTGTAGCGGACCTATGTATGGAGTTAGAAGAAAATAATGCAAATATATACACAAACTAAGATATATACAAGCTAATTTTTAGGATTTTTCAAAAAAAAAATTTCTTTGGATTTTTGTATGATTTTAAATGCCAAATAAAGACATGTTGTTGGATTTTTTTCAAATTTTTCAAACTATTAAGATAGTTTCCCATTCCCCACATAGGAACATACATTGTCTTCAATGTATGAAATGGAATTATTACAAGTAAAGAAAGACATGTTTTTGGAGTTTTTGAATGATTTTCTAAAAGGAAAAGAACATGTTTTTGTATTTTTTAAATATTTTGAAAAATAAAAACTTGTTTTTGGGTTTTTGATTTTTGAGAAATATTATCAAAATGTACAAATTATATAATAAGGTTAGTTATGCAAATGAACTACTACTATGTGAAATGCATGAACTAATAAATATGATTAATACTAAATGCAAAGTGATGTATTACAAGTAATGCATGATCTACGTGAATGCAAGCTAAACTAAATGTGTCATTTTGGAGTCTCATTGTGGCGGTAAAGGCTAAGACACCGGCCCTTCACGGGGGTACCGACCACAAAAAAGTCTAAACATGACACCTAATATGCAACTAAGTGAGGTACAATCTTAACCTCCCCAAACCATTCAAGGCATAGCCTCTAAGACTCAAAGGAGAATTAAGATAAAAAGAACTAAGATGCAATGCAAAGGTAAGTGAAAGAGTATATACAAACGGTGGTTATGGTGAGGACTCCACCAAACTCAATCAAGTAGCGGATTTTGTTGGAACGATTCTTCATTGACATTGTCCATGCCACTTAATGCTCTTAATAATCGATCAAAGGCTTGGGCGTAATCTTCGAACAAGCACAAGTAAGGCTTTGTCCATTTCGATACAAAGTAGACCCATATCCAATCCAACTTGGCCACGACACTTAGGCCTTTGTGGTGCTTAAAACCAATCAAGTCACAACCTTTGTCAATAAAAGGTAGAAAACACGACTCATGCTCTTTTGGAGGCTTAAAATTTCTCCTTTCACCTTCAGAAGTTTCCATGACACACAAACCCCCTTCATGGGTTATAAAAGAAAAATGAGGCAAAGGGTCTTTCTCATCGTCATTATAAACATCCCAAGTAGGGGGAGGAAGAGTCGTTGGCTCATAATTTGCTTCACATTCATCCTCACTAGAGATTAAGTTTTCAAAGAGGGAAAATTCATTCAAGTTTTCTATTACCCCATCCTCCATTTCTTCATCATCATTTAACTCATCTTCCCTTGAAAAGGCATCATAAAAAAAGGGAGGTTTCACTCAAATCTTTTATTTCACCACTCTCAATTGCCCCACTAGCATCAAACTCAACTGAAGGAAGACTCATTGTCACATAAGAAAGAGGAGATGAAGGAGTCAAAACACTTTCTACACAATTAAGCATATACTCATCATCATAGTCACTATCATCCTCTATCAAAACTCCTCCCCAAGGGGAATCATAAGTCTTTCCCATATCATTTGTTGAGGGTGCGTGGCAAGAAGCAAGAGGAAATGTCTCATTGTTATCCATCTTTCCATTTTCCTCTCGTTCTTCATCAAGCTCTTGGTCGGCTTGCAATTGAGCTAATTTAGTAGCCAACATTCTCCCATGGGCTACAATTTCATTGAGAACCATGTCCCTTGCTTGGGCTTCTTCTTTCATTTGCATAAGTTGAAAGATTAAACTTTGCTAATCAAGTTCATGGTTGTCAACTTGTTGTGGGAAGAAGGGTGGTTGATTTTGTGGGTGGTTGTAAGTAGTTTGGAATTGTTGTTGTTGTGGAGGTTGAACATGGGGGATTTCATAAGGAGAGACGGGGTAGTAGCTTGGACTTTCATTATGTGAGATATAGGATGGGAATATGTTATCTTGCTCAACAAACCCTCTACACTCATGGGAGTCATAGCCAAAAGCTTCACCTTGCCCATACTCTTCTTGTTGAAAGCTTTGTGTAATCATTGAATATTATGCAAATAAAAGAAAACTACAAACAAAGACACTAAATAAAAGGGTTAGAAATAACGTTGAGAAACAAAGTTCCTCAAGGCAAACAAGCACAACTAGAAAAGTCTAGAAAGCAAATAAAATACATCGCACCGTCCCCGGCAACGGCGCCATTTTGACACGCGTCATTTTGATGTGTCAAACGATATTTATAACAAGACATAGCACCGTGGCAAGTCAAGTTCGGTCCATAGGGACGGTGGGTATTTGATATGCAAAGTCAAAACTAGCTATGCTCAAGGGTGTCACAATATAGAAGTGGATTTGAAACTAATCTAAGAACATTGATTAAATGCAAATAAGTAGGTAAGTAAGACTAAACTAAGATAATCAAATAACAAGCAATAAAAGGAAAGTCTAGGATCGGTGGGTTTAAATGGGTAATTTGGGTTCTAGTGAGTCGGGTTCATAGTTAATGGGTAGTCAAACTTGGGCGCGGTGGATTGAGGCTCTCAATCTTACAATCCCTCCCATATACCGAACCAAGCTAGCTCTCGCGTACACAAGGTCGATATACCAACTATATGCAAATCCTAACATATTCCCAGGCTTTCGATCATACGGAAATATATAATGAACATGAATCACGCAAGTTTGTCAAGCAAGCATTTCATCAAACATGTGGTATGCATAAGTTGGAAGAAAGACAATTAATCAACAAATCAACCCAACAAGCAAAGATTAACCCTCATTAAAACCCATTATCCCCCACTAATCCTAGATTAATCACTACTCACTACTTAACATGAGGAATATGGAAGAATAAGATATAAAACTAAGACAAGACATAATGATAAGAAGGAAACAAAACAAGTAATGAAATGACAAGATTAGCAAGTATATGGAAAGAGATTAAGAAGATATACCAACTAATTAATGCAAAAGATGAACAATAAAAGAGGGAATCTTGAATAAAGGAGAAGACTTTGTCACCAATATTCAAGTACAAAACCAAGAAATCTCATTACATAACTAGATGTAAAACTAATTAAAGAGTAATTGAGGAGAGATTAAACTAATTAGGAGGACTAATCTAATCTATTCTAACTAATTTTGAGTCTAGGGTTTCGTGCCCTCTAATTACACAAGAGGATCTATTTATAGGTTTACAAAATGGAGGAAAGATGGGCTTCGAAAGACTAAGTGGGCTGAAAGAGTCACGACCGTGACAAGGGTTTCACGACCGTGAGATGCAAGTCACGGTCGTGAGATTTGTGGCAGTAGCAGGTCCAAAACTCCCAACTAAGTCACGAACGTGAAACATGTTTCATGACCGTGAGCTGAGTTTCACGACCGCGAGCTGAGTTTCACGACCGCGAGCTGTTTCACAACCGCGAGCTGAGTTGAACGACCGTGAACTGTGTTTCACGACCGTGAGCTGTGTTTCACGACCGTGAACTGTGTTGCTTGAAAATCATCATTCTTTGGAAGGAATATCACGACCGTGAGATGTACTTCACGCCCGTGAAAGGTCTTTCCTCCCTGTTCCCTTGATATAACTTTGTCAACTTCTCTCGGTTTAGCTCGCCTTGACTCGGGATGACTCGGGTACGCCAAGTAGGGCTCCCAATGGTATGTGGGGTCCCCTAGGACATGTCGTTGGCCCTCAGTGTGATGTACCTTCTCTTTTGTCGATCAAAATTGGGTAGAACTTGCCCCAAATGACGGCTTACCTACAAAAACACGATAAAAGCGAGAAATATGCTAGAAGAAGGTAAAACACACAGAAACGCTCTTAGGGAGCGTTAAAGGCAAGCAAAAAGAGCCAAAAGGGGTGCAAAAGTAGGGTGAAATAACACTATATCAGCGTTACAGCGGATTCTACAACAGAAGCAGAGTACCTTGCAGCGTCTGAAGCTGCAAAGGATGTTGTGTGGATTCGGCAATTTTTGGAAGGACTAACAGTAGTCTCACTGCCAAAGATCATATCACGATTTATTGTGATAACAGTGGGGCTATTTTTCAAGCAAAAGAGCCCAAGTCTAGTAACAAGTCTAGACATGTACTTAGGAAATATCATGTAATTAGAGATTACGTGGACAGAAAGGAAATTGACATTTGTAAGGTTGAGACAGATGAAAACATTGCTGATCCTTTAACCAAGCCTTTATCAAAGGCTAAGCATGATGGTCATGTCGTCGCAATGGGATTGAGATGTGTCCCAGAATTCTTTTAGATTATGTAATATGTAATAATTGAATGTTGTTTTAATTATTTCATACTCCCTCTATTCAATTCCAAACACAACATTTCTCTTTTACACGTTTGCCAACGCACGAATTGTAACTTAAATATCTCGAGTTTTACATTATAAAAAAATATAAAAATTTGATATTCTTATTGTACTTATAAAGGCGAATCAAACAAGATCCCACATGACCATATTTTATCTTACATATCACAAGAAATCGTAAAGATTCTCTTCACTCATGAATAGTGTCAAAAAAAGAAATGTTGTATTTGGACTTGAATGGAGGGAGTATATGATAATGACAACGTCAAATAATGTCGTGTCTAGTAGTAACTTTTAGAGTCTTTCGTTCTACTTTTTACGGGTCATTAGCTTTGTTTTACGTTAATTTTAGTTTTTGTAATAGTATTAGTATTTAGTATTTTAAGTCAAATTTAAGAGTCAAATCCCGAAAGTCAATAAAAGTCAAACCCGAAAACCCGAGACCCAAAAACCCGGAACTTGAAGTAGGCTAGCAAGGAATCATCAAGGTTTGAAGACCAAGCCAAATGGGTCAATGAAAGTCAAGGCAAGGTCAAATAATCATGGGGTCAACGAAAGTCAAGAAGGAAATCAAGGCAAAAATCGGGCAGTGCTGGACGCAGTAGGACGCAGCCTGCGGACGCAGCCTGCGTCGTAGGACGCAGCCTGCGTCATCACGACGCAGCCTGCGTCGTAGGACGCAGCCTGCGTCATCACGACGCAGCCTGCGTCGTAGGACGCAGCCTGCGTCATCTCTCAGCACGGGTTTTCTTCCTTTTCTCGTCTTGTCTTTTGGAAGCCCATCTTTCAAGGCCCCTAGGTTTGCGGACCAAGGGTATAAAAGAAGATTTCTGAAGAGAGGCAAGGGGGAAGCATTCACCATACAACATCATATTTTCCTTAGCATTTTTCTCTCTTTTTGTTCTTCAAGTTTGGCTCTTGTAATAGGTTTTTCCTTAGAAATTGGGTGTATTATGAAGACTATGGGTAGCTAATCTCCTTTTGCTTAGTGTAATTTGAACAAGTTCTTCCCTTTTAGCATTGTAAGACTTTTTAATCCTTCCTTCTTTATTTAATTCCATCTTCCTTTGTTGATTTTCTTTGTTGAATGAATTGTTGTTAAGACCAACCATCTTAGTAATTATTTGTTTGATTAATTTGCATTGTCTTGATGAATTTGGTTGATTTGTCTTGATATTTGTTGATGCAACTTGAAAGATTGTAACTTTGGTTTAAAAGTTAGAATCTTTTGAGTGGAATTTGGGTTTTATGTATTTAGAACATGGTTTAATGTTTTAGTTCATGAATCTAGCATGCTTCTTTGGTTTTGTGCTTAAAGCTTGCATCTTTATTTATGCTTATGGTTTAATAAGTATGGGTTTAGTTGTATTGGGTCATTTATGGATGGTTTAATTCATGGTGGCTAATTCTTAGAAGTTTTTGCTATAGATAATTAGAGAAGGGAGGAAAGGAGGGATCTTTACTTTGTTAATTGTGGGGGAACTTGGGATAATTGCACTAAGTAGTTTTTCCTTATTTGAATCTTTGATTATTTAGTTGTTATTGGTGATTCTAGGATTGATAATCTTTTCTCATGAAAAACTTTCTCCCTATTTGTTATCTACATGTTTACCATTGTGAATATCATAGTTTGTAAGTAATTCTAGTCTTTGTTTCAATTAGTGTTTAATTTGTGGTTAGATTTATTAATTTGTTTAATCGGTTTTTAGCAAGAGTCTAGATTAGATTATTAGCATTCACCGCCTTCTCTTGGGTTCGATCCTTATCTTACCCTTACTACCCCTTTACTTAGGATAGTTTGAGTCTAGATTTGGTTTTATAAATTGTTATTTGGCATAGCTAGTTTCCGGAATTAACGACCCCGAAAATAAGCCCGTCAAATTTGGCGCCGTTGCCGGGGAAGGCAATTTAGCTAATTTATCAAATTGAAACTCTTGTTAGCGTCATAATTTGTTTAGATTGTTTTTCAAACATTTCTTTTTGTATTGTTTGTAGGTTACTTGGTGTTGAAGTTACTAATTGTGTTGTTGAAGTGTTTTAGAGTTTATGCCTAGGTCACAAGAAGGACTTGGTGACCAAGACATTGACCCGGCTTCTAGTAGCATTTCCAATTGGTTGTTTTCGAATCCCCTCTATAGGAGACCCTTTTGGAGGGAGCCTAGTGAAGAGGAGTTTGAGAACAATATTTTTCAAGAACCACAAGAACAAGTGTTTGTGTCACCACCTAGATCACCTCCTAGGAGACCACCACCTTTGAACATCATCTACCCACCCGAAATGGAAGATAATAGAACTATTGGTGAAATCCGGGCAAGAAACTATGAAGAGCAACCGTTGTGTATCGCATACCCTCCCATGGGGGATGTCAATTTCGAGCTAAAGGGGTTCTTTGTTCATAATTTGCCAAGATTTCATGGAATGGTGGGGAATGATCCCAATAGGCACTTGGCCGAATTTCACATGATATGCCAAGGGGCCATCCCTCAAGGAGTGACCGAAGATCAATTTAAGCTTAGGGCATTTCCATTCTCTCTACAAGATGCCGCTAAGGAGTGGTTATTTTGTCTTCCGGCCCATTCCGTAAATACTTGGGTGGGTTTGAAGAAGAAATTTCTTGAGAAATATTACCCGGATTCAAGGCATAACCATTCAAAGAAGCTCATCACTACCATTGAGCAAGATATGGGGGAAACTCTCTATGACTATTGGGAGCGATTCAAAAGCCTCGTGGCAAGGTGCCCTTATCATGGGATGTCGGGGGATGATCTATTGACGGCCTTCAATGAAGGATTATGCCAAAATGACCAACGGATGATTATAGCCGCCACCGGAGGTGGTATTGATACACTTAATGTGGCCGAGGCCAACAACATTATTGAGAAGTTGGCTATGAATACAAGAAGCTACGGGAGGAAGAATGAAAGGGGAGGAAGCTCTAGAAATGTATCTTCCATGGAAGATTCTCATGCCTCTCAAAATCACAAACTCATGCAAGAGATGGGTGAACTCAAAAGCTTGGTATCCAACTTGGTTGTCAACAAAGGTAGTTCGTTTTCTCAACACCCCGAACCGCTTGAATGTTCTTATTGTGGAGGTGACCATGCTACAAATACTTGTTACATCATGATTGAGCAAGGAGCCACCATGGAGAGTGTCAATGCCATGGGGTATGGGAACTACAATGCTAGAAACCCAAGTGGTGGAGGGATGTATAACCAAGTGGGAAATCGTGATCTTTTGGGGTGGGGAGGAGACAAGTCAAAGAGTTTTGAAAATGGTCAATTCAATCACTTGAGAGCCCAAAATCCAACCCAAAACCGAAACACAAATTTCAACCAAAACCCCCAAAGAAATTTCAACAACAACAACCCAAGACCCAACAACTCAAATTTTCCAAATAATTCTCAATCCCAAAGACAACCAAACCAAAACCCAAATCAAGGGAATTCTTCTTCTCAAGGGAACTTGAGTGACATCTTGCAAACACTTCTTGCCAATCAAGAGAAGGATAGGGAGGAAGCAAGGAGGGATAGAGAGGAAGCAAGGAAGGATAGGGAGGCTAACAACCTTAGGGTGAACAACTTGGAAACCCAACTATCCCAAATGGCCTCAAATTTGTCAAAATCCCAAGCCTCAAGCTCCACAAGATTCCCATCTCAAACCATTCCCCCACCAAGGGAAAATGCTAGTGCCATGACATTGAGGGGAGGCAAAGAGTTGGAAGTACACCCCCTTGGCAAAGGAAAGGAAAAGATGAAGAATATTGAGATGGAAACCATTGAGATTGAAGACCAAGGAGAATTGGTGGTTGGTCAAGAAGAGATATTGAGAAATGAAAAAGGGGCATCCAAAAGCATGGACCCAAAGGGAGAAAATTCAAGGAAGAGCAAGGACACTATTGAAGATGATGAAGTGGAGGAGTACATACCGGAAGTCCCATTTCCTAGTGCTTTGATAAGCACAAGGAAATATGCCAAGGAGAATGACTTATATGAGACTTTCCGGAAATGTGAGGTTAACATTCCTCTCCTTAACTTGTTGAATAGTGTCCCTAGGTATGCAAAGTTTTTGAAAGAACTTTGCACACCTAGGAGAAATCCAAAGAAGGGAACCCATAAGGTTAGGGTGAGTGAACATGTGTCGGCCATTTTCAAACAAAATTTACCAAAGAAATGTGGAGACCCGGGCATGTTCACTATTCCTTGCACTATTGGGGGAAAGAGTTTTAAACGTGCCATGCTAGACTTAGGGGCTTCTATAAATGTCATGCCTCTATCTATTTATGAGACCCTAGGTTTAGGACCTTTGTCTAAGACCGGGGTAGTCATTCAACTTGCCGATAGGTCTAGTGTTTACCCCAAGGGCATGGTAGAGGATGTACTAGTGGAAGTCGATAATCTTGTCTTTCCGGCGGATTTCTACGTCTTAGATATGGAATCTAGCTCTAGTGCCACCCCTCTCCTTCTTGGTAGGCCGTTTATGAAAACTTCAAATACCAAGATCGATGTTTCAAACGGGTGCTTGACTATGGAATTTGAAGGAAAAAGGTTAACTTACAATATATATGACTCCATGAGGCACCCGAGTGACCATCAATCTTGTTTCTTCTTGGATATCTTTGAGCCATTAGTGAATCAAATGTATAAACTTTGTGATAGAGACCCACTCGAGGTAGCTTTAACTAACCCCATGGAAGAGGAAGGTTTGCGCTTGTTGTTGGCTTTTGATGTGCAGGAATGTCTTGAAGAATTGGAGAAGGAAGAGCCAATAGAAACATATGAGGAGATCAACGTCATAGAGATGCTGAAAACAGGGCAAGGCAGTGCTCGACGCAGCCTGCGTCACACGACGCAGCCTGCGTCGGACGACGCAGCCTGCGTCACTGGACGCAGCCTGCGTCCTGCACTGGAAAGGTTGTCCGAGTTGTTTGCTTTGAGTATTCCACTCCACAAGCCCCTCCCTTCCATTATCCAACCTCCTAAGGTCGAGTTGAAGACCCTCCCAAGCCATTTAAAGTACATCTTTCTAGGGGACAAGAACACCCTACCACTTATCATTTCAAGCACACTCACCGAGGACCAAGAAGGCAAATTGGTATCACTACTTGAAAAGCATAAGGAAACATTTGGGTGGAGCATAGCGGACCTAAAAGGGATAAGCCCGGTGACTTGCATGCACAAGATACGACTTGAAGTGGATGCCAAACCGGTCCGACAACCCCAAAGGAGGCTCAATCCACCCATGGCGGAGGTAGTGCAAGAAGAGGTAATTAAGCTATTGCAAATGGGTATCATTTTCCCTATTTCCGACTCTCGTTGGGTTAGCCCAACTCAAGTCGTACCCAAAAAGGGAGGAGTGACGGTAGTCAAGAATGCACAAGGAGACTTGGTCTCCACCCGACCCCAAACCGGTTGGAGAGTGTGTATTGACTACCGCCGCTTGAATGCGGTAACATTGAAAGACCATTTCCCGCTACCATTTATTGATCAAATGTTAGAAAGATTAGCGGGGAAAGCTTTCTATTGTTTCCTTGACGGTTACTCGGGGTATTTTCAAATCCCAATTGCACCCGAGGACCAAGTCAAGACCACATTCACTTGCCCATTTGGTACATTTGCCTATCGTCGTATGCCCTTTGGTTTGTGCAATGCTCCGGGAACTTTTCAACGGTGCATGTTGAGTATTTTCTCCGACTATGTAGAACGAATCATAGAAGTATTCATGGACGATTTCACCGTCCATGGGGACTCCTATGATGCATGTCTAAAACACCTTGCTCTTGTCTTAGAGCGATGCCAAGAGTCCCATCTCATTTTAAATTCCGAAAAATGTCATTTCATGGTGACTAGTGGCATCGTTTTGGGACATGTAGTGTCGGAAAGGGGGGTTGAGGTGGATAAGGCTAAGGTTGACATCATAAAAACTTTACCTTATCCCTCTAACACCCGAGACATTAGGTCTTTTCTAGGACATGCCGGTTTCTACCGGAGATTTATTAAGGATTTTTCCAAGATTGCTAACCCTTTATGCAAGCTTTTGCACAAGGAAGCGGAATTTGTTTTTGATGATAAATGTAGGAAAGCATTCAATGACTTGAAGGAGAGATTGGTCACCGCACCAATTATTCAAGCACCACGATGGGATCTTCCATTTGAAATCATGACCGATGCAAGTGACTATGCATTGGGAGTGGTTTTGGGTCAAAAGAGTGACAAGGGACCCCATGTGATCCAATATGCTTCTACCCTCTTGAATGATGCTCAAAAGAACTATTCCACGACGGAGAAGGAATTCCTTGGTGTGATTTATGCTCTAGAAAAATTCCGATCTTATCTATTGGGCACAAAGGTGATCATCTACACCGATCATGCCGCCATTCGATACCTTGTGGCAAAGAAGGATGCTAAGCCAAGGTTGTTGAGATGGATTCTTCTTCTAAGTGAGTTTGATGTGGAAATAAAAGACAAGAAAGGGGTGAAGAATGTGGTGGCGGATCATTTGAGCCGGCTTAACCATGAAGGAAGACCATCATGCCCTCTTGAGGAGGTTGAAGGAGGTCTCCCTCATGAGTCACTTTATGCTATACAATTGGAAGAGCCATGGTATGCTACCATGGTCAACTATTTGGTGACAAAGCGGCTTCCAAGCCATTTCTCTTCTCATCAAAAGAGCAAGGTCAAGTCCGATGCCAAATACTATACTTGGGATGATCCTTACTTGTGGAAATTTTGCCAAGATCAACTTGTGAGAAGATGTGTGCCCGAGAGTGAAATTCCTTCCATCCTACATCATTGTCATGACTATGCTTGTGGAGGGCATTTTGGGCCACAAAGAACCGCTAGAAAAGTGCTTGAATGCGGTTTCTTTTGGCCAAGTCTTTTCAAAGATGCCCACAAATTTGTAAAAACTTGTGACCGATGTCAAAGGGTGGGGAATTTGACAAAGAGGAATGAGATGCCACAACAACCTCTTCTTTATTGTGAGATCTTTGATGTGTGGGGAATTGATTTTATGGGCCCTTTTCCAAATTCCGGTGGTTATCTATACATCCTCTTGGCGGTGGACTATGTATCAAAATGGGTCGAAGCCATTCCTACCCGCACCGATGATGCCAAGGTAGTAGCCATTTTCATTCAAGAGAACATATTCTCTCGGTTTGGCTTTCCAAGGGCTATCATTAGTGATAGGGGGACCCATTTTTGCAACAAAGTGATTGGAGGCCTTCTCAAACGATATGGGGTGAATCATAAAATTTCCACGGCCTATCACCCACAAACAAACGGGCAAGCCGAACTCTCAAACCGTGAAATTAAAGGAATACTTGAAAAGACGGTGAATCCGGATAGAAAGGATTGGAGTAAGAGGCTAGTTGATGCATTGTGGGCATATAGGACCGCTTTCAAAACCCCCATTGGCATGTCCCCATTCCGCCTCATCTATGGCAAGGCTTGCCACCTCCCCGTGGAGGTTGAGCACAAAGCCTATTGGGCTATCAAATCTTTCAATCAAAACCAAGATGAGAGCGGTATGCACCGGAAGCTTCAATTACAAGAACTTGAAGAAATTCGCCAAGATGCTTATGAAAACTCTTCCATCTACAAAGAGAAAACAAGAAGATGGCATGATGGGATGATAAACCGTAGAGTTTTCAAGGAAGGTGATAAAGTTCTTGTGTTCCAAAACCGGTTTAAGCTCTTTCCGGGCAAGTTGAGGTCAAGATGGTTTGGACCTTACACCGTCAAGAAAGTGTTTACCCATGGGGCAATTGAAGTGGAGGGGTCCGGGGATGGAAAGCTCCTCAAAGTGAATGGCCACCGTCTCAAGCACTACTTCCAAGGATGTACCCGAGAGGGGGAAGAGGAGGTCTTGCTTGAAGACCCGGTCTATGAAGGTTGAAAAGCTTGAAATAGCTAAGTCGAGCCATCGACTCTAAATAAACGGCAAAACATGTACATACTCTATCCTTGTGAATATTTCTTTGAAGTGTCTTTGTTAAATCTTAGCATTTAAGTTGTTTTAAGTTAGTTAGACATTGCATCAAACAAATTTTTTTGAAGTTACTAACGGTTTCGTGAAGTTTTGCGAGTTTTTGGCCGCCTCGGGATGCGTGCCACGGATAAAAAGTTCGGGAATCGATGGAATTTAGATATTGGAGGTTATTATGGACCATTGAAGTGAATTTGCAAGTATGGAGGTGTTTGGATCACTTAGCAAAAATTTTGCTAAGTGAAAAAGCAAGAACCATCCGGCAGTGAAGGACGCAGCCTGCGTCGTAGGACGCAGCCTGCGTCGTAGGACGCAGCCTGCGTCGTGACGACGCAGCCTGCGTCGTAGGACGCAGCCTGCGTCGAGCGCAGATTTCGTTTTATGCTTTAGCCTTTGCCCGTGTTCTTCATAAAACAAACACCCAACACCCTTCTTTGTTTTTCACGACAAACACAACCAAACAACCCCCAATCCCTCAAAAATCCATCTTTCTCACTCAAATCTTCCAAAACCTTCATCAAAATCAATCCCAATCTTCATCCTAATCACTATTCTACACTCAATAACCCCAAAAATCAGTCTCACTCACCCTAAAATCTCAGAAATCCGTCTTAAAAACCTAGATTTTTTCCCCTCAAATTCGTCTTTTTCGGGTCTTTAGTTGGGTTTTTAAGGCTAATTATCGGATTCCTACCTACTTCTAATCATCAAGGCACTTGAATCTTGTGGAAAAACAAAGGTATAACTTTATACTCGACTTTTTCATCAATTTTCAGGTTTTTGCTCGAATTAGGCTAGTTCTAGTCTTAGGTTGAGTTCCCCTTTCCCCTTGCTTGATTGTGTAGTTAGGATTGGATAAAGTTTTCTGAGTAAGGCAAAGAAATTCAACAAACACTAGCTTTTTGGAGGTGTAGAAATTGTTGCACACCAAGTGTTTGTTGAAGTGCTTGAGCGAAAAAAACTTTTCGAGTGATTGCTTGTTATTGTTGTAGTGTGTTGTTTGTTACATCTTTGCAGAAATGGCACCAAAAATCTCTCAATTGTTTGGCAAGGGAAAAAATAAGAGGGCCGCGGTGAGTGAGCCCGACACCGAGGTTGAAACGGTGTTCATGGGTTGTGAGAGGATGCAAGCTCAACATAAGAAAATTTGGGATCAAATATCCACTCACCCTCTTGTAGCAACCAAATTCTTTTGCCCAACCACCCTCCATGCCTTAGGCATGTTCAATCTGACAAGGGACATGCTAGCTAAAGTAGGGCTAGAGGCTTATCTCGAGCCAAACTCCTGGGATTACACCTATAGGAGTTTTGCATACGAGTTTCTAGCCACCTTGTCGGAATTGGATGTGCCCGAAGGTGAGGAGAAAGCCTACCGCTTCCGATTGAATCAAACTTGGCATAATGCCACAACTTCCGAAATCCGTCAAATCCTAAAAATTACCAAGCAACCCGTAGACATTAGGTGCCCAAGGGGCAAAATGCACCAAATGTGGGGAAACATTGCCGATGACCGTGGCCCGTCTAAGGATGCCAAATTGTCAGCCATCACCCACCCCGTACTCCGTCTAATTACTAGGTTCCTTACCACCATTTTCAACTCCGCGGGAGAACCCACCAAGGTGCCGGAGAAGATCCGGCTTTGTTTGTGGACTATGCTTCCGGAGGGGGTAGGGATCCCGGATTGGGCCGATTTCTTTTTGAGAGCGTGCATCAAGCATAGGCAAAAATCGGCAAGGGCAAGCATCCATTGTGGGGGGGGTGATTTCTTTCTTGGTAAGGCATTATGAGGGGGGCATTCCTAATGGTCAAGCGGTAAACATATGTAGGGGTTTGAGGAGGTACAACCATCTTGGGCTAGAAGAAGTTCACATGTTTAAGGCTAGCAAGGAGCAACCCTTAAAAGGGTTTTGGTTGGGAAGTGACGGGCTAAGCTACATGAAGTTGCCTAGACCTCAAAACAATCCTTTACCTAGAGGACCCGCGGCATGGGATTTTGTTTGTCCTAGGGAGGAAAGTTTGGGGGTAGGTAGTGCGGAAGAGGAGGAGGTAGAAGAAGTGCCTTTGAGGCAAAGGAGGGCAAGGAGAGAGGG